>LPNX010505564.1:138219-500829 GCA_001517045.1 Pseudotsuga menziesii
ACCCCATGGGCTTTCTTCGACGGGGCAGCTCAAAATGAATTATGTGGAGGAGGCGCTGTCTTGTTCTTTTCTGATTTTACATTACTATGTTCTTTCCATGGGCCTCGGGGGGGGCACGAATAATTTCTCGGAGCTCATGAGCCTTAAACTCCTGTTGATCTTTTCACTTGAAAAAGGTTGCAATAATCTGAATTTTATGGGAGATTCGATGAATGTCATAAACTGGATAAATCAGACCCAAGCTTGTCGACAGCTGAGACTTGCACACACACTTCACTCTATCAGACTTTTACTTCAGAGATTTGAATCTTACTCTTGCCGGCATGTATACAGGGAAAATAACCAGGAAGCGGACAAAGCTTCCAAGGAAGGGATCAGGCTGGCTGCGGGTACTTGGACAGTGAAAGAGATTAAAGATGGCAGACTGCAAGGGTTCTATCACAGACCCTTTGTAGAAGACTGATAATATCATGTTTCTTATGCACTTTTTTGGCATAGATGGTTAATTTCGCAGAACTAAAAACTTTTTTACAGCATTATATTGATGTATATTTTGAACCTTATTGAAAGGAGGACAGAAAACGCAATGGGCATCTGAGTATGTTCCGGTTTGAATAGTTTATTGACTGGAGGTTGTTATAATCTCATGACAGTTTTTTTTGGTTATGCATATGGTATTCACGTTGTGAATCTACAGAATGTAATTTTGATCTCGCAAGATGAATGAAATTACGCTTTTTTTCCTGGGAAAAAAAAAAATATTAAAAATTTAAAATTATAGACATATAGATCCATTTTTTAACAAATATTCAATATAAATCAGAATCAATGCACATTTAACATTAGTATTACACATTTACAAATCAAATCAGTAATCACAATCATATTATGAGACACATAGATATCATAGTCATAGATCAAGATGTCAATACTCATGAGTCAAAACCATATTTCTCATTAAGTCATGAAAATGAAAAAGTATACAGTATAACTGTATAATCATATAATGTATTACATAGATGTCGGAATGCCACTGGCAATAGTAAATACAAAAAGGTGTAGATCAAAATAGAAGAATGAAGATTCGAGAGTCTCATCTATCAATAGTCCTCATCCTCCTCCATCCCTGAATCAACAAACTCATCATTGCTCTCCTCCTCCTCCTCCTCCTCAACCATGATAGGATCAATATCTGCTGGTGTGGAGGATGACCCCTCCAAAGGATCACTATCATTAAATGTCACTGGCTCTAGCACTGGATCATTAAGATCCAGGTTGGCTAATGCCAACTCAGTACTGCTGTCCAAACCCATATCATCAGGAAAGACATCCCACATCTTTGTCTTTCCCTTCACCCACTCCTCCTTCTTACTGTAAATAAGACGAAGGTTGGTGTGGACATACACCATCGTCTCTGCTCTGGACTGCTCAAGCCTGCTCTTCTTCAAACTGTACAAGTTGCCATATGTGCTCCAATTCCTCTCACAACTAGAGGATGATGTAACTTGAGAGATGATCCTCAAGGCTAGCTTCTGTAGAATAGGGCATGTTGCCCCATGAGTTGCCCACCAATTATAGGGCTTCTTAACTCCCCTATCTCCAACCACATCATAGCCCCCAAATCTCCCAGTAGCACAGGAAAACTCTACAAAGCCTGCCTCCACCTCATCAAGTAAGTCTCTATCCTAAAATAGCTGCCTAAATGCTATCTTCCTCCCCTGTGAAATTTCTCCATCCATGTGAGGAGGGACTCTATGTGAGGTGACGGTCCCACCAGTGAGCCATTCCTGACTGTAGAACTTGGAGTTCAAGGAGTGGGCCAAGCAATGCAAAGGTGTACAATTCTTATCCCACCAGGAGATAAGAATATCCTGAATGGTGGACCATAAGTTCTCTGCTAATGTCTCATACTCGGGACACTCATTCTCCATAACAATGGTCCTCATGGACTCAATCATGGAATCCCACCCCTCATAAACATCCGCTAGGATGGGTTGGTCCGTGTCTGCAAAGCGCAACAAAGAAATGAGTGGCTCCATGATCTTAATTGTAAGATCCACCCTCTCCCACCAAACATCATCCAATACTGTGTCCTTCACCTTTTTTGAAGCACTTTGATCCGTCTTTCTCCAGAAAGACCAATACTCTAAAATCACCATGGACCCAAGAGCGGTTTCCACCTCCCTCAACCTCTTGAGCATGATGAATGAGGAAGCAAACCGAGTATCTGCAATCTTCAACAATGAAAGATGTGTGTACTCTTTGTAGATGGTGAGGGCATTTTGTATGGTTTTGTACAAAGTTACGGATATGGCGTGCATCCTCAATAATGTTGCCAATCCATGTCACATCTGAAGAAATGGATTTGAGTGCTAAGTTCAAGGAATGGACAACGCAAGGTGTCCAAAAAACTTGTAAGAGCAAAAAAGACAAGTATAAATGACTCTACAACACTAACAAGTTAACAACTCAAATCATTTACAATGAAAGGTGTCCAAAATGAAAATACCTGTGGATATTTAGTTTCCACAATCATGCCAGCGACCTTGCAAACAGGTGCATTGTCCGTGATGATTTGTACACAAGAATCAACACCTACTTCTTCAATGGTTTTGATGAATAACTCACCCATAAAATGTACATCCTTTTATTTCCCAAGAGCATTTGCCGCTTTCAAGAACACCAGTTCATTTTGGGAAGATACCATGAAATTGATGAGTGGATGGCGTGCTGGATCCGTCCATCCATCGAAAACAATACTCACTCCAGATGAGGGCCATGTTGCTCTAATTGGCTCAAGAATTTTGTCCACCTCCTTCTTTGCCTTAACCAACAATGTGGTTCTAAGCTTCTCCAAACCAGGAGGCACATAACCAGATGGAGCTCGTTCACTGATACTTCGACACATCTCAAAAAACAATGGTGACCGTGCAACATTGAATGAGATGAAGTTGAGGTAGAAAAAGAATGCAATGGTGAGGTCTACATCTTCTCGTGCCTCTTGTTGGAAAATCTTGTCCATTGGACCACTTGGCCTCTTTTTTGCTAGATGTGGATCACCTCTAGGTGGAAATGGAGGCCGAATTGTAGAGGGTTTCCTTAAGAATGAAAGAGGATCGTCATCATTTTTCTTGCTTGCTGCTACTACATTCCCTGCGCCTTCTTGATCCTCCTTTCCCATTTCTTTCCTTTGGATAACACTCACACCTTTACATGAAAAAATCCCACAATTAGGGAGGGCCAACAAATGGCTCTTAACTCGGTAGTATGTGCTCTTGAATTCATTCTTGCAAAAATTACAAGTCCAAGACACATTGCCTCCCCCACCTAGCTTTGCCCCGAGCCCTTCTTTCCTAGTCACATACCTCCACAAAGGGTATTTCTTCTCTTGGGCTTGTTGTCTTGCTAAAACAGGGTTCAATGGAGCATGAGCTCCACTAGCAGCAGATGGAGCATTAGCAAGAGGAGTAGAAGAGCTTGTGTTTGGAGGAATAGGAGGAGAGACATTAGATGGGGCATTTATCCCTTTCCTTTGCCTTCTACCTCCTCCCCTAGCTGAATGAGACATTGTTCTTCTTGCTTGTTGGTTGAGTTTGCAATCCACCCAACCAAATCCGCCTTCACTTGCAAAAAAAACCCTTCCAAATCCTTTAGCACCCTTCCAAAGCCTTCAAATCCTCTTCACCTGCCAAAAAAAACACTCTTAGACCTCTCCCACAAATTAGAAATGAAAAAAAAATGAGAAAATCACGTTTTCAAGGGCCCGGCCGTCAAAATCATGTCCTGTTTGCAGGACACGATGGGACAGTGCCCGGACTTGCGTGTCCGAACACGGGACAAGATTGACAGTCATGTCGGACACGATCTATCAACGTGTCTGTGTCCAACACGCGAACATGGGACACGTGGCCCTAAATCAATGTGTCTGGTTTCTTAGATTACATATAATAAGATATGTTGGCCTCCTTGGTCACAACATGCCACCTCGAAGCATTATCATGTGCTGCTACTGCATGCTAGAATGTTGCCCTTCCAGATATGTGGTAAAATCATGTCGGTTTAATGGCAAAGATAAAGCGATCATATATATATATATGCTCTTTGTGAGGTCTTTGGTTCTAGTCTGACCGAGTCTCACTATGTTATCATTTGAAGGAAAACCTTATGGGATCCTCTCTCTTCCCCAAATATCCGTATGGAGGCCCGCTCCATCGCAAGCGACAATAAAGGCTGGTAACCTAATAGGACTTAGTTGTGTTAAAGTTTTAGGGTTTTTCATAAAAATTGACAAACTTGTACTTTAATGCAATTCTAAACTATGAAATAATACAGCAGTGGTAAAAGTCTAACCAACACAAATGTAATTTTCATCTCTTTCAACTTTAACACTCCCTTAAGGATCATTGTGTTAAAGTTGGATTTGTAACAAAATATAACAGCTGCAGAAATACTCTGTAAAGGTACATAAGCGGTTTCACGGGACTAATGAATCTATGAACAGCAGTAAATGGATCTAACTATTAAAGCAAAAGAACAAATTTGAGTTGGACCTTCCTTATACTCGGAAATACTTTCAGATCAGACCTTGTCTCTCAAAGACAAGTCACTAAGTGAAACAAGTTTGGCCCTTACCTGAGGGTATGGACATACCTGAGAGAGAGAGAGAGAGAGAGAGAGAGAGAAATGTTGTAAGATAGGGGTGCAGGAGTCAAAATCAAAACTCAAGATGTTAATCAAGACAGTCAGCAAGTGTCCAACTCAAATAGCTCACACACAAAGCAGTGGCCCACTCAAACAGCCCACACATAGGACAGTTGTCACTCAAATAGTCCACATAGGGCAATGGCCCACTCAAACAACCCACACATAGGGCAGCACTGACTCAAACAGTCCACACAGGACAGTGTCCCACTAAAACAGCCCTTGCATAGGGAAGCAGCCACTCAAACAGTCCACACAAGACAATGACTCAACAAACAGTCCACAGTAAAGGTGACAGAAATCAAACAGTCCATGGCTCAGGTGAGAGACCAACACAACAGCCCACGGTTAAGATGACAGCCCTCAAAACAGGTGACATCCCATCACAATCAGCCCACGCTAAGGTGATAGCCCTCAGATAAAGTGACAGCCCAAGCAAACAAGGTGACAGCCCAACAAAACAAAGGTGATAGCCCACAGCTCGGGTAGCAGCCCAAGGCACCCTCAACAATGAGCAGCGGTACACTCACACACAACAGCGGCAGCTTCAAAGAGGCTTTAACAGGTAGCGACAACCTCAAGGGGACTCAAACAAGCAAGTGGGCACACAAAACAGTCAGCAGCCCACTCTCAAGCAGCAGCAGCATCCCCACACACCCTCTAGGCTCTAAACAGGCTAGCACCTTCTCAAAAGGGCATAGACAAACAGCGGCAGCCCTAACAGGGATTAACAAAGCAAACAGCCCAACAAAATCAAACCCTAGCAGCAGAAATCCTTGACGTCACCTTCAAACAGAATTGTTGGAAACCCTACATCAGACATAAAACATAGAGCTGAGATATTTCTCCAAGACACTAACATAATGAATGCTAAGTCTTGCTTGTATAGCCTCTTAAGGACTTCTAGAAGGATCCCCCTTCTAATCTTTCAATGACTTTGGTTACGTAAAAAGTCAAGACATCATACATTAAGGTGGATTTCCAAATACAAAAAAATATAAATTAAAGTTAAGTCATCATAACAAAAGGGTCAAGGGACCACACTCAAGAGGGTGCGCTAGCACAACAAGGGAGAGGTCAACACAAGACCAAACCAAACACAAGGTTCACCGCAAATCAACAAGATGTGCCACAACCAAGCGGGAAGACAACCCGTTTACCCACAAGACCAAGGTGTAATAACAAGGTGGGAAGACAACCCTTTTACCCACAAGATCAAGGTGTATCAACAAGATGGGAAGACAACCCTTTTACCCATAAGACCAAGGTGTACCAACAACGTGGGAGGACAACCCTTTTACCCACAAGGAGAAGCAATCAAACTTTGATCTTTCTCTCTCAGGGTATGTGGTCCACAAGTGTTCCATACAATAACTGGAAGTTTTATCATCACCATATAAGGAAGGTCCAAATTGGATGATGTGATCCTCTGGTCCTCCTAACTGCTCCTAAGGTCAAATGCCAGTGACTCCAACATGGGGTAGCCAATCCCTTGAAAGGGCCAATTAGCTCAACCATCTCGGAGACCTAAGAGAGGAGGGCATCACACATCATCATCTTGGTTAACTGACCAAGATCCATCTGGTTAACTGACCAGGTACACACCTGCAAGACCTGCTTGGTCCTGGACCAAGAATCTGCCTGGTCCAGACCAGGATGTCTCTGTCTCAGCCTACAGGATCCGCTTGGTCCTTTTGACCAACACTATCTAGTCCCTGACCAAAATGCCCTAGAGACAGATAGGGGCCCTAGCCATATGCTAGGGACTTTGCCATGGCATCAACCTGCTTGGTCCTAGACCCAGAACCCCAATGGACTGTTGGGGACCTTAGGGTACCTGCTAGGGACTTACTCTACCTGGTTAACTGGCCAGGAACCCTAGTTAACTGACTAGGGTGTCATTCAAAGAATGGCTCTCGCAGCTGCACTATCTTTAACACTCCCTCTTAGCAAGAGAGGCATTCTCAGCAATACTAAACTTGTCTCGGAAGTACCCAGACTTCGTCGTGGACAGAGGCTTAGTCAACACATCGGTAATTTGTCTAACTAACAAAACATAAAGCAACATGTCCTTGACATAGTGATACTTCCTCTCGATGCGTTATAACTTGTCATAGAATAAAGTATTTTCTGAGAGCTTCAAACAACTCCAAATGTCAGCAAGAAGCTTGATCTTATAGATCCACTTGGAAGTTATAACTGACTTCCCTCGATGTTTGAGAACCACTTTCACACGTCATTTGCATCTTCCAAACCTGACATTTGGTTTCCTCCTCATAAATGGTGGATTCTGAATCAATGACGTGACTCATCTGAGATATCAAACCAGAGCAACCTTGAAGCCTCTCAATAGGCTTCTTATAGAGATCAACCGAAGACTCTTTGGCCTCCTCCCTTTGCTCATTTGAAAGGGGTGACTCGTGGACTTGGCTCACTTCCATGTCTATATCACTGGGAGGCTCTCTGAAGTGACGAGAAACAACTTTCACAAGGGAAATCACATCTCTACTTTGCAATCCCATTTTGTTGGGGATTGAGGAGCACAGTTGGCTCCCCCTTGATGTCTGAACTTACCAGTTGTTCCACTTTAGTAAGGAACAAGTCATCAATAACGAATACCTTGCAGATTCTCTTTTGTTGACTCTATGCCGACACTTGGGAAGACGAACATCTAGAATAACTGATCCTGCATCCAGTGGGGTCTCTTACTCCCTCCATACTAGAGCACTCAGCTCCCTCTGGAACTATCCATCTAACTCTAAGCATAAATGGGATCTACAGACTTCATCACTTGTCATCAAAGCAAGTCACATCATCCTCCTCTTACGGATCTTTCCTACAAGTTGAAGTTCAATAGTCAGCCATAACCAATATCAATTTCACATAATAACATAGTCTTAGCATCCATCCATATACAAGGCAGCTATCTAGATGCCATCAAGAGCATATCAATTACACATATATGCAACATGTCATAAAAATATGTTTCATCGTGACAATTCAAAGAACCAAACAAGTTGGGATAGAAAGTCCTTCTTTATATTCGTCCTTATGCAGAAGTCAGAGTGTGCATCTTGAACTTGTCATTATATTGGACACGTTCTTCTAAAGTGTACAATGGCATCATCATCATATCATACTCATGCAGTATCACATATTCATTAGCATAATCTAGGTTAGATCATAACCCTAGATATGAGAAATTTAACACATGATCATAATAATTTTATACATGGATGAACTCTAAACTTCCTTGCACTTGCATAGTCAAATCACATTGATCAATGAATCACAAAACTCATTCCACAATAAAACATGATCAAGCTAGAAGGTATCATGATCATGCAAACCCATGATTACTAAAGATCAAGTCAAGATCTAAACACATAAAGAGTTAATTAGGCTCCTTACTCACCTCAAAAATACAAACCTGAGTCAAACCTTCTAGGAATGCTAATCATACTTATACCTCTTTAAGGGATCAAGTCCACAGCCTGCCAATTCGATCATCTCTTCTCTGATGTCATATTTAGGGTATAAACTAGCAGAACAATAGGGGCTATAATAAACACATCCTTGTATGTGGCCATCCAACTCTGATTAGTATGTTGTTCCTCATGTTCAAACCCTTACCTTAGGATCTATGTAGACTCTGATAGTCTGCAAAATCAAAGTTAGCTACAAATCCTATGCTCTAATACCATGTTAAAGTTTTAGGGTTTTTCATAAAAATTGACAAACTTGTACTTTAATGCAATTTTAAACTATGAAATTACACAAAATTAGTAAAAGTCTAACCAACAAATGTAATTTTCATCTCTTTCACTTTAACACTCCTTTAAGAATCACTGTGTTAAAAGTTGGGATTTGTAACAAAATATACTGTTGTAGAAATACTCTGTAAAGGTACATAAGCAGTAACAATGAACACAGTACTAATGAAATTATGAACAACCATAAATTGATCTAACTAATTGTTGGACACACCAGGTACACTGAGAGGGGGGGAGTGAATCAGTGTGCGCAACTTCTATTACTTTTTCAACTTTAACAATCTACAACTTATTCAATATTATGCATTATCATATTATCATTATATCATCAACCGCATTATTATCATCATCGTATCACCATCACATAAGAAGCATAGCATGATACACAATACACAAGATTTTATGTGGAAACCCAAGTCCTGGGGGAAAAACCACGGAAACCTTATAATAATAGTTTTCCAGCAACTACTGGAAGGAGGCAACAGTCCCCTTATTACAATGACTTCAATTCTTCAGCTACAACTGGAAGGAGGCTACAACTAAAGGAAGCTCCAACTCCCTAGTTGTCCGGATACAAACGGAAGGAGGCTACACCCCCCTTTCCTTGCCCCGTCCTACCACCCTAATATGAAGATAGAAAAGACGACTGCATTGATCCTGTGGACCTGCTAATCAACACCTGTACTATACTACACAATTTGTACCACATTGCATAACCATTGCCACTACTAACCACTGCTCATCATCTGATCACTACTCATCAACTGATCATTGTCCATTGTATCACACTACTCATCAACCTATCCAATCAGGTTGTACCAATCAATATGTTGCTCACATCAACTGACTCAGTCAATCTGATTCTGCAAGCCAAACTCAGTCCACCTAGGTCAAACCAACTGCTCATACAACTCAGTCAATCTGAATCAAACCAACTGCACATAAGGCAACTTGTGCCAATCTTGCTCAATTGAACCAACCTTTACCAAGTTGCTTGTGTACCTGTGCCAAATCAATCATATACTTGTGTTAATCTAATCAAGTGCTCTGACAGTCAACCAACCCTTCTTACTTGGCCTAGTTCATCAAGTAAGAGACACATTTTAGAAACCAAGAGACTTCACATATGGTCAACCAAACTTTGTCCAATAACACTCAACTCAATGACACCAAACCCAACCTCAAACATAGTCAAGGAAGACTTGACAGTTAAACATGACAAATGTCAACCAACTAACCTCAGCCAAGAAGATAAAAGAGTTAACCAACTATGTCAAACTCAGTCAATCTTATAAACTCTTAGAGACAAGGATTTATCGCTCCACTCAAATCAAGTCATCAAAACAAATACCAAGCAAATAGTCACTTACAATACTGTCAAAGGTTGTCATTAACAGTCAATAACAATCCAGCTCCACTTAGGTCAAAAACACAATGATCAACACTTGTCAAACTAGTTTTCAAAGAAAACACTTAGGTTGATCAAAGAAATCACTCACAAGATATACTACTTACATGTCAACTTCTCATTCAATACTACACTATACAACATTCAAGATAAACACCAAGATCTATGACAACAATATCCAAGATAATCATCAAGATCTATATCAAGATCACATCAAGATATATGCCAAGATAACCATCACCATAGCCTCCATAACATATTCAATGACTTCAAAGGTATATACCAATACATAGGCTCACATACTAAGATCAAAGATGAACTCTATCCATGAGAGACATGTGCTATCACAAGAGAAATTCATAAGCATGTGCCATGAACCATACCTTTTTGAAGATCACAAGATGAAGAAAACGTAGAAAAAACAAACAAAAAAACTCTAGATCATGTCATCACATAACCCTCGTAACAAGAATTTTGTAATTTTGATTCCAAATGAGAAAGTTATGTCAATTTTAGTGAAGATGCCCAAATATTTCTCCTTCACAAAATTTTGCACTTTTCTCCAAGAGTTGCGAAATACCAAAGAAAGAATTGATTGATGAACAAATGATATGTTTGATATTCCATTTATATAGGTCATGGAGGAAAGTTAGTACCTCAAACTGGGCCGACATGCAATTCAAAATTACAAATAATTAAATTTTCTTTTGTTTGGTCGGCTCATCCAAAAAGGTGGGGTACACCAACTTCAAAAATTCATATCTCTTCAACCGTAAGGAGTTAGAAGATGCTCCACATATCAACGAAAATGGCTTGACGAGGACTATCTCTCTATGATGGGTTTATTTGCAAATTTTTGGCCTAATACCCTTAAATTCTTCAATTTGTTCAGGACTTCAAAGATTCCACACATAAAGGTGCCAAAGACCATGTTACCTTATGCATAAGTTCCAAGGTCAAAGGCTTCAATGGACATCATCAAAGGCATGAGAGATTCGATGGTATTCACATCCACATAATTCACATCAACAAGGAGGAGGGCTCCACCATATACTCATCATATCAAGGGTATCAAGAACCCCAACACCACCAATCAAGTGGGAACAAAGACTTTTTCAAGAATATCATCATCATATTCAAGGTCTCCATATCATTAAAAACATATCCAATGGTTCCACTATATATCTTCATCACCATAAGAGTACCAACACCCCAAAAGAGGGGTGCAAAGACCTCACCACTAGTTTGCAACACCTTATGTGCTTCTTATGCATGATCACAAGGCCACAACATGCCAATGACCATATAGCGTCCAAGGGTCATCAAACCACCATATGTGTGGGTTCAAGACCCAAACTTCCAAGGACACCAAGAACCCCATAAGAATGGGTTCCAACATACCACCATAAGTGTGGGTTTCAAAACCCAAGTGCTCCACATGCAAGAGGATCAAGATCTAAGCTTGTGGACTCAAGGACCCCACAAGAACTCAACAACCTCAAGACCATTCAAATGGGCTCCAGCATCAACACATCAAGGGACTTACACACATGAGCCACATCATCCATCCAACAACTAATTAAGAGACCAAAACAAGTACAAGCATAACAAGCAGCACAAAGACCAATAACCAAAGATTAACCAAGAGCAAGGAACTCAACAATGAACTCAAATGGGACCATGATACAACTTAGGGGCACTTGACCAATTCAATGGGTAACCAAGACTTTTGCCATTGTTCCAAGGCCTCCAAGGGCTTCAAGCTTGGGCTTGGACAAGGTCAAAAGGGCTCCTCTGACATAAACAACCACAAACTAAACACTAACCCTCAGGGGCTCTACAAGGGGCACCAAGGACTCAACAGTTGGCATCAATGACCAAACACTGTTGGCATCAATGACAACTTAATCAACACTAATAAAGCAAAAGAACGAATCTGACTTGGACCTTCCTTATACTCATAAATACTTTTAAATCAGACATTGTCTATTAAAGACAAGTCACTAAGAGGAACAAGTTTGGCCCTTACCTGAGGGCATGAACATACCTGAGAGAGAGAGAGAGAGAGAGAGAGAGAGAGAGAGAGAGAAATGTTGTAGGATAGGGGTGCAGTAGTCAAAATCAAACTCAAGATGTTAATCAAGACAGTTAACAAGTGTCCAACTCAAATAGCCCACACACAAAGCAGTGGCTTACTCAAACAGCCCACACATAGGATAGCGATCACTCAAACAATCCACACAGGACAGTGCCCACTCAAAACAGCCCACACATAGGGAAACAATCACTCAAACAGTCCACATAAGACAGTGGCCGACTCAAACAGCCCTTACATAGGACAATAGCCACTCAAACAATCCACACAGGAAGTGGCTCAACAAATAGTCCATAAATACTCCATGAGTCCATAGTATAGGTGACAGCATTCAAATAGTCCACGACTCAGGTGAGAGACCAACACAACAGCCCATGGTTAAGATGAAAACCCAGCACAAAGAACCCACGCTAAGGTGATAGTACTCAAACAAAGTGGCGGCCCAAGCAAACAAGGTGAAGGCCCAACAAAACAAAGGTGACAGCCCAGCAAAACAGCCCATAGCTCAGGTAGCAGCCATAGGCACCCTCAACAATGAGCAACAGTACACTCACACACAGCAGCGACAGCTTCAAAGAGTCTTAAACAAGTAGCGGCAGCATCAAGGGGACTCAAACAAGCAAGTGGGCACTCAAAACAGTCAACAACCCACTCTCAAGCAGCAACAGCATTCCCAGGCAGCCTTTAAACAGGCTAGCACCTTCTCAACAGGGCCTAGACAATCAACGACATCCCTAAAAGGGCTTATCAAAGCAAACAACAAACAACCCAACAAAATCAGACCCTAGCAGCATAAACCCTTAACGTCACCTTCAAACAAAACTACTGGAAACCCTAGATCAGACATAAAACATAGATCTGAGATTTATCTCCAAGACACTAACATAATGAGTGTTAAGTCTTTCTTTTATAGCCTCTTAAGGACTTCTAGAAGGACCCCCCTTCTAATCTTTCAAAGACTTAGGGTTTACTTAAAAAGTCAAGACGTCATACATTAAGGTGGGTTTCCAAATACAAAAAAATATAAATTAAAGTTAAATCATCATAACAAAAGGGTCAAAGTACCGCACTCAAGAGGGTGTGCTAGCACAATAAGGGAGAGGTCAACACAAGACCAAACCAAACATAAGGTTAACCACAAATCAACAAGAGGTGCCACAACCCAATGGGAAGACAACCCTTTTACCCACAAGACCAAGGTGGGAAGACAACCCTTTTACCCACAATACCAAGATGTACCAACAAGGTGGGAGGACAACCCTTTTACCCACAAGGAGAAGCAACCAAACTTTTATCTCTCTCAAGGTATGTGGTCCACAAGTGTTCCATACAATAACTGGTAGTTTTATTATCACCATATAAGGAAAGTCCAAAATGGAAGATGTGATCCTCTGGTCCTTCTAACTGCTCCTAAGGTCAAATGCCAGTGACTCCAACAAGGGGTGGTCAATCCCTTAAGGAGGCCACTTAGATCAACCATCCCAAAGACCTAGGAGAGGAGGGCATCACACATCATCATCTTGGTTAACCGACCAAGATCTACCTGGTTAACTGACCAAGTACAAACCTGTAGGACCTGCTTGGTAAGTTGGTCCTAGACCAAGAATCTGCCTGGTCCCAGACCACGATGTCTCTGTCTCACCCTGTAAGATCTGCTTGGTCCTTTTGACCAAGCACTGTCTGGTCCCTGACCAAAATGCCCTAGAGACAGAAAGGGGCCCTAGCCATATGCTAGGGACTTTGACATGGCATCGACCTGCTTGGGCCCAGACCAAGAACCCCAGTAGACTGTTGGGGGCCCTAGGGTACCTGCTAGGGACTTACTATGCCTGGTTAACTAACCAAGAACCCTAGTTAACTGACTAGGGTGCCATTTAGAGAATGGCTCTCGCAACTGCACTAGCTTTAACAAGTTCGACTAGAACCAAAGACATCACAGTGAACTCTGCCTTGAACCTGACCATCCGAACTTATTGATTTAACCTACTCTGATATATATATATATATATATATATATATATATATATATATTTTCTGAAGGATTACTCCATGGAACGTATCTGGAATCTCCCTATTTCACTGGAATATATCTAGATGGGGAACAAATTAACCACCAATAGAATAATCAACCAGTAACCCTGAAGAACCCATCGATGGGAGCACATCTCGTCACCTCAAAACTATGACCTTTGCAAAGTATGTCAATCACTTGAGCTAGTCTTTAAGGCTATATGTATGTATGTATGTATGTCTTTTTCTAAGGAAAACTCAAGGGATGCTTCGCCACATTAATGGATGGCATCACTAGTAAACCCATCAGCGTAGACTAGTGCACTTTGCCCATGGTTATTTAAACTAAGAAACTACTAGCATGGATTTAATCAAATGCCCAACAACATTGGCAACAACCAACTAAGTTAACCCCTTGCACTAAGCTTGGGGATGTGACCCTAACAGTTAAGAACATCTCTTTAATTTGGAGGTGAGTAGTGTATGTACACTTCCATATACAAACCAGTAAAATCCTTGTGCATAGGGGGTCCCTTGTCCCACAAACAAGGGGCTCTCATATGTCAATTTGGCGTCTTGGTGGGTTGTGACCTTAAAATTAAATTATTATTATTATATAACATTGTGGTTCCCACTGCATTTGTTTTGTTTCCTCCATCATCACTAGTAGCATCTCTTTATCCCTTAGGTCCATAATACTAGGGTATTGAGGTTCAATTTGATGGAGTTGTAACTAATGTGATACTAAGGTTTCGTGATTAACTCAGCAGTAACTTCACCACAATTGGTCATCTGTCAACAAAAACCATTTCCTCCATCACTAGTAGCATCTTCTTATCCCTTAGGTCCAAAATACTAGGGTTTTGAAGTTCAACTTCATGGAGCTGTGACTAATGTGATACTGAGGTTTCATGATTAACTCAACAGTAACTTCACCACAATTGGTTTTTCTGTCAACAAAGAGATGCAGATGCCAGTGATACTGATCTTTTATGTTACTGTAAAGAAGGTTTAGTATTTAGTATGTTTTTTGGGTGTGTATAAAGTCAAGGTGTTGATTTTTCCTAAGCAGCATCGAGAGCCATTCTCTGGGAGAATGGAGGCACCTGGTCAATTACCAGGAAATCAACCCAGTCTGCGACTAGGACCTCGGCCTAGGGATGAGGGCCATTCCTCTGGGAGAATGGAGGCACCTGGTTAGTTACCAGGAAATCGACCCAGTCTGGGACTGGGACCTCAAACTAGGGCTAAGGGCCATTCTCTTGGAGAATGGAGGCCACCTGCTCAGTTACCAGGAAATCGACCCATTCTAAGACTAGGACCTCAAACTAGGGCTGAGGGGCATTCTCTGGGAGAATGGAGGCACTTGGTCAGTTACTAAGAAATCGATATTGAGTCATCTAATGCAGCCTGGGGTTGAAGCACCTGGTCAGTTGCCAGGTCATTACCATAAGCCCTAGACTAGGTCTAGGCAAGTGATGCACTCCTCTCCTAGATCTATGGGTTATGAGACCTTCTCAAGGGACTAGCTACCCCTAGTTGAAAGACCTAGCACTTGATCTTGGTGGCAACGAGGAGAATGAGATAAAGCATTTAATAATCCTCCTTATTTATGAATATGCACTTCAAGTGGACATGTATGGACCATGAAGACCTTGAAGAACTCTTGAGATGACTTGTTGTGGTCATAAAATCACTTGAAGGACCATGAAACCCAAGCACACTTTGTATTGGTCCAAGTACCTCAAAGACAAAGACTAAAAGACTAATGGACCACAAAAAATTAAAAGTCAATGGTCAAAGATGAAAAGAATAAAAGCCCTAAGGTCAACCTCCTAATTATGTGGAATCATCTTATTCTTGATGAACTATAAATAAAGAAGCTTTCTCAATTGTCATTTATCATCCAAGATCATCATCACTGCTCATAAGAGACAATTCGTGGGTTTCTCTACCAAGTTCTTTGCTAGGTTAATTCTTGAAGAAAATCGCAGCTTTGAAGGATAAGTATATGCTCCCTCTAGCTCACGGCAGCACTTGAATTCTTCTTCTTCGCTGCTATAGATCCATCCCACGTCACCCTAACCTAGTTAAAATCTGCTACAGCATACCCGAGCCCTGCTAGGGCTAAACTCTGTGCACCCAAGCCTTGTTTGGAGTCTCTACAGCTCACGGGTGACCTGCTAAGGTCACCTTCTATGCATCTGAGCCCTGCTAGGGCTATTCTCCATACACCCAAGCTCTTCTAGGGCACACACAGGTACACGGCAGCTCAATCTGACGTTTTGTACAGGTAACGGCAGCCCAGCTAGGGCACTAACAGGCCACGAAAGTCATCATTAAGGACTGTACCAGCATCCAAGCACACAGACAGTCCGAGATTGGTCAAAGGCTGCTCCAGGCATCCAGCAGTAGTACACTTGGTGATCAAACAGTTTAGTGGCATCAGACTTGCACAGTCTTTACCAGGGCTCTTTTGGTCTGTATGACAAATTCAAACTTGTTGTAAAGGATTACATTCTATATGTTCATGTACGTTTCTCAGTCATCTCATTTCAAGGATGAATTATTAATTGCTTTGGGGTTTTTGTCCTTAAAAGATTTCACCGTGAAAAACTCTTGTGTTCAATTCTTGTGGATGATTGTTTTACTGCTGTTAAAATCTCAGTACTGTCTCTATTAAAGTCTGCAAATTTTATAAAGCCTGTTACTGCTATTAAATTTCATACACATGTTAAATTTCAACACAAGGAAACTGGACATAACTTTATGAAGGAACATTGTATTTTTGTTTTAGTTTTTGTTTGTTAGAGGCAAATATATCTTCAGAGTATGCAGAGATCTTTTTTGAAGTCTGAAGGACTGTATGGTCTATGTCAAGTGTTATGAATACTTAAGGAATGTAATCATCACATCAACTACAAATAAAAAATAAGGTTTTTTTAGCCTGGGATTATATTAAAAAAATTGCATAATCTCGGTTTTCATTTCTTTTCAGATATCCATCAACTTATAA
Source organism: Pseudotsuga menziesii (assembly GCA_001517045.1). NCBI lineage: Eukaryota > Viridiplantae > Streptophyta > Pinopsida > Pinales > Pinaceae > Pseudotsuga > Pseudotsuga menziesii. The sequence goes on from LPNX010505564.1 coordinate 155,223, forward strand.
AGAAGACAGCTGAAAGTTCCTTGAAAACTTCTATCAAGTGTTCTGTTATGAACATTTAAAGAATGTAATCATCAATTCAACTATAAATAAAAATTATCATCAATTCAACTCTAATAAAAATTACGGTTTTTTTGCCTGGAATTATATTTTAAAAAGTGCATAATCTCTGTTTTCATTTCTTTTCAGATATCCATCAAATTATAAATAAAAAAGAAGAAAGTTCCTTACAAGCGCCTCTAGCTCCTATAAACTCTCTCTATGTTTTTATGTTGAAAACTTCTAGACATAGACTTTTAGTAATCTTCTTTCCCAATAGCATTACAATAATAAATTCGACTCCACTATCAACATTTGATTTTGTACGCAACGCATTATCTTACCGATAGAAAGTCATGTTAAAGACTTTGGAAGGTTAGAGAAAACATTGCTGAAATTTGCACATGGTTTTACTTTTGACACAATAAAAAAATATAATGACCTTTTTCAGTTGCATTATTATACATACCATATACGGTGATCCCCTGCGGTTTTCCACTCCTCTATACAAATAGAACAATGCAGAGCCTCAGTATCACTTGTAAGAAGTAGATTGCTTATATCACCTGTCCTCTTATCTCCATTCATATGAGAACTTGTGCCCTTGTTATTGCGTTGTTGATTAAGTTCCTCTGTGGACTGTTCAACATCTGAACTAGTTACCAACATAAACTGATCAGGTTTTAACTGATTTTTTACTTTCCATTGCTGCCTCAATTCTTCTACCTGCTTTTGTGCTCCAATCACAAGATCCTCTCCTTGTTGTAATCCAAGAAGATCTGTCAAAGTTGAACGAATTTGAGCTGTTTCCTTCTCTACTTCCCTCTTGACCATTATTTGAAACTCCATCTGTTTTTGCTCAGCGCTTCCTAACTTTTCATGCAGAGCTTGTACAGTTTCCTGCAAAGAACAAATAATTTTCTCTTTCTGTTCCATTCCCAAGTTCTTCTCCAGTTTCACCAGTTTCAAAGCCCTATCCCTTTCTACAAATGCCCTTGACAGGTCACTATTTTCGTCATCTGCTATTCTCTTTTCTTCACTTACTCTTTCCAAGGCATCTACCACTCTTTGTAGAACGTCATCCTTTTCTTGTAGCTTCTTTTCCAATTTGTCCTTCTCACAGGTCATGTTCTGTAAATCAACTTTCACAAGATTCAGTTCCCTCATGTATTCCATAATGCTATCACTCTGTCTATAATTCATGTTGTTATCATTTTGTATATGATCATTGAATCCTAGGAACACCCTTGATGAGTTTCCGTGGTAAGGTTCAAATATTCCTGAGTTACCAGCAGGCGAAACTGACTGTGAAAATGGGATGCTAGTTTTCGTGATGGAAAATTGCTGCCCGGTATTACTAATCCCAGGGCATTGAGTATTAAACGAGTCCAACTGAGGATTTGAAGTTTCAGTTACACTGCTCGGAAACGGTTTCCAATTATTTGCAATTCCAGGAGAAGGTGGTAGATAAGGGGTTGCAAACAAAGGAGTAACTGGACCTGCTTTAGATTGAGACCGTTGCCAACTGTATCCCTTCTCCAGGCCAAATGGATTCTTCTTTACAAAATTATGAATTCTTTTCACTGATTCCAAACGTGTAATATAAGGCCAGAGACAAACCTCCAATTGCGAATGAGAAGTCTGCACATGATATTGGAACGGGATGGGGCAAATCACATTTCCCTCTTTATTTCTAAGCATGGCCACATGTGAAGTATCAACTAAAATCGTAGTTTTAATACCATAGTTTCCCAGATCTTCCCACACAATAGTCAAATCCTTATAACATCCATGGAAAGCATTGCCTTCTTGCTCAATTCTCGTCATTGTACAGTCCTCAATCGAATAAGAAAGAATCTGATCAGAACCAGGAATGCCTCCCAAAATGTGCTGCAGGACCAAATCATGCACCTCTCTAGGCTTCTCTGACCACACGACCACCTTGAAAGCAGACAAACAAGCCGTCAGAAATCTGCAAGCCTGAGGATGCAAAAACACGATATAGGGTTCTACATAAAAGTCACCCTGAGCCAAAGGAACCTTACTTTTGTGAACAAAATGTGCCAAGACATACTCTATACTGATTATCAGCAACTTGTTAAATTTCCTCCCTCTCATTTTCCTGCTCATCCGTTTCCTTTTTTTCATCCCATTTCTCTGCCCCTGTCCAGAGTATCTCCCTGGCAGGGTCATTGAAATACCATGCATCCAATTCTCCAAAACATAATCTCCTGACCGAAAGTTGAGATCGCTATAATAATGCTTCAAAAGTTCTCTGTCCGAAACCTCTAGGACAGAGGCTTTGATCCATCTCTCGCGGTTCAGGAGATATTGTTCAACAGTTTCAGCACATTCCTCAGCTAACTTTGCCTTGATACTCTGCAAAACTGCCCCAGCAGCTCGATCATCCAAACCATTCAATCCCTTCTCCTTCCTCTCCACTTCGTCTTGTACTCCTTTACTATCTTCACTCGCCCACTCCACCTTACTCTCCACTATCTTTTGCATTTGTCCTCCTTTACTATCTTCACTTCCCCTCTCCTTCCTGTCCACTACCTCTTGCATTCGTCCGCCTTTATTATCTTCACTTCCCCTCTCCTGCCTGTCCAATACCTCTTGCATTTGTACTCCTTTACTATCTTCACTCCACCCATCCCCCAAATCCACCAATGCCAACGAAAACTTCGGCATTTTCTCCCCATAATGATCTACTTCAACTTCTTCAATCTTCCCCTCCACTTTCAAATTCCCCATTTCAAACCCATTTGCATTGATTTTATTCACTCTCCCTTCTTCATTATCCCGCAACCCTCTGATTTCATTCATTCTTCTCTTCTTCAACTCAATATCATGCCACCCGTTGATTTCATTCGACCTTTTCTTCAACAATTTAGTATCCTGCGCCTCATTTTCTACAGCCTGTTGCCACAAATTAGGCGCCTGTTCTCTGACAAGCAATGCAATGATAACCCCATATGAAAAATGGAATCTATATCCTTTTGCATGCGAAATTATGGGCTTTGGCTTCAACTTTTTCATCCTTTTGGAAATATGAGCAGGCCAGTTAGTGACATTTCCATTCATACCTTCTTGAATGATATCAAGGAATGCATCACTCAAATAAGAAGCAGTAGAATATCCTGCGAGATGCTCCATAACCACAGAGGCCACATACCGTGTAGTATCGTCCTTGATCATATCCACAGGGAACTTGTCCATTATCTTCGTCTCAACTCCACACAAGTCTTTGAATCGCCTTACATGCATTGCCTTCCGATCATCCTTTCCAATTAGCTTCAAGATGGAAACCTTATTTTTTATCCAGTGATCCACCACACAGCCTTCGTTGGGCAGGCCCGTTGCCCTCGAAAGGTCTTGTTGCTTCACTGATATCCTGTAACCCAACACTGTAGAACACCTGTTTTCAAAATTTAGCCAAAACTCCCCAACGAGGTGCAAAACCCTGTCTAGGACTGGCCTGATGAATTCGGCCTTTTCAATGTAAGCCTTCAACCCAAGCTTGTCCAACGCTTGGAGCTTTTCTGGATTATCAGTTTCCAGCCATCTTGTGGGTGGTGGCCGGAATTCGTCCTTGGAGGGGCCGGGGACTAACAAGTACTCTACTGTACTCTGCTCCTCGGAGGGAAAAGCACAACTCGAATGGAAAGTGTGCAGATCTGTCTGTATGTTCGTCATGTCGCTGGATCACGATAACGCTATGGTGTTTGAACGGGAATGCCTGGTGTTCGCATCCTCTTCTCATAACAAGGGCTTTCAGCGGTTAACAGGGTTTACGGATTTTCGATCATCTAAACCCTCTACAATTTCGCTTATTGAATCCCGTTTAACAGGGTTTACGGATTTTAGATCATCTAAGCCCTCTACAATTTCGCTTATTGAATCACGGTTACGGTAACAGTCTAAACAGCCAACAAAAAGTCCCTTTCCCGGCATCGCTGACGGAAATCGACAAAACAAATTTCAGAGCAATCTAAACGTTCGATGATTTGGAACATTTTTCATATTCGATTTGTTCTCATTTTTCATTTTTCTGTATATCTAAATTTAATAGGATTAAAATAATGTTATTCATTTATTAATTATATCAGAAGACGTTTATATTTTACTATTTCAATTTAATAGGATTAAAATAATATTATTCATTTATTAATTATATCAGAAGACGTTTATATTTTACTATTTGAAATGGATTTGTTCTCATTTTTCATTTTTCAGTACATCTCAATTTAATAGGATTAAAATAATATTATTCATTTATTAAATATATCAAATGACGTTTATATTTTACTATTTCAATTTAATAGGATTAAAATAATATTATTAATTATATTAGAAGACGTTTATATTTTACTATTTGAAATGGATAATAGAGTATCATTTTTCTAAATTTTTGTAAGATAAAACAAGTGTATTATTAAAATTTATTTCGTAGTTATTTTAAAATTGGAAATGTCAAATTTTGGTAGAGCAAAGGTGGAGAGGGGTTTTGTTTGTTTGGCGGCCCAAGATCAAAATCAGCTCAAAATCTGCTGCGACATTTAAATCCAATGTTAAGGGTTGGTGGGGTCCACGCTGGGTGCGATCCTACTCGTGGTTTCTGAGACCAAAGGTTCGCCCAACAAGTTATACCGCAATGGCAAACTTACCAAAAAAAATGGAAATAAATAATAATTATAAAATATATATAATAATTTACTTGATAATTAATAGCTAAAGCATAGATTTAGGTATTCATAATTGTGTTAATATATACTTATTTCATAATGATCATATAAATTATTATTTTTACAATAATGAAAAAGTATATATATATATATATATATTACATTATTTAAATAATGGTATACTTTAATGTTATTTTTATTTTATTTTTAAAATTAAATTTTGTTAGGATCAAAGAAAAAGGGAAACATTTTTCCATGGGTTGTTGTCAACATCGAATGACCTCTATGTTTAGATATCTCATAATTGGGGTGCTTTCCTTATATATATATATATCATGTTGTTCCACAAGTGTTTAGAAGTTTTTTCATTCTAAAAGTTCTCATACAAAGGGACATTGTTACAAAGCTCTGGTTTATGGGGTGTTAAGAGAGAAAGTTGTTCCTAGTCTTTGTGTCTTGTTTTTTTAAGGTTTTATGTCTTATTTACTTTTTATTTTGAGTTTGTTTTAAAATTTTAATAGTTTAAATGCATATTTTTGGGTTTTATAGCTTATAGTTTGCTTTTAAGTTATTTCTTTTCTTTATTATTATTTTTTTTTAAATGGCTTATTATGTATTATATGGCTTTCGAAGTCTTAAAATGCTATTTTTATCCCAAAGTCTAACTCTTGTTTTGAATTCTTTGGTAAATATATCATGATGAGATTTCTGTAGCGCAAAATTCAGGATCTATGCAAGAAAGCGCTGCAGGAATCATAAATCATTGGGAAGAGTGGTGGATTATCGTGGTCGTTGGAGTCGAGGATAATGGAAGTTTTCCAAACACCTGTTGAACACATGTACATAACCTCATTCCATAATCATGATAATGTATGAGGCTGTGAGAATATCATTCAAAAAATCGTGGTTTTTCAACTGTCATGATTTTTAGGGTCGGTTTTGAGTTTTATTGTTACAGAGACATATGTTAAAATTTTTAAAGTTTCCTCAAGAGGTACACAAGCTAAGATACAGCATAGACATGAAGAAGAGTGGAAAGATTAACAGGTTTGAACCTACTGATACAAGTTGGGCCACTATTTTTCCAGAATGTGTAGTGTTATTTAGAAGCATAGGTTGGTTTAGTGTTTTTGAGAAGATCACTGGTTTCAATCCGGAGGTTTATATCATTTTGCCCATAATTTCATCAACTATACTGTAACATTCAATACTCTCAAGTTTGAATTAACAGAGGATTTAATAGTTGAGGCTACTGGTATCTCAAGAGATGGAGAATTGTGGTTTAAAACGATTCCTTTCAGTTTCGACCCCAGTGACTTCTTACTACCAGGAAATGAAACCCTAGAATGGGGAAAAGGGGTTCATTTGGAAAAGTTCAAACCAGAATGGAAGGAAGCTATTGGTATTGTGCAAATCTATATTACATGTGAGGGCATATTCACATTAGTATTTAAATATCATATTAGATTTCTACAGCATTTGAATCAGCAATCAAAAATGAATTTGCCTTTTTTCCTCTTAAAAAGTCTTCAAAAGATGTCAAACAAAATCAAGGGACATCTCGACCATACACACCAGTCAGTTTTTCACCATGGTTTAATAAAATTAATAATCTATACAGTTTTGCAAAAGAAGAACAGGAGTTGGGACCATTTCTTATTCTGGTTAGGTTTTACTAATGAACAAGATGACCAAGTAAAGAAAAGCTTGATTGACAAGCAGTTTGGTTTTGTTAAAAGGTTTAAAAAAGAGATGGTTGGGGACTTAATGCAGGATAACACTCAAGAAAATAGCTCATGTCAAGGATTCAAAGAGTTTGTTGATGAGGGTGGAAGGGAAGCATTGGATGATGAGCAAGATCATGTTGTCGAGGATGAAAAAATGGAGAAGACATTTGAGTTGAATCCGGAGGAAGATATTTGTTCAACAGAACAAAATCAGAGTTTTATGTGTATACAGGAATGCTCAACTAAAGCTTTTGTTGCAGTTGTTTCAAAGGGTGACATTTTGCAAATTCCAAATGAAAAGATGCAGAACAAATCTTTTATGCAGGTGCAAGGGTCGAAATGGAGGCCAAAACCATACCTACAAACAAACCCAGATTAAACATGAAGAGAATTTTAAACCCTAAATTGGGAAAAAGAAAAGATTACTATCATTGAAGATTCTTCCAGTGAAGAAAATATGGAGAATGAAGAGGATTCGAGCTCACAGCAACACTATATTCAAGAGGATCATTTGGTTTTATTAGAACTAGTTCAAGGAGGACATAAGGCTTCAAAAGGGCAGACTACTTTCATTATTGAACAGGGTATAGCTTCAGGAGTTTCTTCAGTACAAGAAGCAATGAAAGATAAACAGGAAGATGATTTGATTTTTAAGAAACTTGATATCCCATGGTTGTCAAACCAAGATTCTGTAATGCATGGAGAGGTGCACATGGACTCAGAAGTTGAAAACCTTAGGAAAACTTTGCAACAACATAAGTCACATATTGAGTTTCTTAACGAAATTAATGACAGGCTGGTAATGACCAATAGGAGATTGAGAGAAGACCTAGAAGACATTAATGCACACTATCAAGAACTGATACTTGTCTCGAAGGAAGCATTAAAGAGAAAAAACAAATCCAAAATCAAGCTGAAGATTTAACCCAACAGGTTCAGAAGTTAAGTAAACAGAATGAAATATTATTAAACATAGTTGGAAGTCTGGAAATGGAGCAGGAGCGAAGCAAGAAGCAATCTCATGCATTGGAGGGGATCATTATGTTGGCAGAAGCAGCTAAGAAGTTATGAATGCCATCTAGTAGCCACCTGTCAAGTATTGTAGTTTGTTATAGTGTATTTTTGTTGTATTTAACATATAAGTACTTTTTGTGACTATTTCGACTCTTAGACCTAAAAAATAGTTATGACAGTTATAGAACTGATTTAGTTGGTAAATGATAAAAGTAGGAAAGTGAATAGGAGAAGGGTTCGATTTTTGTTGTCAAGGAGGGCTTAGAGCTGAAGACTTTTGGGGGATGTATGTTCAAACTGATGCATTTGAACTCTCATGTAAGTGATGATGACTAAGATTGATCTATATATACATATAAGCCATTTTTATCCTCTGCATTGTTTTTGTTTATGGTCTATTTGATCACTCAATTCATGACTCCATTTCTTGTTTAATGTTTTTATTCATGTAAATGTTCATATATTGTGGACAGAACCAGTCTTGTGTTTATGATGTTAATGGTTTATATTGATCCATTATGCATTTATATCTTAGTCTTTCATATTGTTTCATGATTTAGTGTTTGTATCAGTTTGTTGGTTATTTACCTTCTTGTTCATGAACTTTCCAACCAAAAAATCACAAAAACCAATTTCATTTATGTTTTTTGTTATGAGATTGTACTAGCTTGTTCCTTTGTAGTCTAGGAACAATTTCTAGCGCAACCATGGGGAATGAAGGTTTTAATCAAAATGCTTTCATTAATTCAAATATAGTAAAACTATCCAATCTCTCTCTATAACCTTGAAATAAAAATTGTGGTATGGACATGAGTTAAACTTTGGGTAAGTGTTTTATCATGGGTTTTGAGAATGGGGTTAAGCTAATCTCTACCATTGTGTGACTTTGCATCAATGTTGATCTGAGAAAATGGCAATTTAAGGAAATTGTGTGGGACTATAAGAACCATAGCTTGCCACAAATATTTGAGTATGAGGATATAGCATTATGTTATCATAACTATTTCAAACAAGGTCCCATATGAACTTCTTCTGACTCAAGGAAAATGATTCCAGACAAGAAACTATAAACCCATTTGGTGGAAGGACTTAGTCACATAATACCTTTATGTGAACACAAATATGAAACAATGTTAGTGGATAATGCATGTGATTCAAAGCAACCGACTAATATCACAAATGACCCTAATTTGCCCCATGATGAGATCTTATACCCTTGAACCCTAGTGAAGGGAACAAGATTTTAAGGGTATCTACCATAACTATAAGCCTCTCTAATCTTAGAGGTAAATCTCAACTCAAAGGGGATCATTGCATAGTCTCTTAAGAAATCCCTTTAAGTGCAATGTGGTTGCGGTGTAGCATTTTATTTTTTTAATAGAGTGAAGAGGAGATGTAGCCATGCATTAAGCATGTCATGTCCCCGCCCCTCTACCGGAGAGAGGACGCAACTAATGCTATCTAACCTGGGATATTTAAATCTCATGAACCTACACATGATAAAATGAAAATGCATTGAACTAATACATGCATAGATGCATAAACATTTCAAATACAACGGAAGCAAACACATGTTCATCATTTTCATTAAACAACAAATACAATTGCAAAGATGAAATAGACAAGAATAATTATCTTAGAGAAGCTTGTTCTGCAACCAGCTACGTCGTTGTGACGTTCCACCCAACCATAGGGTAGTGTGCTCATCAATCTCTTAGCAACACTACCACCTCCGAGTTGGGCATGATTCCCACAAGGAATAAGGGAACACTAGCAGGCTCACATGTAGCCAAGGATACACAAAATTCAACCAAGCCAACACAGATGGGTTTATTAGGCTGCAAATGAGATGGATAGGCTGACTGCTAAGCTAGTGAGCTCCTCAACAGAGCTATGGACACTTGCACCAAATCTAGCCTGGCTTCTAAACATCTACCCACCCAACACAAGGAAGCATCCCCTTCTCTGCTACACAGTCTCTCGGGCTATGCCTTCCCTTCCAGTGTTATTCATGGTGTGTAAAGAAGAAAACCAGCCCCCTAGATCTGTCTATGAGGTTCCTTCACACACTAGGTTTATCAAGCTTGCCAAGCCCCATTTCCACTCCCAATTCAATACATACCAAAGCACATATGCATACACAACAATATACACAATTTCTGGGTTGAGGAAAATAGTTTGGTGACAAAATGAATTGCCAAGGTGGGTGAAAACAACCCCCTAACAACAATTCATGTCACATGGATGTTTTGGCCCTAACGTGGCCAAAAACGAATTCATCAACACCCAAGAAAACGTGGTCTCTCCTCCAAATCATTGGGCAACACAAAAATGATTTTCAGCTTGGAGAACAGTTGAGAAATGCAACAAAAATCGTTGGGGAAGAAACCCCAACCACAATTCATCACAAAAACGAATTCCTAGCCTAAGGCAAATGAAGAAACAACTACCCACATGAGGAAAAACACACACAACAAACCAAAAAAATGTGAATGCCACACACAGGAAAATCCCAGCCGCTTGAGAGAGCCCCAACGTAGATGAATGATGATGAGGAAAATGCCCATGAGCTCCAAAATCGTGAATGAGAACACACAACAGGAAAAATCATGATGGTAAAACAACTCCCAAGCTTCCACTACGTGAGGGGATGAAGAACATGGGTGTCTGACCAAATGGGCATGCATTTTGGGTGTTAACTTGCCCCAAAAGTTAAAAACGTTTTCCCCCAAATTCGAATTTCCTTGCCCATACTCTTCCCATCCCCATGAAATAACTACTTCAACCAATTTCTGGCAGAATTAAATGATTCGGTGAATGAGACAAGAAAGGTAGTTGACTGTTTGATGGGTTCTCCCTTTAACATTTGGCTTCTCCCCATTGGCCCCAAAGGCTAAATATTCCCCCCCTTATCCTTAGGAAATCATGCCCCCATCTCATTATTTGTTGCATTGACATAGTTGGTTGTGGGTTTTTAATTAAATTGCACATTTACATGATACCAAAATTATAATGTGTCGGCTAGCACGAAATACCATCGACAACGATTTTAATCATTGAAACATAAAACGTTAAATCGATGGTGGGGCTTTTTGCCTTTATCTCCACACCATGATTAATTACCATATATACATCATATACATTTTTAATGCAAACGAGGTCAAAACTGGGGTGTTACAAAGCATAAATCACATGGAGTTCCATCACATTGGGTGTTAGGGTCACACTCTAACCTTCTTACTTGTAGGTACATAGGAATCAACAAATTAATGTATGACAACATCTTGTTTGAATAAAGTTCATTGGATCGTTAGCGTGTGATTAATTAATGTAATTGGAGGGTCATCATTATAGAATAAGGCCCATTAAATACTTGGTACTCATTAATGTGGAGCCACTAATGATTAGGGTTTGGGGGATGAAAAACTAATTATAAGGTAGGAAGCTATGTAATGTCAAGTTTTTTTTCAATACGAAGGTTTGATCTCCACAATTGGTTTGGTCTTAGTCCTTTGGGCAATCATCAATGACTCATTAATTGCCACTTAGGGGACATGCATTTCCAACATTTGAGGGGGTAACCTCCAAGTGAGCAAAGCTCCAATACAATGATAATAACTTGACATTATCTATCTATATTAGAGCTTTTCTAATTTGGAGGTTGCCCCCTTGACGTAACCTATTTGAATTGTGGCCCTGCTCATTTAGAGGCTGCCCCCCTTGACATTACCTATTTCTATTAGAGCTCTACTCAATCGCACCTAAACAAATTGACAAAACATTTGTCTAGTGTTTCTTTGACAGTGTTGCTACAAGTGACCCAAGCATAGGTGGTTCAGGTGGCATCTTATACTCATTGGACTCTCTATGGCATCAATTTGTAGCTAACATTGGACAGGCATTCAATAACAGGGTTGAACTATATGATATGTACGTGTCCTTGAAACTTGCCATTCACTTAAAGATTCACAACCTACATGTATATGGGGACTCTGAACTTGTGATTGATTGGCTTAATCATAAGTCAGCCACTAGGAACATATACTCGACCTCTCTTATGGACGAGATTCATCGACTTCAACCACTCATCTATCATATATATTTACATCATCTTTATAGGGAGAGAAATCTTCAGCCTGACCTCCTCTACAAGCAGGGTCTTGATCTTACTGCAGACTCTTTAAAGCTATGGATCTATGATAAGGACTCCATCAAGGAGCTAGACCCTGCACCACTTTTTTATCATATTCGCCCTTAATCAAGGTTGTTTTTTATTTTGTATGTCTACTATATGAATCATACATGACATATGTAAGTGACAATATAATAGAGCTTTATAGTTCAAGCAGGAGTATATATGATTTTCTTTCTGATGCAAGCATCGATAGTCTATTTTAGATGACATTTCTACCATAGGAACAATATGGTTCATGATTTTAATAAATTTATGGACTATGATCTTTTTTTCCAGGAAAAAAAAATGTTTTTTCCCTCGAAAAAGGTTATGACAATGCTCTTTTTTGGATTATCAATATAAAAGTTAATATTTTGTAGATTCAAAACTCTTATTCTTCTCTTTTACTTTATGAATTCGTATTTCTTCGCATAAATTCTCTTAATTTAATAAAAAATCAATTAAAAATATTTTTTCTCACCTCTATAAATACATAATACTTAGTGATACCTCGATTTCATTAAACTTGAATTATGATGCAATATATCATGTATTAAATATGTTATGGAATCCCCTCATCCGAAGTAATCCGGATTTTGTGTTTTAAAAATATATATTATATGGCATGGTTTATATAGTGGGTATTGTTTATAGAGTTATCGTGATTTTCTGTTTTAAAATATAAAATAATATTCGTCATGTGAAACTAAAAAGTCAAAACTTAATTCAGAAAACTAGATGATTATGTGTTTTTTAAAATAAATATAATATATCTAAAACATTATTCCAAAAATGATTTATATGAGTAGGTAATATATAAACTTCATGTATAGAAAAGAGAAAAGATTAATATTTAAACTAGTAATAACTACATTTTTTAAAAAGGTTAATATTTTTTGATTGGTTTATATTAACCATTTTAAAATGTGTAGCCATGGTTGATATAGGTCGATTAGACAATATCAACAACTTTTAAAAATGTGGTTGTTGTTAGTTCATGGCAAACGCATGAAGAAAGAATGGTGAATTAAAATTATTTAATATTAATTATTATTTAATATTATTTATTATAATAATAATTAATATTATTACATAATAATACTTATCCATAATAGGATGTGCTAGGTTACGGTGAGCGAAAGAGGACGGTGACAACGGAGCTCACGATGCTTTGTGCCTGACAGTGCACGGATTGGGTCTTGCAAGACGTAGATCTGTAGATTGCACGCCTTGGCAAAGCGACAGAGCTTCACTGCAATGTATTGAAGAGCGAAAGAGAAGCATGGGGAATCCCACAGGGGGGGGGATCCCAACCCCTCCCAGGTCGAAGCCCAGGAAAACAAAGAGGTAAACCCTCAAATAGCAGTGGGTCCAAAAATCACAAACAATAAAAAAGGGGAGGAAAAAAAACAACAGCAGGGACCAACCTCCATGGCAAACACATAAAAATGCATCCCAAAAGCAAAGGAAATCCCCACCATGCAGATCCACACATAAGGCCTTCGAGCGTACATCCAACACATGAAGGACCACACTCTCATCGATAAATTTGTTGGTATATGGCCCTCGGAGAAAGTCCTATTGTGGTGGATCAACGTTACCTGGAAGCCCCAAGCACACTTTGATCTACACCCATGAGCAAAAGGATTCTTTACAGTGGTTTTTCTGAATCTAGAGGACAAAAACCACATCTTTGAGGGAGGGCCATACTTCTTCAGCTCAACCGGCCTCTTTCTGAAACCCTGGAAGGAAATATTCAGCCCAGAAAAGGAAGATCTCACCTTCGTCCCGATTTGGATCAGGCTATACTCCCTCTCCTCAGAGTACTGGCATGAGAGCATTCTGAAGGATCTAGGCAACACAATAGGAGAATTTGTAAAGATAGCAGAGCAGACAAAAAAAATGAGATACACCTCCTATGCTCGGACATGTGTCTATATGGATATAACAAAGGATTTATCAGAAGGGATCAACCTAAGCTGGGATGATGAGGACTGGTTCCAATCCATCGACTATGAGAAAATACCCTTTAGATGTAGACATTGTCATGAGCTGGACACATGTTTAGGGACTTCCTAGAGAACAACCCAAACAATCAATAGAAGGGTAAAGATGTAAAGGATGTGGATGGATTCACCAAGGTTGCAGGGAAATAAAGGACGACAAAAAAGAGTCAAGGGCCATAAGTAAACAAAAAACCCATCTCAACTAACACATTTGATGCTTTGCAATCAGAACTAGTGCATGATACCCCAAAGAATGAAGATCAATGCCATGAAGACCCAGACATACCCAACAACGATATGGAAGCATACAAAGGAGAAAATCAGTTATCCCTAGAATCAGACCGAGAAATGGACCTGATGGAGGAAGATCAGGACAAGATGGGCATTAGAGATCCGGATCTAGATGGATTGGAGAAAGCGGTTCAAGATCCAGAACAAGGAATTATCCCATCCCAATAGGTGGTCCCACTCAAGGAGGCCATCATCAAAACCAGGAAAGCAAAAACCCTAGGGGTAGGGATTGAAAACCATGGTGCAAAAATACATGAAACCATAAAAAACGCAGGCAATGAAAGGAGGGAAAGAAGTAACCAGCAAAGGATCAAGGATATTGGATAGAAATTGGTTGCTTTGGGGCAATTTCCAACCATAAAGGTTGCTTTCTCCCTACCCTGCAAGCCTTCCCAATGAAACTCAAAACATGGAATATTAGAGGTTGCAGTGCACCTCAAAAAAATGACTGCTGCGTAGGAAAATAGCTACTGAAAATCCTACGACCGTGTTCATTCAGGAAACCAAATACACTGAAGAAGCTTTCAAAAACACCAAGGCAAAAGTTTGGAAAGGTTGCAACTCCATAGCTATCGACTCTAATGGAATTGATGTAGGCTTGGGTATCATATGGAACCCTATGGAAATTCAACTCACCAATTTCTTGGCCACTTGATACATGATCTCTGTGGACTTCCACATCCTTGGTACAATCCTCAGGGGCATCCTAACCAATGTCTAAAGACCCTTCTCACTTGCACCAAAGCAATCCTTCATTCGCTTTCTGGAAAAACTAAGTCAATGGGTCAGGCAAAAACACTGGAACCTGGGAGGAGACTTCAATATTATCTGCAATCTCAAGGAGAAAAAAGTTGGAATTCACTCCCTAAATCTGGCTAGCATGTCCTTTGACACCATGATCAAAGAGTTGGCTCTGATAGACATAAGCACAACTAACAGCTAACAACCTATTCACCTGGAACAACAAGCGCTCGGGAGATAGACACATTGCTTCAAGATTGGATCGCTTCCTAATCTCGGTATCCATTCTCTCTGGAGGCGCAAACATATCAACTCTCATTCTCCCGACTATAGGCTTAGATCACTGGTCGGTCAGTCTCCAATGGGATAGAATTGGAGAGCATATAAGGAATCCCTTCAGGTTCGAGAAATTATGGGTAACACACCCTGACTTTCATCCTCTTTTGCAACAATGGTGGAGCGAATTCCAGCCTCCCACGGGCACTCTCATGTACAAATTCCAACAAAAGCTGAAATTCATCAAAGAGAAAGTTAAAATTTGGAATAAGGAGTATTTTAGAAACATTCAATTAGAAAAGTAGTAGATCAAAAGCCAACTAGAGACCATACAAAGAACCATCATGAAAGAAGGATATAGTGACTCATTAAAAAAGGAGGAAAAGGACCCGCTGGAAGCCTTGGAAGCCAGAGATTTACAAGAGGAAATCCTATCGAAAACCAAATCCAGGAATCTTTGGATCAGAGAAGGGGACATAAACGCGTCTTTCTTCTTCAAATCCACCCTACAGCATAGGAAATCCAACATAATTGTTTGACTAAAAACTGACAATGGAATTGTGGTCGAGAAGCAATAGCATCTTGAGTCTACTCTCACCAACCACTTCAAATATATCATGAAAGAGCTATACATAGACACAGAAGAAGAAAAGAGGGAAATCCTTATTAACATCCCCTCCCTGTTCACCCAAGAACAAAATGAGTTCCTTCTCCAGCCTATTGAGATGGTTGAGCTAGAAGAAGTGTTCAAGCAGCTCAAAAATGACAAAGCTCTTGGACCAGACGGCTTCACAATGAATTTCTTCCATGCTTATTGGTCCACCATAAAGGAAGAGGTCCTCGATATTGTTGAAGACTCCCAAAAAAATGACAGCATCCTGAAATATTTCAACTCCACATTTCTCACTCTGATCCCTAAAGAAAATGGAGCAGACTCTGTCGGTAAGTTTCGACCCACAGCTTTATGCAATGTAATTTTCAAAATCATAGCCAACAGGTTCAAGCCTCTTCTCCCAACCCTTATATCCAAAGAGAAATTAGGATACATTAAGGACAGTCAAATCTTGGATAGCATCATCCTCTCTCTTGAGATAATCCATTCTCTCAAATCCACCAAAAAGGTTGGTATGTTAATCAAGTTGGACTTATCAAAATCCTTTGACAAGATCAACTGGGACTTCATGAGGAAGATGCTAACTGCATTTGGGTTCTGCGATCATTGGGTTAACTGGATCCACACCCTTTTCTCCACCTCCTTCTTCTACATTCTTGTGGATGACACTCCTTCCAAAACCGTTCAACCTTCTCATGGGATCAGACAAGGAGACCCCCTCTCCCCCTTCCTTTTTGTCATCATGATGGAAGTTCTGGGACGCACTCTCAAGGCCAAAGTCCAGAACCATCAACTCAAAGGCCTCACGCCCCACACATGCTTAGAGCATCAAACTCATCATAAATTCATAGACAATACCATGCTAATGGGCCGCTCCTCTGTTCAGGAAGCCAAAATCCTAAAAAACAATCTCAATACCTTCCTCTCAGTCAGTGAAATCTCATATCTACTTTTTCAACACTTGCCAGATCACCAAGCGGAACATCCTCCGCATCTTGGAATTCACCGAGGGATCTATACCTACCAAATATCTAGGGGCACCTATTATATCCCAAAATGACACATCTCTGTCTGTGACGACTTTCCCATGATTTCGTCGCATGTCGACACTTCCATGACGAGACTTCATGAAAGTCACTGAAAAAACACCTAACTTGGAGGAGCCATATCCAGAATTTTGTAACTCCGTTTGACCTCTTATTTCCATCGTTGGAAAGTTATCTAAGTCAGATAAAACTTTCTACAAGACACCAAAGTCTGAAAATGCCCAGAAGTACCCTTAAAATGAACATATTTTACCTACATGTGACTTGTCATACATGGTACTCGCGTATTGTATGTGACTTGTCCTACATGGTACCCGCGTATTCCCTGTATTCACAACTATTTCCATTGCAACCCGCGGATCATACGCGAGTATTGTCACTGCAACCCGCATATATCACTTGTACATGCGACTATTGTCACTGTAGCCCACGTATTTTTCCTATAGATGTCAAAAATGGACGTTTCTCGAATTTCAGTTAGTTTGGGTGGTTATGCAATTGACTCCTTCAGTTGTAACTACTTTGTCTTCGATCCTATCTCTTCAGAAACATATAAATAGAGGTAGAGAGGTCCATGAGAGGGGACTTGAATCTTTGCATTGTTATGCTGGAGGAATTGGGAGTCTCCCCCCCCCCCCACATTTTCCTTAGAAGCTATCTCCTTGTGTAGTAGAGCTTGGAGGCTGAGTTCCTTGGAGAAGAGAAGCAACAGAACCANGAAGCAACAGAACCAAATCAACGTTTCACGAGGTGCCCAACTTGAAGAGAAGGTATACTTGTACTTCTTTTCATGATTAATAAAGATGTGATGTCCTTCTTCTTCCCAAATCATTGTTCAACGTGTGATTGAATCTATGCTTATGATCATATGATGATGCTAATCAGATTATTGTTTCATGTTTCTTTGATTATCATTGCTTTACATATGGTCATATTGGTTTGAGGAAGGTATAATTCATTTTACAGGTCTCTTGGAGCAAGAGGAGCAAGAGGAGAATTGAAGGGCTGCTTGGATCAACCTTCGTTTGTTAAGGTATGAACCATTCTAATCTCTGAATCTTGTTTATATTTGTGTGCAGAACTATATGCATATCTCTTTCAACCCCAATACGTTGATGGCCTCGTAAACCCTAGCCATAAGAAACTTTCCTCTACAATAGAACTAGCGACTCCGATGGGGATAACCTTGTCTATTTGGGGTTTCTTTGTTTTTCTTCTAGTTTTTTGCAAGGTTTCAAGACCTTCTTGCCACTTAGGAACACCTTCTTAGTCTGATAGTACACCTCCCCTACCTTCCTAAGGCAGTTTTTGGCTCTTTTTGGGCCTTTTCCCAACCACACGTGAGTTGCAAACTCCACAGACGCATGTCTGGGATGTACACATGGCCTTCTATACTGTCAACCTGTGTATGACACGTGACCTATCAATAGGGAAACTCACGTATGCCCCTAAAACAATGTTTTTTCCTCATTTTTGTGGTTTTTGTACTATTTGAGGGATGTTTGGTAGGTTTTTTGGGGTCTTGTATAGGTGCACGACTCCAGGGAGTTAGTGTCATCCCTTTTGGGTGTTCTTTATCTAGGTTTCAAGTCCTTTTGTATCATTAGATTTTTCTCTTTGCTCATCCCCCCCACCCCCTTTGCTTGGTTTGATTTGTGGCTTATGTTTTTGGACAGCCTCTATTAGTGATCTTTGTCTGAGTTCAGAAGCTTGTTGGTGTTTGTTTCCTTCTTCTTTTGTTGGGTAACTTCACCATGCCTAAGTAGTTGACTTGTCTCTTATGCAAGCATCCCTTCCAAGTAGGGTTTATGCTGACTTTAGGGCATTCTAGAGTATGTTTGGTGGTTGTATAGCAGAGTTCCTTTTGAATTGTTCTTGTCATCTGCATACTTTATCTTGTAGGTATTTTTTCTTTTGCA
Source organism: Pseudotsuga menziesii (assembly GCA_001517045.1). Taxonomy (NCBI): domain Eukaryota; kingdom Viridiplantae; phylum Streptophyta; class Pinopsida; order Pinales; family Pinaceae; genus Pseudotsuga; species Pseudotsuga menziesii. The sequence continues at coordinate 173,751 of LPNX010505564.1, forward strand.
TTTATAAAAGAAAAATAAAAAGAACATATAGTTGTTTAATATGCATGTAGATTAGGGTGTTGTCTTTAATGCACTGCATATATTTATTCTTGTAAAAATAAAAATAAATTGTTCTTTTGTGGCTTTCAAGTTTTTATTTGAAAAAGAAAGAGAATAGTTTTTGTTTTTTTCATTTCATTTCTCTTTGCTTAGTCATTTTGTTTCAACTTTGAGTCAAAAAACCATTGGTTTCACCTTCACCACCCCCTTTGAGTAATCAACATCCCTTTAAAATAAACGCTTAATATTTAAAATTTATTAGTAATTGTTTTTTTTATAGGGACGACACACACTAGTCTACGCTAGTGTTTTTTGCTAGGGATATCTTAACTGCCCAAAACTTCAAACTCAAACATAGTGGCCTATCTATTAGGAAATCCAACTTTGTTGAGAAAGACACTGAAAATCCCCTCTCACATAGGATTCAAGCACGAGGTCATGCGATACTGAATTGTTGGAGATGCCCCTCCTTTTCTCAGTAAAGCATACACCAAAGATGTTGCACATTTGGGGACTCATCTGTTACCTCTTCCTGACCCTGTGTGGTACCTGGTACTATTTTGGTTTCGGGATTTGCTACCCTACCCATGTGCATCAGTTGGACTTACAACTATTCCACCGAAATTTCTCCACGATTTTGGTAGCCTTAGTATCTTATCTGCTAGGATCTTACACGGGTGGCATTGGAAGGCTATTTCCAGTGCACCTAGGGTAGACTTAGAAGGTAACCTCAGTAGACAATCTGAGAAGGAGGTTGGGTGATTCCAGTGCTTGCACCCAGAGAGCTCTTCATGAGATGCCAAGTAACTACGCTCCTTCCTTCACTTGTTAGTCTCGGGCCCTCGTCATCCTGAAATTTCCTTTGGAAGGAATCTTTGTTTTCCTGGCTTGATACTTAGGTCTTTTTCTAGTGGTGTGGTCTTTATATTGTTGGTTACCAATTGACCTCAGTTGTTGGTTAAGTTTGAAACTATGGCTAACACCCCTATGAACACCAACCAAGAGATCCCCATGTTGGGAACTCCTTGTACTATTCATCTCACAACAAATGTTGGTGTTCCTTTGATGGCCACCTTGAATCTACCTAAATTCACCCCAAGGCTACCAGTGTGGTTGTTTTCCACTCTAACTATCATGAATTCTCCTGATGTTTCTCAAGTAAGATCATTATACCAAGGACATCAAAACACTGCTTCCCATTCACCTATAGATGCTTCTCCTCCTCCTTCTACCTCATGTGGTTAAAGTACTAATACTAGTAACCGACAATATAAAAGGAGTAAAATAAGGAAGAATAGGAAGAAGACACATAAGCAAGGGGGCACTCGTTCAACCTTCGTAGGTCAAGTTGAACCTCACCACCCAACATCTGCAGTTCATGCTGGGGGCACCTATCCAGCCTTTGCAGGTCATGTTGGATCTAAGCACTCAACCTCTACAAGTCAAGTTGATCTTCACAATCCAGCCTCTATTGATCATGCCAGTGGGATCCTTCCGAAATTTCCAAGTCACGTTGGATCCAGTCACTAAACCTCTGTAGTTCATGCTTAGGGCACCTGTTCAAGCTTTGTAGGTCAAGTTGAACCTCCCCATCCAACCTCTGCAGGTCATGTTGGATCCATCCACCCAACCTATGAAAGTCATGCTGGGGGCACACACTCAACTGCTGCAAAGCATGTTGATCCTGCTCATCCAACCTCTGTAGGTCATGTTGGACCTAGTCTCTCGGCCTCTGTAGGTCATGCTGGGTGTAGTCTCTCAGCCTTTGTGGTTCATGTTGAGGGTAAACAGTCAGCCACTGCAAGTCATGTTGACACCGTTGAAAAGACTAGCCATTCAAAACACAAGCCCAAGTTTCCTTTTAAGCTTTGTGAGGGAGACCACCTTACTTATCTATGCCCTGCCATTGTGGGGGTACAAAGAGTTTGGTTTCATGGTCATCCTGTTTTTTAACATCCTGAAGTTTTTCAACAACCATCCTCTCTTAGTCAGGTTGGACCCATTCACCTAGCCTCTCATGGTCATGACGGGGGCAAACCCTCAGCCTCTATAGGTCATGTAGAGAGAAAACAGTCATCCACTTCTAGTCATGTTGACACCGTTGAGAAAACTGGTTGTTCGAAGTGCAAACTTAAGTTCCCTTGTAAGATATGCGAGGGAGATCATCTTACTCACTAGTGCCCTGCTATCGCAGAGGTGCGAAGAGTGTGGTCTAAGACTCAAGGATTTCCTTCTCCTGAACAACCTGTAGTTTCTCAAACTTTGGTTGGTCTAGTGATCGAACCTTCTCAATCTTTGGTTCACCCCACTCTTCTTTCAGAGAGTGATCTTTATGTGATTGAACCAATGTCATCTTTGGGAAATCCCACTCTCCCTTTGAAGAGTGACTTTCATGAAGATGTTGAATCGATTCCATTGTCGATCAATCCCACTCTTCCTTTGGAGAGTGAAGTGTCTGCTAGTCATGTTTTCTTCACTGGCATTTCAGAACTTACTTAACAAGGGGGAACTGAAATCACTTCGGATGAACCCCCACCAAGCTCTCGGATTGCTTCCTTTGATTGGGATAACCTAGTTGAGTCGCACCTTTCTTGATAAAGGTCAAAGTTGGACAATACATGATTGCTCATTGTATTGTTGACGAAGCAGCCTCTGTTAGTATCTTTTCTGCCTATGCTTAGCGAGGCATGGAATCTCCCAGCCTTGTGTCGACTGCTAGTTAGTTACTGACGTTTGATAGAAGAACTAGTATAGACTTGGGAATTCTTTCTCAAACATCCGTTACTTTGGGTGGGAAGACCATCTTAATTGATTTCATGGTTATAGAAGACTCCTTGGACTTTAATATGCTCCCTGGATGTGATTATTTCTATGCCATGCAAGATGTGGTGTCAAATTCTTTCGTGTTATGTACTTTAATCATGGTGAAGAAATTGTCACTATTGATCAATTGGATTTTCTTGATCCATCTCCTGACCCAACTAGAGACCAAGTCTTTCCTTTATCGATTCTCAGTGTTTTTATAGACACTACACCGCCACGGGTGAGATATGTGGCCTCATGTCCTTTGCGTTCAATTTCCACTGAGGAGAGGCCTCTATGTTAGAGCAGGGTCCCGTAGCTACACTAGAAGTTGCCGGTTTAGCGGATAGATAAGTTTTGGCGGAAAGAAGATAAGATAGAGCTACGACGCCGTAGCACGTTTCCAGCTAACAAAGCAGAGCCGGAAACCATGACTTTTAAGATAGAAAATTCAAGGAAGATGACGGTACCTGAGCAGCCGAGAAGAGAGAGCTCACCCACTGCATTGAAGGCAGCGGCGGAGACAGGAGGGCTCAACAACCCTCATAAAGGAAAAGAAGCAACGAGGTTGAAGCATTGAAGACGAAGGATAGAAAAGCGAAGCGGTGCACAGTACCCATGATCAGCGCTGGGAAGCATGGAAGACTGCAGAGAGCTGTGGTGTGACGGAAAGAGGCTACCTCAAGTACAGATATGGTCGACTGTCACTAGTTAGGGTTTTGGGTTACTGTTGGGACAGGCCCACAATGTTGTAATGGAAAGACCTTCGGGCTGCCTATAAAGGGATATATTTTGTATTGTAAAAGGGTTGGTTAGTTGGTCGGTTGTTTGGTTCGCTCAGTTGTTAGTTGTGTGTAGATTATTAGAATGTTGTAAAAGCCTAGCTCTGGTTCTGTTATTAGCGCTAGCAATCTTACGGTAACCAGTAGCTGGCTTATAGAGCATGCATGTCATGATCTGCAGGGATTGACAGAGAGGGAAGAGTATATTGTAAGAGAGACAATATAGAGATAGAAAGAAGATCTAAGAGAGAAGATCTTGAGCTACATATACGGTGCAGCAGAACTGTGTTTTACCTTCCCCTGAGCTATAATGAAAACACAGTTCTGTGGACGTAGCTTCCATCCTGGAGGTGAACCACGTTAAAATCGTGTGTTATGTGATTGGATTATGTGTTATGTTACTTGTGCATTTATCAGTTATTCCATGAACTTTCTTTACAGTTTAATGAATGAATGTGTTAATCAGTTTACAACAATATAGGAGGATAAACATAAGTTGAAGTCTTTGGCATGTTGTATGTGGGTTCATTTATGCTTTGCTTGAACAGTCACTAATTGCAGTATCGAACAGCCTTGTATGTTGAGTCTTGCATGTCGACATGAGCAACGCTAAGTGCGCTAGGCCGCGGAGGTAGGATATCGCAGAGAGGTGATACCGCACTGGCAGAGGAGCTGCGGTGCGCGATACCGCAAGTTGAGGACTTAGTGTTGGGCAGGAGCTACGTGTCGCACGGTGCGCGGCGATGCGGTAAGGTTGGAGATATCACGAGTCAGTGGAAGTGCACGACGTGAGCAGAGGAGTTGTGCGACGCACAGAGAAAGAGACCTCGCAGCTAGAAGAGCTGCGAGTCGTAAGAAAAGACGCCACAGAACCTGGTCCAAGACACTTGAGTCCTTGGCCAACCCATTAGAATCACTTCAGGTGAGACTTCAGGCCGCTTCGCGGTCTGTTGTCGAAAGGGCCAGTGAGCTAGGGGTGTTGTTGGTTGATTATAGTAAACCCAGGTCTGCCCATGATAACCAACAAATGGTTCCGTTGCCGGCTTTGAACAAACAGAGCGCTGATGTTCTGGTGGCGTCCTACGAGAGACGAACTCAACGAGTGGGTTTGGTCTAACCTGAAAGAGTTTGCTGAACGAGAGAACAGGAGTCCTAAACTGAACACAGAGGCCTGGTTACAAAAACATATCATTACAGACATACATGCGAAATTCTTTGCTACCTTTGGAAACGATCTTTATGACTGGTTAGCACAGCTAACTGATACATGCATCTTCAAAAAGAAAAGAGACATTGTCTGGACACCGGAGCTGATTCAGACCGTGGAGAACCTTGATAATCCCCTCACAAGGGCAGTAGACTTCTGGCTTGTGAGTGTGCTAGGAGGCTTCGTCACAGAGTTTGCAGTTGACCAGACGAAAAGCTTCAGCGAGGTTGAGCGCTACTTCTTCAAAAGATATCGTGGTAAGTACCTAAGATCTTTAAACTTGTCCATTAAGATGCTATTACATGAAAAAGGAACAATGGATCTAGTTTCAGATGAGTAAGTAGAGATAGTAATGTCACAAGAGTTCGAAAGTGATTTTGATGACATTGGACGAACACGTAGTGGAAAGAAGTATAAATTACATTTCAGATCTCCAATATTTGAAGACAGTCCAGATAATACTAGACAGCAGAGTCCTAGTACTACAGAAGGTTCAGAGGGGGGTATCCCTTACCACCCTTATACCCCAGAGAAATAGACCGGGACTCAGAACAATCCCGTAGGAACTCCAGTAGCTCACAGACAGTACCTACCACCGCTACATCACCTTCACCTACACCGCCGAGTGGTAGTAATCCAGTCAATCAGAACCCACCGCAGAGAAATAGAATGGGAGATGATATGAAGCTACCTACCTTTAAGGGTACAGGAGCAGAGGACCCGAAACAACATTGGTTTCTATGTGAAGCCATGTGTACCATTAAAACAATCAATGATGATAACATTAAACTTGTACAGTTGGTCACCACATTGAGAGAACGAGCTTTAACATGGTATATGAAGTACGCTGCCATACCCAGAACACTCATCCAGGTCAAGACCGCCATGATTAAAGAGTTTAAGAAACCTAAGTCTGAGTCACAGTGCATAACAGAACTCAAAGACATCAAGCAATTACCTACAGACTCGATGTGGGACTTTGATAAAAAATTCAAAGCCCTTATAGACCAAGTCAGTTTTGAGTTCGCGCCGGAGCAGCATAAGGAATGGTTTATTGCAGCACTGCTCCCTCACATTAGACTGCCGTTAATCCAGCAGAAACTCCAGACGCAGGATGACGCGTTGGAGATGGCAATGAAACTCGAGGCTTCACCTCTGGCTGAGACTAGTACAGGCATGACAACTTTACAGAACCAGTTGGCTAATCTTACATTACAGTTGCATGAGCTGAAGAAAGGGAAAGAAGTTGCGCAAGAGATATGGTGCATAAAATGTAAAGCACAGGGCCATAGTAAAGACAATTGTCCGGTCTTTGTAGAATATATAGCAACAGGGGCTCCTAACCCCTTACCACAGACCCACGGGCCATGGTGCGAGATATGCAAAATGCGAGGACACTTACCTCACCATTGCCCTCTACTTCAAAAGTATGTGCAGACACCTAAGAACTTATATTGCGTCTTTTGCAAGTCTGTAGGCCATCAGGAACAAGATTGCAGAGCCTATGACATGATGGTTGGAGCAAAGCAAGACTTGTACAGAGTCCAGTCAGAGACACAGGGTCCAGCAGCAGGACCACAGCAAGATCCGGCTTATGGTGGTCGGGGCGGAGGATTCATAGGACGAGGCCAAGGAGGAGGCTTCGGCCAAGCAGAAGGATTTGGCCGTGGAGAAGGCTTTGGCCGTGGTCGCGGCCCAGTTACTTGTTACAACTGTGGAGTTGTAGGACACTATGCTAGGGACTGTTAGAGCCCCACTACCACATGTAATTATTGTAAATCTTATGAACACACTATAGAGGAATGTCCTACCTTGATAGCTAAGATCATAGAACCTAAGCCAGCAGTACACTAGAACATCCAGCTTATTGCTGCTGAGCAGGCAGAGCCAGAACCAAGAGTCAATATTGTGACTCGTAGCGGTGTTTCTACCAGTGGGACATCGCAGGAGATGGAAAAGAACACAGGACGGCCGTGGGTGCGCAGAGCTCCTAACAAAGCAACACCACTCGACCTACAAAAGAACAAACAAACATTTCAGGAAGCTAAGGCTTTCTTTGATGAACCTACGCAATTAGGATCGCAGGTACCACTGTCTAGGGGTGTACCGCAACAAGCACCTTGTGGCGATAGCCCTAAACAGATACCGCAGGCTACCACATCGGGAAGAGGCGACGAGGATGAATCGACAGGAAGCGTACAATCCTTCCTGCACAGTTGCTTAAAACTCGTGAGAAATGAAAAAGCTATCGACGAGCTCCAGCGCATCATAGATCAGTGTCAGCAACCCTCTCTCTTGGGCAGTGCACACCGTGCTGTTCATAATATTACAGGACATACAAGGACAGGAAGAGAGATGAAGCTCATAGCATAGATTGGAGAGTTTGAAATGGATGAGATCGTCTTAGATCTAGGATCAGAGGTGAATGTTCTGACTAAGCAGACATGGGAATAGATGGGTAGCCCTCAGTTAGTCATATCGCCTATCCACCTGATATTAGCTAACCAGCAGCGAGTATCACCATTGGGTCGACTGCCGCAGGTGCCAGTTGACATTGACAGAGTTCGCAGTTTTGCAGACTTTGAAGTTATAGAAATCATTGGCGACAGTCGACCGTATCCAGCATTATTAAGTATCGATTGGGCGATCGATAACATGGCTTTCATCGACCTAAAGAGAATACAAATGACCTTTGAGGACACGCAGATCCGGGTCATCGCGCCGTTGGATCCTTTCCAGGGTCCTAGATATATTGAACCTATACGAGCAGAGGAGGAGGCACGTAACATGGAGAGTCTCTATCAGATGACCACAAACCAAAGCGACTATGTAAATCCAACGGTAGATGGGAACATTAGTTGGCGATGCGACAGCTCATGCACATCGGATTCAGATGTTGGTCTAGAGAACTGGCAGAACAGACTTCATGAAGTCTCAGTACGCAGGTGCGCGTACTTGACTAAGTCACTGCGATGGATTGGCGCAGAGATCAACGAGATTCCATCATATCATGGTTTGACAGATATCCAGCACTTCCTCGAGTAGTTTGAGCAACAGATTCCTCATGAACAGAGGATCGCAGCTATGGATCTTGCAGTACGAGCCACACCTGCAAGATGGTGGTACGCGCATCAAGAGAACATTGCATCATGGGATGATATTACAAGATTGATGGCGATCAGATTCTCCATCGACACCGATTACGTCCAGCAGAAGTACACAGGAGAGAGTGACCCCAGGTCACACATTCAGACATGCGAACAGAATTGGTCGGACATTCCCGAGGATGAATGGGTTCACTGATTCATTCATACTTTGGACACAGTTCCAAGGAACTGGTATACAGAGACTGAATTGCGCAAGGGAACAACAACATGGCCACTTATGATAGACAGCTTTCTACTCACCTACGCTTTTGAATCTGAGTATCCAGGTGTTGATCAAGCCCTACAAGTAATAAAGATCAAGATATTCGAGGACTGTACCCCATCAGTACAGACTCAGCCTGATTGGGCCATTCAATTAACAGAGGCTGTAGAATGCTACAACTTTCAAGAAGAACCAAGGGACGAGGATGAGGATCCTCACAACACCAACATTCCGGAGTCAGAAGGGACTTGTGATATTGGGGGACCACAGTTAGAGATTCCAGCAATCACCGAACCCATCAAGATTAAAAAGATCAATATTGGCATAGACGCAGAACCTAAGTTTGCCTCTGTTGGAGACTATTGGAACGATGAAACAGTCGGACAAATTGCAGATTTGTTACATGACTATCAGGACCTATTTCCCACCAAGTTCACAGAGATGAAGGGAATAGTCGGAGACCTGGGAGTCATGAGGATACCATTGAAGGAGGATGCGAGACCAGTAAAGCAGTGTCCCTACAGATTGAATCCACGATATAAAGAAAAAGTAAAGGATGGAATCGATAAGATGCTGGCAGCAGGCATCATCGAGCCGGTAGAAGAGAGTGAATGGGTTAGTCCCATGGTCGTACAGGAAAAGAAAACCAAAGGAGACATCAGGATCTGCGTCGATCTGCGCAAGCTCAACGATGCATCGCTTCACGATCCATTTCCAACACCGTTCACTGATGAAGTGTTAGACAACGTGGGAGGACAGGAGGTCTACTCCTTCACCGATGGCTTTTCAGGCTACCATCATATCAGAATACATCCAGAAGATCGATCCAAGACCACCTTTGCAACAGAATGGGGCTCGTTCCAATATACGGTAATGCCCTTTGGTCTTAAGAATGCACCAGCTATATTTTCTAGAGTGGTAGTTGTTGTATTTAAAGAATACATTCATAAATTCCTAGAAGTATATTTCGATGATTGGACTGTATTTGGACTAATCGAAAAGCACATAGGAGACTTAAGACTGATGTTAGAGAAATGTAGGCAATACCATATTTCTCTAAATTTGAAAAAATGTATATTTTGTGCACCATTCAGTATTTTGTTGGGTCATATTGTGTGCAGACAAGGCTTGATGGTAGATCCCGCGAAGATCACCATCATTGTAAATCTTTCAGCACCCAACTCAGTCAAGCAACTGAGGACAGTACTTGGTCATACCAGGTACTACAGAAAGTTCATCAAGGGCTACGCAAAGATTACAGCACCAATGGAGAAATTGCTAAAGAAGGATGTAAAATTCCTATGGAATGAGGAATGTCAGCAGAGTCTAGACATACTTAAGGAGAAGATGGTTACAGCACCCATCCTAGTATTCCCAGACTGAACTAAGCCATTTCATGTACATGTGGATGCGTCTGGCATCGCACTAGGGGTTGTTTTAACACAACCAGGAGAAGGAGATATTGACCATCCTATCGCATACTCCAGTAGAAAGCTCTCGACAGCAGAAAAGAACTACACCACAACAGAAAGAGAAGGCCTAGCTATGGTGTATGCGCTACAGAAGTTCAGACACTACATGTTGGGTGCCTTGTTTAAGATGTTCACTGACCATTCCGCGTTAAAGTATTTGGTCAATAAGCCAGTGTTAGGGGGGAGAATCTGCAGATGGTTACTCCTCTTCAAGGAGTATGATTTTGAAATCATTGTGAAGCCAGGAAGACTGAATGCCGGACCTGATCATCTGTCGTGAATAGACTCAAGAGAAGAGCCAAGTAACCTAGATGACAATCTGCCAGATGCGCCATTGTTTTCTATCCAGATCGCAGACGACTACTATGCCGATATTATTCAATTCCTCACTACAGGAGTAGCTCCTGATGAGTTTACTAAGCAGCAAAAGAGGCAGTTGGTTGTTAAAGCAGCAGACTTCACCCTCATTGCAGGACACCTATACAAGTTGGGTCCGGATGAAGTTTTGCGTAGATGTGTGATGCCGCATGAAAAAGACGTTATTATTAGAGAGGCACATTCAGGAACCGCAGGAGGTCATTTCGCAGGAAAACCGACTGCGCAGAAAATCCTGGAGGCAGGATTATGGTGGCCTATGCTGCATAAAGAAACCAAGGACTTTTGCAGATGCTACGATATCTGCCAAAGGGTAGGAAAACCCTCGCGACGCGATGAAATGCAGCTGCGATCGCAGGTTACGCTGCGCGCATTTGACAAATGGGCTATAGATTTAATGGGTCCTATCAACCCACCAGGAAAGTGCACTGGTGCGAGATATATTATCACCGGAACAGAGTACCTCACCAGATGGGCAGAGGCCAAAGCAGTAAAGAATTGTGATGCTGCTATAGCCGCACAGTTCCTTTTTTAGAACATCATCAGTAGATTCGAATGCCTAGTAATTTTGATGAGCGACCAAGGTACCCATTTCTTGAACAACACTATTGAGGCCTTGACAGAAGAATTCCAGATTCAACACCATAAGAGCACTCCCTACCACCCACAGGCTAACGGTACGGTGGAGGCCTTTAATAAGATTTTAGAAAATGCTCTTACTAAGATCTGCAACAGCCAAAGGAATGATTGGGACCTTAGAGTTAATGTTGTATTATGGGCTTACAGGACCACATGCAAGAAACTTACAGGACACACGCCTTTCAGCTTGGTGTATGGACAGGAGGCTGTTATGCCTATGGAGTATATTCTTCCCAGTTTAAGAATTGCTCAGATCACCGGGATGACTGATACAGACACAGTGGAGGAAAGGCTAGCACAACTGCTTGCCTTAGAAGAAGACAGATTCATCGCCAGATTCCATCAGAAAGTGCAGAAGGCCCGAGAAAAATCTTGGCATGAAAGACACATTAAGAGTAAGACTTTCCAGATCGGAGACCTAGTGCTCCTCTATGACAGCAAATTCATTAAGTTTCCAGGGAAGTTCAAGACGCATTGGCTGGGGCCATATCAGATACAGCAAGTTACAGAGGGAGGTGCCGTTCAACTCAGCAAGCTGGATGGGGAGCTTCTTTCCACTTGTATTAATGGCAGTAGGCTTAAGCTCTATAGTGATAGCCACCCCACCTCTCAGCCCTAGCTTAGCCAGTTTATGGTGGTGCAGATGTCCAGTGTAGTTGAAAGGAGGCATCTCATCGGGAACTAGTCTACACCGGCAGGTATTTTCTAAATATGAGGAATCGCATAAGGTCAGTTCATTTTGCGCAAGTCATCAAAAAAAAAAAGAAAAAAAAAGAGGCGAAGTGTTTGCTTTACGCAGGTGATGCGGAGTCGCATCGCGGCAGTGCGATGTTTCCCTGTGCCACGTATTCAATTTTGCAACCGACAGAGGGCCAGTCAAATCACCCTCTGACAGGCAGTTAATGAGGAAATGACCGGTATATCGTACCGTATATTTGGCACCAGTATAATCAATTTTTCCAGATTTGGCAAATCTTCGACGAGACCAGCACCTGTACACACACGTTTCGAGGGAAATTCGATCGGATTTCCGCATTTATTAAGGATCGGATGACGGGTGTGGTCTTGTCCAGGCATTTATTACAACCGACGGGTTCAGTCTAGATGACCGTTGTGTTCAAGATTATCATATTGGGCATAAAAGCAAAAAGTATTCAATTGGGACGGTTACATTTGCAGAAAAACCGAGAGCTATAGAGTAAGTTGTTAAGAGTCCTCTGTCCAGAGCTCAGTTGGTTACAGAGTACTGTGATTTTCAAAAGTTGCAGCCATTGCATGTCCGCCGTTTTACACTGAGTGGGTTCTGTCCGAGGACGAACCTATAGAAAACGTTTTGAGAAGGTTTCAGAGTGGTCGCCTTGCATCCGCCATGATGACTCCATCTAAGGGTGCTCCGCCAAGTTCGTCACAGCCCAGACAGCAACCACAGACGAGGAGCTAATTTCAGGTCAATGAAGAATCCGGTTCAGAGCAGGAAGATGAAGTTCATAGCACAACAGACTACATTATACCACGAGTTGAAGGCACACCAGAGGTAAGAATTCCTAAGAATGCTAGGTATATTGTTCCCATACCACCCATTGACTCTCGAGTAAAGGAAAATGGAGATCTAGTAGGATATGCTGCTGTTGTTAAATTTGTAGATTATAACCTGGGAGATGGTAAGACATATCCTTAGGTCAAGCCGGACAACTATCTAAAGATTGAAAAGAACCTGAGGACAGGGAGAGATGAATGTGTTCCCCTGCCACATGTCCGGATTCTTGAGCGGTCAGGTCTGCTCAATTTGCTGAGATTACCTCATTTTGGAAGGGGTGCAGAGGTCAATGCTGTGGTGCGCATCTTACTTTCTTGTGTACATGGAGGGTACCTCTAGCTAGGCAACAAGGTCGACCTGAACGTCGATTTGATACATCGCATCACCGGCCTATCCAAGACTGGTAAGCACCCCGAGATACAGACCACAGGAAAAACCAAGGACTCCAAGCTACCACAAGCCCTAGTAAATAAGTATCAGCTATAGAGAGGAGGACGGGCTTATGACATTCCAAGCATTACAAACGATACACTTAGATTTACAGCCAGTCTACTCGCAGGCTGACTGTTAACCAAGGTTCGACCAAAGGAAGTTACAGGATCCGTCATTCACCTTGCAATACAAGTTACAGAGGGGGAACAGTTCAATTGGTCTCTATTTTTATTAAATATGCTTCAAGCAGATTGCTTGGCAGCTCAGGATGAAGTAAACCACCCTTTCCATTTCTCGTGGTTGCTTATACTTTGTGCATTTGTCGGATGGAAGGAGCCGCCCCATACCTAGTTCCCACAAATCGCAGGTGGCGCGCCCAGAGGCGTGCGCTATGCCAGCTTATGGGAGACCAACAGTCCAGCCAAGAAAGTGGTAAATACGATGGTATTCCATGACTACTATAAGCTGTTGATGAAGGTCATTCAAGAGACACCATGGGTCAGCACGGAGACTGTGGACATATATGATAGCCGACTTAATTTTATGGCAGACATCCATTTAATCTGTCTGCGACCAAAAAGGACTAAGCGGGATGATTGGGCTCCTGGCTCGTTCAGGATGACAACACAGGACGTCGAAGTAGTCACAAGAGACTTCGATGACCAATGGAAACAGGAATATGAATATACTGCACTGCTATCATCAGATACTGCACAGACAGACCCCCAAGACAAGGGCAAAGAGAAAACAAAGACCCAGGCACAACGAACATCAGAAGTGCCACCACTAGGCGGAAAGAGAAAAGACCCACCGGAAGGGCCAACATAGGCACACACGACAAAGGATGGAGGACAAGAGACCACAGAGACACAGTGGAAGAAAAAACAGAAAACCTCAAAGCCAGTTCTGAAGACCGCATTAACAGACAATGACTATGAACTCATCGCAACAAGGACGTGTGACACATTGAAGGACTCACTTGACGCGATGAAGGTGTCGCAGGAACAGAGGCAGAGCGCAGTAGAAAAGAAACTTTTAGACTTAAAAATAATTACAGAGAATACTGCCATGATGCACATTCCACTGGTAAAGGCGACCGCCGGAGAAATGTCGACACCATCGATGTCCCACGAGGAAAGCTTAGCAAAATATCGCCTCAATACCGTGTTAATTCCACCAGGGAGTATCCAATTCCCTGTGACAATGAAGGACCCACCAGCTTAGTTTAGACAACCCATTGAGGTTAACCTTGCAGAGTTTCATATTGATCAGTTGTAGATGATCCAGCAATAGCTAGGCGCAGAGCTCAGTAGTAGAGAGCTCGAGACTTATAAACAAAATATGCAGCTGAAGCAACAGAATGCAGCACTTGCTATCAGTGTTCAGAAAAAGGCAGACGAAGTATGAACATATGAGGAAAGAGAGCAAGATCTTTCTCAAGTTTTACAGAGCATCGCATTGGAACTGCCCCAATGTAACATTGACTTCGCCTTACCAGTTCCGCAGAAGCTAAGAAGAGTAGCAGACAGAGCAAAGGCTTTAGCAAAAACTGTGTCTAGGATGGACGACGAAGTGGTTAGGATGAAGGCAGACCACAAAGACCAGATCGCTGAGCTTGAGGCTCGCATACGAGACACCTCCCAAGCAGACCAGAAAGTGCGAGTAGAAGCCCTTCGGCTCACTTCTGCGCAGATGCAATCTCGCATCGACGAAGCACGGTTAGTACTAACTGATGCGACGAACACATGGGCTGAGTTAGATGAGCCGCTGGAGAAAGTAGAAATCCATGAAAGTATTCAGTAGATAGAGAATATTGCAGCGGCAATGAAAGAAGAAATTAAGGGCTTGGCAGCTCTTCAAAAGATGAGGAAGACAAAGGAGATGAATTGCTTGCAGCAGGAAGCGCAACAATTAAGGACAAAGGAGATACACATTAATGACCTACTTCAACCATATCAAGAGCAAATCACCGAGATAGTCGATATGATTGAACAGAAAATGAAGGAGTTTACTACCACCAGAGAGGAAACTGACGCCACAGAAGACGCCAGTATTAGTCAAGCTTTGCTTGACTCGGCATGAGAACGTGTTGAAGTGATGCAGAAGGAAGTCGCAGGACTTCGAGACAGGTTGCAGAGGACTTCGCAGGAAGCCAAGGCAAAGCTACAGCAGGAGAAGCCCGCTGGAAGTGGCTTGAGGACGAGCCACAAGTAAGTGTTAGGGGACTGTTGGAGCAGGGTCCCGCAGCTACAGTAGAAGCTGCCAGTTTAGCAGATAGATAAGTTTTGGCAGAAAGAAGATAAGATAGAGCTACGACACCGTAGCACGTTTCTAACTAACAGAGCAGAGCCGGAAACCATGACTTTTAAGATAGAAAAGTCAAGGAAGATGACGGTACCTGAGCGACCAAGAAGAGAGAGCTCACCCACTACATTGAAGGCAGCGGCGGAGACAGGAGGGCTTAGCAACCCTCATAAAGGAAAAGGAGTAACGAGGTTGAAGCATCGAAGACGAAGGACAGAAAAGCGAAGCGGTGCACAGTACCCATGATCAGCGCCGGGAAGCATGGAAGACTGCAGAGAGCTGTGGTGTGACGAAAAGTGGCTACCTCAAGTACAGATATGGCCGACTGTCACTAGTTAGGGTTTTGGGTTACTGTTGGGACAGGCCCACAGTGTTGTAATGGCAAGACCTTCAAGCTGCCTATAAAGGGATATATTTTGTATTGTAAAAGGGTTGGTTAGTTGGTCGGTTGTTTGGTTCGCTCAGTTGTTAGTGGTGTGTGGATTATTAGACTGTTGTAAAAGCCTAGCTCTGGTTCTGTTATTAGCGGTAGCAATCTTACGGTAACCAGTAGCTGGTTTATAGAGCATACATGTCACGATCCGCAGGGATTGACAGAGAGGGAAGAGTATATTGTAAGAGAGACAATATAGAGATAGAAAGAAGATCTAAGAGAGAATATCTTGAGCTGCATATGCAGTGCAGTAGAACTGTGTTTTACCTTCCCCTGAGCTATAATGAAAACACAGTTCTGTGGACGTAACTTCCATCCTGGAGGTGAACCACGTTAAAATCATGTGTTATGTGATTGGATTATGTGTTATGTTACTTGTGCATTTATCAGTTATTCCATGAACTTTGTTTACAGTTTAATGAATGAATGTGTTAATCAGTTTACAACAATATAGGAGGATAAACATAAGTTGAAGTCTTTGGCATGTTGTATGTGGGTTCATTTATGCTTTGCTTGAATAGTCACTAATTGCAGTATCGAACAGCCTTGTATGTTGAGTCTTGCAGGTCGACATGAGCAACGCTAAGTGCACTAGGCCGCGGAGGTAGGATGTCACAGAGAGGTGATACCGCACTGGCAGAGGAGCTGCGGTGCGCGATACCACAGGTTGAGGACTTAGTGTTGGGCAGGAGCTGTGTGTCGCACGGTGCGCGGCGATGCGGTAAGGTTGGAGATATCACGAGTCAGTGGAAGTGTGCGACGTAGAAAGGGACCGCACAGCAGTATAAGGGGATCTCTCGTGGCTAGAAGAGCTGCAAGACGATAAGATCGCGCGACGTGAGCAGAGGAGTCGTGCGACACGCAGAGAAAGAGACCTCGCAGCTAGAAGAGATGCGAGTCGTAAGAAAAGACGCCATAGAACCTAGTCCAAGACACTTGAGTCCTTGGCCAACCCATTAGAATCACTTCGGGTGAGACTTCAGGCCGCTTCGCGGTCTGTTGCCGAAAGGGCCAGTGAGCTAGGGGTGTTGTTGGTTGATTATAGTAAACCCGGGTCTGCCCATGATAACCAACACTCTATGTTCATGCTTACCTTCTTGGGATTTGGTTCTAGCATTTGACCATGTGAGTCATCCTATACAGAATGTGGATCTTGTTCTCCACTTTGTCAATCTGTTTGAAAGTTTAGACATGTGTCCTATCTCGGATGATCTCCTTCCTTCGGATAAAGTCTTCCTAGAGTCTCTGATATAGTCTGACCTTCTTTTGGATGTTGGTTTAGTTGTGACTAAGTATAACCTTGATTTTTTTCATAAGCCTGATCTTCTCATTGATCGATCTCCTTATGTTGGTCTTGTTGAGTCCTTTGACTTTTCCTTCGAACAACAAGTCAGTGATCCTGGTGAGTTTGTTTTTTCTTACAAATTTTTCAACTCTTGTGATACTGGGTTTGTTCCTGTAGACTCTATTTCCCTTATTGTTTTTTGCTTTTCTTCTGAGGTTGATCTTATTTATCATAAATCCTTGGTCCCTGACACTATAGAATATTCTTTGGTTGATTCTGCCTTGACTACACCTTTTGTAGAAGATAACCAAGTCACATGTGTTTCTACCAAAGGGACCTGCATTGGATCTTTTCTTCTGAATGTGATTCTGATGTTGTTGTTTCTTGGAGACAGGATTTGTAGTTGGATCCACAATTGTTTACTAACCTCCCCTTGTTGTTTAAGCTGTAACTACATTTGCATGTACCTTGCTCGCGCTTATGAGCTTGATGTTGGCTTCGACTCTTTTAGCTCATTGTATAAGCCCTCATCTTCACTCTCATCATTGCTCAGCCTTGTACCATTTTTCCTTCAACTCGAGGAGACATTACCCAAGTGTCTTTATCTTGATCACGTTCCTTGCATTATGCATAGGTTTGTTCCTTGCGCTTGGAACTAGTTTCGCCTGCCTCTGACACTCGTCTCCTCGCATTTAGAGCATTCTTTCTGTTCTCGTTTGAGCTCATTAAAAACAATAAGGACAGCGCAAGTTGACTTTTTTGGACTTGTTAAAACTTCACGAGAAAGATATGGAGTTACCTTTAAGCCCTGGTCTGACTCCTTACAATTGACTAGATTGTCAAGTTAACTTGTTTGTTCAGACTTGTTAAGGTAAATTGAACGATCATCCACATAGGTATAAGTTTACCCCTTTTTCCGGCCTTGTGGATTACTTAGTAAAAATTAATACTCTATTTTCTTCAGAATTTAGAAGAGTATCTTCAGGCATAGGTTTATCTCTTTTCCAGACCTGGAGGACTAAATTTACGGAAAAGGAACCTTTTTGAGCTTAGTTTTCTCCTTTTCGTGCTGTGTACCTAAACATGAAAAATATTCTGAGCATACTTTATGTCTTTGTCATGCTCGCTAAAACCTAAATAACAAAGCATTGAGTTTACTGTTGTAAGCCCTGTTTCTCGTAATCAAATGGATCTTTCCAAGTGATCTTGCCTTCCTTCACACTCGTTAAACTTTGGCTACATGCCACTTCTGAAGGTGTGTCAGTCTGGTGATAGTTTACCCCTTTTTCGGACCTTGCTGACTAACTACGAAAAAGGCATACCTTAGTTATACTAAGCTAAGAGAGTTCTCCTCTATATTGTTTTACACTTTTTCGGACTTAGGAGACTAACTTTATGAAAAAGCACCCCCCTAGAGTCTTCTTTGGAGTTTTCAAACTCTGAAAACTATGAAAACATCATCGAGCATTCACTAATTCGGGCTCGTAAAATCCATGAATCAGTGCTTTGTCGAGCATTCTTTTGTCTCTTCTTCTAGCTTGCCAAAAATGAAGAAGGTCCCAAGTTGGCTTTCTTGGACTCGTTAAACCTTTACAAGAAAGAGGGAAGGCAAGTTCATTCACATGTATTTTACGTCATGGAAGCAAGTCTTGTCTCCTTGAACAAAGCACCAGCTTTGAGTCTGTCAACAGTTGGGTCTCAATTTTTGACCTTATCCCAATTCATAGTTTTGACTCCTTCGATTGGTTTCTTTTCCAATTATCTGGGGAATTTGTCAATGTATCCTACATTGAAAATTGGTGTCGTTGGTCCTTTTGTGTCAAAATATTCCTAAGTCACTTTTGTGTCGTTCTCATTGTTCAAGGATAAACCTTGGTTGACCATTATGCATTTTCCTTGACCTTTTGTGTCGGCCATTCCCTGGTATCAGCTCATTACATCATGTGTTCGACGGTCCTTAACGTGAAATTCTGTACCAATTCCATATCCAATTAGTCTTTGAATTACATTGCATTGGATGATGGAGGATGCCTTAATGCCTTCCTTCCAAAGTATCTCTTCCTATCAACTGCAAAAACTCTTGCTCTGGGAATGAGATTAATATTTTATGACAATATCTTGGGAATTGCAGTCATCAGTGGAAATTTCCCTTTCTATTGGGTAGTGGGAATACATTACCGTCTCCTACTTGATGGATTCTTCAAGTGTTGAACTTCAAGTCCTTGTATTCACACTTGTTAGAATGTACTAGGTACCTTGGGGACCATTTTCATTAATGGCGGTTTCCCTCCCGTTTGTTAACGGACCTTATTACTGACCGGTAATCAAACAGTTTCCTCCATGTTCGACTTTAGCTCCTTTATTCGCACGGTTAGGATTTGTATCTTTTGGGCGGTTTGGATTGAAGAACTTGGGATGACAGTAGAATTGTCATCTTTTTCTATTGCCCAAGTTGTGCAATACCTTGCCACACTTCATATGAAATTTTTTTGAGACATAGACCCACCTTGTATTCTTGTGGCTATGATCGACTGTTGAGCATGGATCCACCTTGTTCATTTGTGGCCATGACTCCTTTAGATTTGATATGACGCCTTTTTGCATATTGAGAGACCATGATAGTTGCATCATTTATACATATGTTGGATCCTCCTGCATCTTTATGCCGATCTTTTGTATATGGACTTGTATGTCCCAGAGATCAATTTTGTCTGACATTGATCTCTCTTTCAAGTACATCTGTTTGAGCCTTTCGATCTTGGATTCTTTGCTCTCTCCATACTTAGTTGTTTCCTTTATAATGTATTTCAGCTATCATTTCCCCCTCCAACCTCATACATTAGGGGCATCTTTTATATCCCAAAATGACACATCTCTTCCTATGACCACTTTCACATGATTATGTCGCATGTCGACACTTCATGAAAGTCACTGAAAAAACACCTAAATTGTAGGAGCCATATCTAGAGTTTTGTAACTCTGTTTGACCTCTTCTCTTCATCGTTGGAAAGGTATTTGAGTCAGCTAAAACTTTCTAGAAGACACCAAAGTATGAAAATTATCATAAGTACTCTTAAAATGAAAATCTTTGACCTATATGTGGCTTGTCATACATGGTACCCGTGTATTGTGCAAGGCTTGTCCTACATGGTACCCACGTATTCCTTGTATTCGTCACTATTTCCATTGCAACCCATGGATCACATGCGATTATTATCACTGCAACCCGCGTATATGAATTGTATACGCGATTGTTGTCACTGTAACCCGCAGATTTTTCCAGTAGATGTAAAAAATGGATATTTCTCGAATTTCGGTTAGTTTGGGTGGCTATGCAATTGACTCCTTCACTTGTAGCTATTTTGTCTTCGACCCTATCTCTTTGGAAACATATAAATAGAGGTAAATAAGTACATGAGAGGGGACTTTAATCTTTGCATTGTTGTGCTGGAGGAATTGGGACTCTTTCCCACCCCCCACCTTTGCCCTAGAAGCTATCTCCTTGTGTAGCAGAGCTTGGAGGTTGAGTTCCTTAGAGAAGAGAAGCAACATAACTAGATAAAGGTTTCATGAGGTGCCCAACTTGAAGAGAAGGTGTACTTGTACTTATTTTCATGATTAATAAATATGTGATGTCCTTATTCTTCCCAAATCATTGTTCAACGTGTGATTGAATCTCTGTTTATGATCATATGATGATGTTAATCAGGTTATTATTTCATGTTTCTTTGATTATCATTGCTTTACATATGGTAATATTGGTTTGAGGAAGGTAAAATTTGTTTTGCAGGCCTCTTGGAGCAAGAGGAGAAAGAGGAGGATTGAAGGGCTGCTTGGATCAACCTTCGTTTGTTAAGGTATGAACCATTTTAATCTTTGAATCTTGATTATATTTGCTTGCAGAACTATATGCGTCTCTCTTTCAACCTCGATACATTGACGACCTCTTAAACCCTAAACATAGGAAGCTTTCCTCTACAATAGCACCTCTAACAGAATCTGTCATGAGAAAGATCTCTTGGAAAGACCTTTTGGACAGATTGAATCTAAAAATCAATTGCTGGACCCACAGATCCCTAAACCTCCCCAGTCGCCTTACGCTTGTCAAATTCGCACTGCAAACCATGCCCTGCTATATTTTCCCCACTCTAGCTACACCAAGGTCCATTCTCAAAAATATCAGAGAACTGCAACAAACATTCCTCTGGGGAGGTACTTATAAAAATCACAAGAAATGGGCTTTAGTAAAATGGAACACTCTTTGCACTTGAAAGATTGATTGAGGTCTTGGCTTTAGAGATCCTGGCATTAGCAACCAAATAAGCAATGCCAAGATCTGGTGGAAATGGATAACACATCCCATGGAACCTTGGGCCCTTCTCTACCATGCCAAATATTCTCCCGTCTGGACCAAACAAGATCTCATTCGTTTCAACTCTGATGTCAAAGGCTCGCATATTTGGAACTCTACCCAAAGCAATCCGAGTCTCATAGAAAAGTACAGCTTCTAGGAGGTGAGGAATGGGAATACAACTAATCTTCTGTAAGACTCTTGGAACGAACAAAGACCGTTAGGATAAGAGAAAAATATCTGAAATCTACAGGAACAATTGGTGCTCAGAAATGCATCCAAGATCAATGATATGTAGCAAGAGAATTCCAGGGGAGAGCATTTCAGAAAATGGAAGAGCTTTGAATGGTGGCAAGCTCTAAGCTGCACGGAAGACATACAAGGCTTTTGGGATGATCTCCAAACCAGGAAGATCATAATAAATCAAGATAATGACAAAATAAGATGGGGCATGCCGCAGATTGGTAATTTCAGCATGAAGGAAGTGACTGTTATTCTCACTAACACAGGAACGGATGACTACGATCCCAAGTGGAAAAATATTTGGAAGGCCAACCTCTCGCCCAAAGTATCTACTTTCCTTTGGATTTTGTTACGTAGACATATTCTAACTTGGGAGAATCTACAACGGAGAGGAAGCATAGGACCCTCTCGGTGCTACCTATATAAAGCCAATGAAGAAACCACTGATCACCTCTTAGACGAGAGTCAGTTCGCTGACAAAATTTAGGAAGAGCGGGAAAGAATATTCAGAAACTCTGCCAGAGTAAAGGGCTGCCCCGACCTAAAAATAACAATTTGGCCTCTCTAACCTTACAACAACATTCTCCTAAACAGACTCTGGGAAAAATTCCCCGAATTCGTAGTCTAGGAACTATGGGTAGAACAAAACAATAGAATTTTCAACAACCAGAGCAGAAGAGAAGAAGAGGTCTGGAATATCCTAAAGAGACACAACATGCAGACATTAAAGCTCTCATCTTGGAAAGATAAAGACCTGAACACCAACAATAATGAAATGCAAATTTTGTAGGACTGGGGAATCACCACCATTCCTGACTACATTGGCCCGACCAAAACAGAGAGGATCCAAGTTAACTCCCCCAACCAGTGGATTCCTCCCCCCCCCCACAACACTTACAAGCTCAACTTCGATGGAGCCTCCAAACGGAACCCAAGCCCTATGGGCTTTGGAGGTGCCATTCGAAACAATGAAGGGAAAATTCTTGGGCTCTCTTCGGATCACTACAAACAATGTCGCTGACTTGAAAGGACTGTTGGTTGGCCTCACTTGGGCTATGGAAATGAATTAGACACCCGTTATCCTAGAAGGGGAATCCCTCCTGATCATCAATATGGTCATTAGACTTCAGGCAGGTTCTACAGGAAACAAAGTAGCCAATAAGTGGATATTGGAAAGTAATCTTGGAGCTCTTAATCTCATCCTCAGGGCCAACCATGTGCTCCTTTTTCAGCATGTAAAAATAAAATCAAACAGGCTTGTGAACACCGTTGCCAATAAAGGAGTTAACCAAAGTCCTACCATACAATGCTTCTGTTGGAATGAAAACATTGAACCCAAAGACAAGGTCACATGGGATCATATTGCGACACATGACTCTCCCACCCCAAACACAGGTGTGCGTACAACAATTGACGGATTTCAAGTACGTATGGCAGATGATGGGTGTCATGTGTTGGATGAGAGATCTTGGGAGGAGCAGGAAAGTAGCGAGACGGAAGGCACCACCCAACCCTCCCCCCAGGCATAAAATATGTCACATTATTATAACACAACGTAGATAGACGGCTACAAAGCTGTGATTCACCATAGCAAATCCATCTGGCATATCACTGAGGTAATGAGGCAGATCTTGACCCTGAACCAAGATATTTGTCCAGCTATTCATGATGAGTGTCCTTCCTCTACAATGGTGTGTGAGAAGTGTCCTTCCTATCTGATGAAGCACCATGCGCATTTGATCAAGCACAAGGCGTGCCATGCCCTTCCTCCATCGAGCCAGGCTACTATCAGTTATGCCATGTTAAAAGCTACAGTTTCCCTGCATCAATCAGATCAGATGAGCGATAGCAAGCTTCCATTCAGAAGACTACTCGGTATTCAGGGCTATAGGCCCGACGGTCACAAAGTTTCATGCTACCTCCCATGCGAAAGCTATAAGAGGACGACGTTGAAGTTTCAACCTGCCACCAAAGTTAAGTTGTCCTTGGGAAACACTATGCTCGGTTCTTGTCTCAAACTGGGGTTATCTATTCTTACATCCTCGAACTTGGAGGTGTGAACCTTGCGCATGGAGTCCAGCTACAGGGCGCCTTAGCACCAGCACCAGCATGTCGTGAAGATGACTTCGGGAGGAGTTGGCGGCAAGGAGGTTGACTTGGAAGTCCTCTTCCAAAAAGAGGCTCCTACTCACATTTAAAATTCAATTGCAACCATGGAGGATGAAAATTTTGGCGAATTCAGGCTCAGAGTAGGGCATGATATCACCATGTCCAACTATTGGAGGTTGAATTTTATCTTGGCCAAATCCATGAGTGAAAGATAAAGTTTCAGAGAGTGCATGAACCTCATGGTCATCACCTTCAAAGAGGATGCTGAGAAAGGGCTAATTCACATGAAAAGTCTCATGCAACTCTCTGAGCCCCCTTTCAGCAGAGAAAATAAAGATGATAAGGATGTCAGCTCTAGCAAATCCCCAGAGGATGAGGCTGAATTCTCTAGGAGGTTCTAATTGCTCTGCTTTATTTGTCTTTCATGCTCCCCACAAGTCTCTCCTCCTCTTATGTCAACTTCTTAAATTCTAATGTGTTTTCAACCTTCAATGGTTGGGAAACAATATTTATGTCTAGATGCTCGACATGGACCATTTTGCACACCTTCCTCAGGTGGTTCCATAGCCATGGCTTGACTCCCTGTTTATGTAGCAATCTCGATTATGTAACTCTCTTTTTAATATGAAATAGAAGGATCGTCTATCTTACTTGAAAAAATACTTATCCATATTAGTAAATAAGATATGTTAATATTAAATAATCATAATCATAATAAAAGTTATTAATATTATTGGTGTTATTATTATTATAAATAATAACATTATTATTATAAATAATAACATTATTATTAAGTATTTGTACAACCACTTAACTTGAGGTTGGTGAACATCCATAGGTCACAAGCTAAGTGCTACTAATAAGTTATCAATTACTTGTTTTCACCTTATTCTAATTAAATGAGTTATCTCTCACAAACCACGAGTTATCCATGCATCAACTAGGAGTTATTCATGCATTAGCTACTAGTTATCCATGGATCAATTTTTTTTTATATTTTTTTTTTAATAATTGTTTATTTTGAATTTGTAACGACTACCATAGAATCAACCTGGACATTACACTTGTCTCGTCCTAGTCCATAGATGAAAAAGCATAAGTCCATGTCCACCCCAAAATCACAAATAAAAACACCTATTAATGTAACTAGCACAACCACATAGTTTGTGGTTGGATCACGTCGATAAGGATCAAATGGTTAAGAGATAGTTACGGAATGGAAGACATCTTGGATTTTTTTTTATTCCTCAGATTCTTCTAGTTAAACAGGTTCAAGTATGAGTTATCCATGCCTAGGTACATGTTATCACCCACATTTTTCTTGTTATCCATTTATCAACTATCAATTATTTTATATATATATATTTTTAATTTTTATCTCACATTCTTCTAGTTATCTGCCATGAACTGTTGGTTATCCATTCATCATATATGAGTTATCCATGCATTGCTACCAGTTATTTTTTATATTCCTTTTTTATAATTGTTTATTTCAAATTTTAAACGACTGCCCTAGAATCAATCTCAATAGTACATTTGTCTCAGCCTTGTCCGTAGATGAAAAAGCATAGGCTGTAGTCCACCCCAAATATCAAATAAAAACGTCTATCGACGTAATTAATAAATAATTAGTTATGCAAATAATGAATGTTTGATTTTACCAATTGGTTTAATTATTATTATTTTTGTACAGAAAAAAACAGCCTACGATCCCAAATGGAAAAAGATTTGGAAGGCCAACCTCTGGCCCAAAGTATATACTTTCCTTTGGCATTTGTTGTGTAGATGCATTCTAACTTGAGAGAATCTGCAATGGAGAGGAAGCATAGGACCCTCTCGGTGCTACCTATGTAAAACCAATGAAGAAACCATTGATCACCTTTTGGATGAGTGCTATTTTGATGACAAAATTTGGGAAGAGGAGGAAATAATCTACAGAAACTTTGCCAGAGTAAAGGGCCACCCAGACCTAACCATAATAAATTGGCCTCGCCAACCTTACAACAACATTCTCCTAAACAGACTCTGGGAATTATTCCCAGGATTCATAGTCTAGGAACTATGGGTAGAAAAGAACAATAGAATTTTCAACAACTAGAGCAGAAGCGAAGAGGAGGTCTAGAATATCCTAAAGAGACATAACATGGAGACAATAAGGCTATAATCTTGGAAAGATAAAAACTTTAACACCAATAGTAATGAAATGCAAATTTTGCATGACTAGCGAATCACCACCATTCTTGACTACATTGGTCCGGCTAGAGCCAAGATGATCCAAGTTAACTCCCCCAGCCAGTGGCTTCCTCCCCCCCACAACACTTACAAACTCAACTTCGACGGAGCCTCCAAACGAAACCTAGGCCCTGCAAGATTTGGAGGTTCGATTCGAAACTATGAAGGGAAAATTCTGGGAGTCTCCGAGGGCTCTCTTGGCATCACCACAAACAATGTCGCTAAGTTGAAAGGACTGCTAGTTGGCCTCACCTAGGATCTAGACATGAATTGGACACCCCTCCTCCTAGAAGGAGACTCCCTCCTTATCATCAATATGGCCATTGTACTTTAGGTAGGTTCTATAGGCAACAAAGTAGCCAATAACTGGAGATTGGAAAGCAAGCTTGGAGCTCTTAATCTCATCCTCAAGGCCAACCCTGCGCTGATTTATCAGCATGTAAAAAGAAAAGCAAACAAGCTTGTGGTCGCCATTGCCAATAAAGGAGTTACCCAGAGTCCTACCATACAACATTCCCGTTGGAATGAAAAAATTAAACCCAAAGACAAGGTCAAATGGGATCAGATTGCAACACAAGACTCTCCTACCCCAAACGTTGGTGTGCATACAACAACTGACAGATGTCAAGTGCGTATGGCAGATGATAAGTATCACGTGTAGGATGAGAGGTCTCGGGAGGAGCGGGAAAGTGGTGAGATAGAAGGCACCACCCTGCCCTCCCCCCAGGCATAAAATATGCCGCATTATTATAACACAGCGCAGATAGACAGCTACAAAGTTACGATTCACCATAACAAATCCGTACGACATATCACTGAGGTAATGAGGCAGATATTGACCATGAACCAGTATATCAGTTTGAATATTCACGATGAGCGTCCTTCCTCTACAGTGCCAGGTGACAAGCATCCTTCCTGTCTGATGAAGCGCCATGCACATTCGATCAAGCACAAGGCGTGACATGCCCTTCCTCCCTCGACCCAAGCTACTATCAGGAACACCATGCCGAAATCCATAGTTTCCCTACATCAATTAGATCAGAGGAGTGATAGTAGGATTCAAGCCTAGAGACTGCTCGGTATTAAGGGCTATAGGCCCAACGGTTGTAAAGTTTCACGCTGTCTCCCATGCAAAAACTATAAGAGGACGGCGTTGAAGCTTCAACCTTCCACCAATGTTAAGTTGTGCTCATGAAACACTATGCTCGGTTATTGTCTCGGTCTGAGGTTACCTATTCTTGCAGCCTCAAGGTGTGAACCTTGCGCGTGGAGTCTAGGTACAGGGCGCCTCAACACTAGCACTAGCACGCCGTGAAGATGACTTCGGTAGGATCTGCTGGCAAGGAGGTTGATTGGGAAGCCCTCTTCCAAAAAGAGGCTCCTGTTCACATTCACAACTCAATTGCATCCATGAAGGATGAAAATTTTGGCGAATTCAGGCTCAGACTGGGGCATGATATAACCATGTCCAACTATTGGAGGATGAAATTTATCTTGGAAAAATCCATGAGCAAAAGAGAAAGTTTCGGAGAGTGCATGAACCTCACAGTCAACACCTTCAAACAGGATGCCGAGAAAGGGCTAATTCACATTAAAAGTCTCATGCAATTCTTCGAGCCCCCTTTCAGTAGAGCAAATAAGGATGATAAGGATGGCAACTCTAGAAAAGCCCCGGAGGATGAGGCTGAATCCTCCAGGAGGTTCTATTTGCTCTGCTTTGTTTGTCTTTCATTCTCCCCACAAGTCTCTCCTCCTCTTATGTCAACTTCTTAAATTATAATGTGTTGTCAACCTTCAATGGTTGGGCACCATTAGTTATGTCTAAATGCTCGATATGGACCATTTTGCACACCTTTCTCAGGTGGTTCCATAGCCATGGCTTGACTCCCTATTTATGTAGCAAGCCCGATTATGTAACTCTCTTTTTAATATGAAATAGAAGGACAGTCTATCTTACTTTAAAAAAATACTTATCCATATTAGTAAATAAGATATGTTAATATTAAATAATCATAATCATAATAAAAATTATTAATATTATTGGTGTTATTATTATTATAAATAATAACATTATTATTAAGTACTAGTACAACCACTTAAGTTGTGGTTGGTGAACATCCATAGGTCAAAATTTAAGTGCTACTAATAAGTTATTAGTTACTTGTTTTCACCTTATTCTAATTAAATGAGTTATCTCTCACAAATCAGAGTTATCCATGCATCAACTATGAGTTATTCATGCATTAGCTACTAGTTATCCATGGATCAATTATTTTTATATTCTTTTTTCAATAATTGTTTATTTTGAATTTGTAACGATTACCATAGAATCAACCTAGACATTACACTTGTCTCATCCTAGTCCATATATGAAAAAACATAAGTGTGTGTCCACCCCAAAATATCAAATAAAAACACCTATTAATGTAACTAGCACACCCACATAGTTTGTGGCTGGATCATGTCGATAATGATCAAATGGTTAAGAGATAGTTATGGAATGCAAGAAATCTTTGATTTTTTTTATTCCTCATATTCTTCTAGTTAAACGGGTTCAAGTGTGAGTTATCCATGCCTAGCTACACGTTATCACCCACATTTTTCCTCTTATCCATTTATCAACTAACAGTTATTTTTTATATTTTTATCTCACATTCTTCTAGTTATCTTCCATGAATTGTTGGTTATCCATTCATCAGCTATGAGTTATCCATGCATTGCCACCAGTTATCTATTCATCAGCTAGCTACCAGTGATTTTTTATATTCCTTTTTTATAATTGTTTATTTCGAATTTTGAACGACTAACATAGAATCAATCTCAACAATACTTTTGTCTCATCCTTGTCTGTAGATGTAAAAACATAGGTCGCAGTCCACCCCAAATCTCAAATAAAAACATCTATCGACGTAATTAATAAACAATTAGTTATGCAAATAATGAATGTTTGATTTTACCAATTGGTTTAATTATTTTTTTTTGTAAAGAAAAGAACAGCCTTTATATTAAAAACTATAGCTTAATTACAAAAAACTTGTAGAGGGAGGTTCTTTATCAGGTTTTATCAAGAGAACTTAAATACATAATCTTTCAGACAAGTATCATACTTGACTTTCTCCATCATACAAAAAGTACTTCAAGGCATCCATCCCAGCCATACAGTTATAACTTTTCAAAAAAATAGACATACGTTTTCCTAACCTCAATGCATAATCTGAAATTCTACTATATCCATAATGTAGACATAAGCAAAAATATGATTTTACGACAGAGTTAGAATCTTATGGTGCCCGAGTCTATCACAATCTCGTCAAGTATTTCCTCAAAGTTGATGCTTGCAAGTTGGTCATCAATGGCCTTTTTTGATAATGCATAAGCTTCATTGTTGTATTCTCTATAAATATGACGGAAGGTAGTCTCCGGGAAGTAAACAATAATTCTTATGACTTTGCTCATCCAATGGGAAAGGCTCACGGAATGAATCTAGTGCTTTAGGTTGACCCAGTACACAATAACTTTGGAGTCCCCCAAAACTTGTCCTATATGCATCTATTTCAAGTGTACGAACCAAAGAAGCCCCCACAAGGCCACCAATTATGCCTTTGTATTAGTTCCAAATTCCACTGCCCTCCTTAAATTGAAGCGATGATTCTTGTTCAGCTTAATGACCATCCCAACACCACACAAACCTTTTTGTTCTACCCCATCAAAGAATCCAGTCACCAAGAGCCTATCACATAGTGGAGGCTAAGTCACTGTAGCAGCAAAGGATGAGGATCCACAACCAAATTCCTTGAGTCTAGCCAGAATGTTAAGGTAGACCACCTCTGCCCTCATATTGATATCTTGAAAGGTAGCCAAATTTCAAGCTCACCAAATCTCCCAAACAGTAGCCAAGGGAGTATCCATTAGAGAAGGGAAAGTATCCTTCCATCTAAGCAGGTTATCCTTCATATCGATCAAGTCCCACTTGAAAGATAATTGCAACAAATTCATGAGCACACTCTAGACACTGTTGAAATAGAAACAATCCCCGAAAAGATGTTCCACATAGTCATAAGCAGCACAAGAAAGGCTGCACCTACCCAGCCTAATAAAACCTATTTTCTGTAGTGCATCCCAAGTCAAGATATTCTTGTTAAGAACTAACCAACTAAAACACTTTATTTTATAAGGGATCCTTCCTTTCCAGACCCAAGTCCTCCACCAGGGAAGAGGCTTAAGTAAGTGTTGTTCTACGAGCGCTTCGTAAGCCAAAGATGTAGTGACATCTCCCCTCTATTTATTCAGACACCAAATAATGCGATCATTGTTATCCAATAATCTAATGCGTGCCATCGTGAGGATGGTAACATATGTCTCCCATTCCAATGCCCAATCACCAAACAACTGCAATCAATTATTGTGCATTTAGCCACCGAAAGTCTATATTCCCTTCCTCCTTGGCTTCTTGCTTTAAGAGAAAAAAATTCTATGTTGGACATGTCTTACCAAGCCCTAAGAAAGAGTTGCATTCCTAGGGATTCCAACAATGGGATCAATCCCAATGAATAATTGTACCCTTCTACCAATCATTCATCCAATTTCTCGTGCAATGAAAGGCAGAGTTTGTGAGATGCTTTTCCATATATTTGAATATGTTGTGCCAGATATGCACCGGTCCCTCATCCAGATAGATAAGGGAACATTCTTCATATATTTAGTCCTAATTAATTTGCCCCACAAGTCGTTATCAAAGAGACAACGCCATAAACTTTTGTCACAAAGAGCCACATTGAACTAACTAAGATTTTTGATCCCCCTCCCACCAAGGGGTTTTTGTTTGGAGATAGCCTACCATGCAACAAGATGAAATTTGAAATATTTTTGTTTTCCTTCTGAGAGAAAATGAAATATCATCTTCCTCATTGCATCTATAATTCCTTTCAATACTTTGAACAATGAGAATGAATACACAGGTATGCCTTGCAAAACCACAGTGATGAGAAGTAATCTACCACTAAGGGAAAGCCAACGATAAGTCCACTTGGCTACCTTCCAACTTAATTTCTTCAAAATCTAGGCCCAATCCCCGTTCTTATAACCATTAGGCTTTAAAGAAAAACCTACGTATTTAATACCCATATCAAAACTATCCATTTTATAAGGAAAAAGGTGTGATATAGAGTCCTTACTCAACTGATCCTGACAAAATACATATAAACTTGATTTGTGGGAACTGATTTTCATACCTGAAGCCCCACATAAAATGTCAATAATTTCCTTTGGATGCTTCCAGCGCGCTATAATGCCATCGCCAAAGATAAGAACATCATCGACATAAATACGGTGTGTAATAAACAATGTTCTATTCACCTTTATCCCTGCAAAAAGACCATTCTCCTTGGCATCTAAAATCAAACAACTCAACCCTTTGATCGTCAAAATGAATAAATAGGGTGATAGAGGACATCCTTTCCTGATGCCTTAAAAAAAGTTGAAGGTGACCCATTCATTAAAATAGAGAAATTGGCTGAGGAGATACAGGACATAATCCACTTGGTTAATTCCATAGAGAGACAAACCTACAGAAGAATAAGTCGGATAAAGGACCAATCAAAGCGATCATATTCCTTCTCTAGGTCTAATTTTAAGATAAAAGTAGTGAGTTTTTTCTACTTCATCGAATGTAAACATTCATGAGCTATGCCCACACCATCTAGAATTTGGCAATTTAGGAGAAATCCATACTGTTCA
Source organism: Pseudotsuga menziesii (assembly GCA_001517045.1). Taxonomy (NCBI): domain Eukaryota; kingdom Viridiplantae; phylum Streptophyta; class Pinopsida; order Pinales; family Pinaceae; genus Pseudotsuga; species Pseudotsuga menziesii. The sequence continues at coordinate 205,098 of LPNX010505564.1, forward strand.
TTCAAGATATTTAGACCCAGCTGAGGTTTGATCCTTTCTGCAATGATTTTGGTGATAATTTTGTAAAGAAAAATGCATAGGAAGATTGGTTCGTAGTATTAGAATTTGAATGCCATTTATATATTCAAGCATATGGTTCTAATAATTTTTGCAGCAAAAGAATGGAGAATGAAGATACAGACTGAACAAAACAAACCACACAGGAAACATACAAGTATTGCTCAAGAATTTACAGTCTCATTCACAATAATAATATCTGGTGTTACAATAGTTTACATAGGAAAAGAATTTGAATGCATGACATGCAATTCAAATCTATCCACTAGATCTAACTGTAGCTAACTGGCCATCTAACTCATGGTGTCTCAATCAATGTCGGATTCCAACAGATCAACTCCCAGATGTCCACCAACTCAAACAATTAGTGCCAGCTAGTTAACTCAGTGCAACTGAGTGTGGTAGGTGGGTAAAGGTGCTTACTCCACATGCAGCCATGCATTATCCATGCAAAGCTTGCACTAGCTAACTGATTGTGAAATACTTGTTATCAACTCAAATGGCACTTCTCCCTCCGAGTGCCGACACTTCATATGTCGGTGCACAAAAGGACATTTAAGGATTGAAGGATGCCTAAAACACTATTGATGGGCATGACATGAGATGCATTCACTATCCACCTAGCTTGCCATTTTTACCTTTTTATATGTTGATTGCTATACGCGACTCTTTCCATAGCAACTTGCGTACATACATGACTATCTCCACAGCATATCGCGTACTGTACGTGGGTATTGTCATTGCAACCCGCATACAGATCTGTACATGGGTTTCCTTATGGAAACTCGCATGTCATACGCGGGTTGCCAGTATCAATACTCGCGTACGCCTCCATTCGACATTAAAAATAATAAACACAATTAATGGATATTTTTTAAGCCTTAAACATTAACTATCTTAATTGTCTCAACCTCCTCAACCTTCGAAACTGCTCTATTTTCCTAAGTATAAACAGAGGCCTTGGGGAGGGCATTGATCAATCATGCTTGGAGAGCAAAGTTATGCTGGTGGTATATCTTCAGAAGTCTTTGGAGCAGCATAAATCAAAATCCTTTGGTTGCAGAGGAGTCCTTGTTTCATGCGTTGGGTTGTACACTTATCTCATTCACTATTGTTAATAAAGAGAATCCTTATTCCAAATGCGTGTTGAATATCTTTCATGTATCATGGTTTGATGAATATTTATGATTAAGCACTCTATATATTGTTTATCTAACTTGTCATATATACATGTATAATATTGTATTTTGAGGATTGGCTCTTTAAAGGTGAAGGAGCTGCATCCCTGAAAGCTTTGGAGTGGAGCAGAGTGGGAGAAGACAAAGCTTGGATCAACCGTCGTTAATCGGATGAGTCCATTACATCTTCCTTTTTCCTTTATGTACTTTAAAGCTGATTGTCAACAAGTTTCAAGAGTACGTTGGTAACCCCAGATCCTCGGTTATAAGGGTGTTTATTCCTGAACAATAGAACTGGAGGATCTGTTGGGGATCCCAGACTGCTATGGGTTATTTCTGTTTACCGTTGCCCAGTCTTTGCCTTCATGTGTGTGTGCTATTTTTGTCTTGGTTCAAGCTCAGGGTAGTGTTTGAAGACCTTGAATTTTTTTCTTTTTATTAGAAAATTTTGTACCTGTACACGGGTTGCTCTTACATACAGTTGCGTACAGAGGCCTTCATATGCAGGTTGCTCTCTATGACAGTCGCGTACAATACGCGGGTTGCCCTTATACACAGTCACGTACAAGCCTTAGCATTTGAATTTTTGGGTTAGGGTTTGCTTGTCCTCGTCCCTTTATAAAATTTGTTTGTTGGTTGGTCTTCCTAATGAGCATTACACTGTCAGTTTGATTACCTTGTGGGCCACACCTTGTGCTTTCTTGTAAAGCCCTTGAGTTCTTTTTGTTTGGATTGTCTTATGTTAGCAGCTTGAAGTGGATTTAGCTGTTTGGGATATAGGTTCAAGTGTTGGTTGTCCGAATCAGTGACCAGGGTTTTGGACACTATATTTCCCATTCTATCTTCGGATAGTGATTGGTTTGTCACTTGCCTTTCTGTGATCTCGGTGATTTCTTGTCATTATGCCCACCCAAGCTAGAGTTCCAAGTCTTCCTTAGTTGGTTGATCCTTGGTCTTATTAATCTGTTTTACTTCACTTTGCTTACTTTATATAGTTATTTTATCCAAGCATGCTCAAGTTTTTGTGCATTTAGGTGCATGGTAGTCTTTGAGCATTTTAAAAAGTGAAAAGAAAACATTTAGAAACTTTTGCATTTGATTTGCATATAGTAGTTTCGTTTTCAGTTTTTAAAGATAATCTCAAAAATTACAAAAAAAAAATATAGTCTAAGTTTTCTTTTGCATTTATAAAAGAAAAAGAAAAACACATGTTTGCTTTATATGCATGTAGATTAGTTTATTAGTCTAGATTGCATGGCATATCATTGTTTTTGAAAAAATAAAAAGAATTTGTTCTTTTGTGGCTTCTAAGTTTCTACTTGGAAAAGAAAGAGAATAGTTTGCTTTTTGCATTTCATTTCTCTTTTCTTAGTCATTTGGTTTCAACTTTGAGTCAAAATACCACATAAGTTTCATGCCATTTACCCTCTGACTAAAAATAGCCCTTAAAATAGACAATATAATTTAAAAATTATTACTAAGTTTTATTTTATAGGGTTGTACACCAACTAGCTCAAGCTAGACTTGTGGGATAGGGAATTTCAACTCTCCACAAGTGTTAAAATCTTAGACGCAGTTGGCCAATCACTAGGTAAATCCTTTTCTATGTTGATTGTATTTGGGAAGCTCCTCTCAAACGGGAGTTAAGCACGAGGCCGCATGGAGGCTTGGACTAAGGAGATAACCCTCTGATTCCTTGTCAAAGTGTAGACCAAGGTTTTTGCGCATCTGGGGATTCTGTCTTAGACAGGATTTCGGGCTTTGCTACCCTGCCCATGCGTACGAACCTGGCTTGCGACTATCCCCCCAGACTGTCAATATAATTAAGGTATCCTTTAGTCTCTTTGACATCTAGGGTTCATACACAGGTACACCGAAAGGCTATTTCTGGTTGACCTTGGACGGGCTTGGAAGGTAACCCCGATAGAAAGTGTGGGAGGGCCGTGGGTGATTCCTTCGCTTATGCCTAAGAACATCTATAGGGACGCCAAGTAACTGTTTATCAGCTTTCTTTTGGAAAGTGTATCTTATACTTGTTTGTCTCTTTGGATTTAGGAATTTTTTAGTGAGTGCTGTGTGGTTTGTCTGTACTTAGTCTGCCTTCAGGTGTGTGCTTGGTGCTTTTGGTTTCCCATTGACCTCAGACTTTGTCTCCTTGTTTGAAACTATGTCTAACATCCCTTTGAACACCAACCAAGAGATCCTCATGCTGGGAACTCCTTGTACTATTCCTCTCACAGGGAATGTTGGTGTTCCCTTGATGGCCACCCTGAATCTACCTAGATTCACCCTAGGGATACCGGTGTGGTTGTTTCCACTCCAACTACCCTGAATGCTCCTGATGCTTCTCAAGTAAGCTCCTTATTTCAAGGGCATCAAAACATTGCTCCCCCTTCACCTCTAGTTAATTCTCCTACTCCTTCTACCTCATGCAGTGAAAGTACTGATACTAGTAACCGACAGTCTAAAAGGAGTAAAAGAAGGAGGAATAGGAAGAAGGCACATAAGCAAGGGGGCACCCACTCAACCTCTGTAGGTCATGCTGGGGGCAGTCTCTCAACCTCTGCAAGCCATGCTGGGGGCAGTCTCTCAGCCTCTGTACGCCATGCTGGGGGCAGTCTCTTAGCCTATGTAGTTCATGCTGAAGACAATCCGTCAGCCACTGCAAGTCATGTTGACACTGTTGAAAAGACTAACCGTTCAAAACACAAGCCCAAGTTTCCTTGTAAGCTTTGTGAGGGAGACCACCTTACTTATAAATGCCCTTCCATTGCAGAGGTGTGAAGAGTTTGGTTTCATGGTCATCCCATTTTGAACATTCTGAAGTCCCTCAACAACCAACCTCTCTTAGTCAGGTTGGACCCAGTTACCCAGCCTCTGGTGGTCATGCTGGGGGAAAAATCTCAACCTCTGTAGGTCATGTTGAGAGCAAACAGTCAGCCACTGCTAGTCATGTTAACACCGTTGAGAAAACTGGTCGTTCGAAGTGCAAACTTAAGTTCCCTTGTAAGCTATGCGAGGGAGATCATCTTACTCACCAGTGCCCTGCTATCTCAGAGGTATGAAGAGTGTGGTCCGAGACTCAAGAATTTATTTCTCCTAAACAACCTATAGTTTCTCAACAACCTCCTCAAACTTTGGTTGATCAAGTGGTCGAACCAATCTCAGATTTGGTCGATCCCACTCTTCTTTCGGAGAGTGACCCTGATGTGATTGAACCAATGTCACCTTTGGTCAATCCCACTCTCCCTTCAAAGAGTGACTTTCACGAAGTGGTTGAATCGGTTCCAGTATCGATCAATCCCACTCTTCCTTTGGAGAGTGAAGTGTCTGCTAGTCAAATTTTCTTCACTGTCAGTTTAGAACTTACTAAACAAGGGGGCACTGAACTTGCTTCAGATCAACCCCCACCAATCTCTCGGATTGCTTCCTTTGATTGAGATAGCCTAGTTGATCCACGCCTTCCTTCTGATGCACCTTTCCAAATAAAGGTCAAAGTTGAATCATATACGATTGCTCGTTGTATTGTTGATGAAGGAGCCTTAGTTAGTATTTTGTCTACTCATGCTTAGCGAGGCATGGGATCTCCCAGCCTTGTGTCGAATGCTAGTTAGTTACCGACGTTTGATAGAAGAACTAGTATAGCCTTGGGAATTCTTACTCAAACACTTGTTACTTTGGGTGGGAAGACCGTCTTAGTTTACTTCATGGTGATAGAAGACCCCTTGGACTTTAGTATGCTCCTTGGACGTGATTATGTCTATGCCATGCAAGCTGTGGTGTCAACATTCTTTCATGTGATGTACTTTAATCATGGAGAAAAAATTGTCACTATCGATCAGTTAGATTTTCTTGATCCATCGCCTGACCCGACTAGAGACCAAGTCTTTCCTTTATTGATTCCCAGTGTTTCTATAGACACTACCCCGCCACAGGTGAGCTATGTGGCCTCATGTCCTTTGCGTTCAATTGCTACTGAGAAGTAGCCTCTGTTTTCATGCTTAACTTCTCAGGACTTGGTCCCAGCAATTGACCAGGTGAGTCATCCTATACAGACTATGGAGCGTGCTCTCCACTCTGTTGATCCATTTGAAATTTTAGACATGTGTCCTATCTCAGATGAAGTCTTCCTAGAGTCTTTGATACAGTCTAACCTTATTTTGGATGTTGGTTCAGTTGTGACTAAGTCTAACCCTGATTTGTCTAGTAATCCTGACCTTTCTTCTTATGTTGGTCTTGTTGAGTCTTTTGACTCTTCCTTCGAACAACAAGTCAATGATCTTGATGAGTTTGATTTTTCTTATGAATTTTTCAACTCCCGTGATACTGAGTTTGTTCCTGCAGACTCTATCTCCCTTGTTGATTTTTGCTCTCCTTATGAGGTTGATCTTATTTATTATAAACCCTCAAGCCTTGGTTCTATAGAATCTTCTTCGGTCGATTCTGCCTTGACTTTACCTTTTGTAGAAGATAGAAAAGTCACATGTGTTTCTGCCAAAGTAACCTGCATCAGAACTTTTCTTTTGAATATGATACTGATGTTGTTGTTTCTTGGAGACAGGATTCTTAGTTGGATTCACAACTGTTTACTAGCCTTGTCTTGTTGTTCAACTTGTAACTGCATTTGCATGTATCTTGCTCGCGCTTTTGAGCCTGATGCCGGCTTCCACGCTTTTAGCTCATTGTATAAGCCCTCATCTTTGTTCTCATCGTCGCTCATCCTTGTATCATTTTGCCTTTGCAACTTGACACCTTTTACCTTGAGGAGACGTTCCCTGAGTGTCCTTATCTTGCTTGCTTTCCTTGCATTATGCATAGGTTTGTTCCTTGCGCTTGGAACTAGTTTCGCTTGCCCCCGACACTCGTCTCCTCGCATTTAGAGCATTCTTTCTGCTCTCCTTCAAGCTCGTTAAAAATAGTAAGGAGGTCGCAAGTTGACTTTTCTAGGCTTGTTAAAACTTCACGAAAAATATTTTTGAGTTTCTTTAGGCCCAAGTCTGACTCCTCAAAATAGACTTGACTGCCGAGTAAACTTGTCCATTCAGGCTCGTTAAGAATATGTGAATGGGCATCCGCATTGGTGGTAGGTTATCTCTTTCTCGGACCATGCGGAATAACACGAGAAAGGATCCCTCTCTTTTCTATTGAATTGAGAAGAGTATTCTCAGGCATAGGTTTATCACTTTTCCGGACCTGAGGGACTAAATTTACGAAAAAGGAACTCCCAGTATGAGCTTGGTTTTCTCTTTTTCGTGCTCTGGACCTAAGCATGAAAAAGATTTCGAGTGTACTTTGTGTCTTTGTCATGCTCGTTAAACACTAAAGAACAAAGCATCGAGTTTATTGTTGTAAGCCCCACTTCTCGTACTCAAATGGATCTTTTCGAGTGATCTTGCTTTCCTTCACACTCATAAAACTCAAGCTATTTATGTTGTTCTTGAAGGAGCGTTGGGTAGATGGTAATTTAACCTTTTTCGGACCTCCTTGACTAAGTACAAAAAAGGTTCACCTTTTCTTCTACAGAAGTTAAGAGAGTTCTTCTATGGTATGTTTTATACTTTTCCGGCCCCGGGAGACTAAATTGGACGAAAAAGGACCCCCCTGGAGTCTTCTTTGTAGTTTTCAGACTCTTTAAATGTGAAAGCACCGACTGAGCATGTACTAGTTCGGGCTCATTAAATCCACGAATCAGTGACACTATCAAGCAATATTCCATCTTCTCTTCAAGCTTGTTAAAAAATGAAGAGAGATCCGAGTTGACTTTCCTGGACTCATTAAAATTAACAAGGAAGAATTTTTCTCTTGTTTTCAGTTAGTGGCAGCATGTCATCCTTGAACATATCACTCTCTGTCTTTTCCGATACCCATGTCTCAGTGTTCACTTTCAGTTTAGCTATTACTTCGATTTTATTACTCCTCCTCTTGTTCGTTCTACTTGGGGAATCTGATCATGTCTCCTACATGACAGATAAGTCTATTTGTTCTATCTATAAAGTTAAAAGTTGCCTTCGGTCATCTCTGTGTCGTGCTCACTATTCAAGGACTCAACTCAATGTCTGATCTATATCCTGATCCCATCATTGTCATATATGTTATCACTTGTGTCTCCCTTCCTTTACCTAGTTCCTAGTCACTCTTGTGATCCGTTGGAGGATCTATTTCCTTCCTTATCACAGTATGGTTCCTCTTCAACACTTCTTGATGATGAAGACCTAGAGTTTTGACATTTATACCTCTGGATTCACTTTAATCATTAAGGAATTCCTTTGCTTCAGTTGTCAATTATCACCTATTGATTGACAAACTGTTAAATCCTCTCCATGTTCGAATTCAACCTACATTTATTCACATGGCTTGGATTGTATTGGTTCTTTGGGATTGATTATGAAGACCTTAGTTCCCTTACTATGGACTAAGTTGCGCAAGATTATGTTCTACCTATGTACACAACTTCCAGATCTTTGAAGACTCATCATGATTGTATATTGTGGCTTCGATCCACCTTTGTAATATACATGGTCTTGTACCTGTATTATATGATGTAATCAAACATTTGTAAAGGAGATAGTGTTCCAGTATATTGAACATAGCATCCTCAGATATGACTTTGTATATGACATTATTATGTATTTGTTTTAGGTACTACCTCTGCTCCATTGGATTTCTGAGTTCTTCGAAGATTAAGATTATAATGTATTTTGGCCATCGCTTCCCTATGACCTCACACATTAGGGGGCATCTATTATCAACCCAAATGGCACTTCTCTGTCTGACTACCAACACTTCATATGTCAGCGCACAAAAGGACATTTAGGGATTGAAGGTTGCCTAAAACACTATAGATGGGCATGACATGAGATGCATTCACTATCCACCTAGCTTGCCATTTTTACCTTTTTATATGTTGATTGCTATATGCAATTCTTCCCACAGCAACTTGCGTACATACACGACTATCTCCACAACATATTGTGTACTGTACGCGGGTATTTTCATTGCAACCCGCATACAAATCTGTACGCGGGTTTCCTTATAGCAACACGCGTGTCATACACGGGTTGCCAGTATCAATACTTGCGTACGCCTCCATTCGACATTAAAAATAATAAACACGATTAATGGAGATTTGTTAAGCCTTAAACATTAACTATCTTAACTATCTCAACCTCCTCAACCTTCGAAACTGCTCTATTTTCCTAAGTATAAATAGAGGCCTTGGGGAGGGCATTGATCAATCATACTTGGAGAGAAAAGTTATGCTGGTGGTATATATTAATAAGTATTTGGAGCAGCATAACTCAGAATCCTTTGGTTGCAGAGGAGTCCTTGTTTCAGGCGTTGACTTGTACACTTATCTCATTCACTATTGTTAATAAAGAGAATCCTTATTCCAAATGCGTGTTGAATATCTTTCATGTATCATGGTTTGATGAATATTTATGATTAAGCACTCTATATATTGTTTATCTAACTTGTCATATATACATGTATAAGATTGTATTTGGAGGATTGGCTCTTTGCAGGTGAAGGAGGTGCATCCCTGAAAGCTTTGGAGTGGAGTAGAGCGAGAGAAGACAAAGCTTGGATCAACCGTCGTTAATCGGGTGAGTCCATTACATCTTCCTTTTTCCTTTCTGTAATTTAAAGCAAATTGTTTGCAAGTTATAAGAGTACGTTGGTAACCCCAGACCCTCGGTAATAAGGGTGTTTATTCCTGAACAACATAAAGTAACTGGGAACTAACTGAGACTAACTAGTACTAACTCCAACTAACTGAAGTAGGTTGGTGCTGTGACTCCTAGTGGCTCCTAAAATGTAGGGATTGGTCTAGGAGGCGCCCAAACTGATGCATGCACATGTAGTAAGTGGTAGTTAACCTCTAGCAGTGTTCCCCACACTCCAATGACTGGTACATGTGGCCCCATTAGGCTAAGTGGACCATGTGACCCCATTAGGCCAAGTGGACCCAGTGGTACTAGTGGACCCAATTAATTAATTAAGGTTCCTAAGTTAGGCTAAATAATCTAATAGACAGTATGGTCAAGGGAGGATTAATAATCCTAACACCCCCCATGAATCTGAACTTGGACAACCGTGGGCCTTGGTAACAAGACCATAGGTCACCCAAATACAATAGAAAGACATAATGTTGCTTAATACAACCAAGGAAATAGGGGAAAACCTCATGGGAAACACCCCCCCCCCCTCAAAATAATCAGGAATACAAATTTTAAAAAAAAACTTGTGAAAATTTTTGCTACTATTTGCAGTAGTATCTTGGTTCTATGCAGGTGAACCCATGAATCCAAACAAAGTGCTTATTTCTGGAGGAATCTTCCTCTTTGGAAGAAGAACAATGCACTCAACTGAATCAGAAATATAAACAACTGGATGTTGAAAACTGGACCCATGTAGAGCAGTTGGAATCATATGAAGAGAGAGCACATGTGCTTGAGAATTCGAACCATGTGAGGAACACCCAAGAAACCGATATATTGCATCCTTGAACAGAAAACCACGAGTGGTAAATTCAGCCCCAAGTGTTAGGAGCAAGTGTCCAGGCGGATGTAGAATGTCTTCCTCTTTACTAGTTCTGTGAGGAGATGAGCATGTGACCAAAGGTAGAGAAGCCCTAGGACTGTGGAGAGAGAATGCTTAAGCTCCATAATCTGAGATAGCTTCATAAATATCCAATAATTCAGAAAATTTAATATCAGCAATCTCATAAGATAAAAATAACATTGAATCCTCAACAACAAAATTGAAGGAGACTTGTGGTGCTTGATTTGTCACACCGAAATTGATGAAACCTGTTACAAGCAATACTATAAGCTCTTGAATCTTAAAACTTGAACCACTCATTATCATATCATAAAATAAATCAGATAAAAAAAGGTCCATATTAGATCAAAAACTATGAAGTGAAATCAAATCCCCAGCAATAATTTTGAAGGAGACTTGCGGTACTTGATTTGTCACACCAAAATTGATGAAACAAGCTAAAGGAAGTACTGAAAGCTCATGAACATGAAATATTGAACCAAGTAATATCAGATAAGATCTAAATAAGATCATATTAGACCCAAATAATTCCATATCAGATCCAAAAGTGTTGAATGAAATCAAATCCCCAACATCAATTTTGAAGGAGACTTGCGGTACTTATTTCTTCACACCAAAATTGATGAGAACGACTAAAAGCAGTACTGAAGGCCCATGAACCTGAAATATTGAACCAAGTAATATCATATCAGATCCAAATAAGATCATATCAGATCCAATAAAGTTCATATCAGATCCAAGAGTTTGCTCCACCGAGATGGTAGATGCACAATTTTCTCCTTCTTCAAAATTTTGAATATCGGTGAATGCAATCATGTAGAAATTTGTTGGAAGCTCAAGATCAATGAGAGTGAATGGATCACTCCTACAATATGAAATTATTTGCAAAATATCCAAATATTTACACAATATAATATCAGCAAACTCATGAGAGAAAACTGACATCAAATCCCCAACATAACTTTTGAAAGAGATTTTTGGTACTTGTTTCTTCACACCAAAATTGATGAGAACAGCGGCAAGCGGTACTGAAAGCTCTTGAACCCTAGAACCAAGTAATATCCAATCAGATCCAAATAATATCATATCGTATTCATATCCAATAAATTCCATATCAGATCCAGGAGTGCGCTCCACCGAGCTGGTAGATGCACAGTTTTATCCTTCTTCAAAACCTTTGAAAGAGATTGTTGGTACTTGTTTCTTCACGCCAAAATTGATGAGAATAACTACAAGCGGTACTAAAATCTCTTGAACCCTAAGACCAAGTAATATTAGATTAGATCCAAATAATATCATATCAGATCCAATAAAATCCATATCATATCCAAGAGTGTGCTCCACCGAGATGGTAGATGCACAGTTTTCCCCTTCTTCAAAACCCAGAGTATCGGTGCATGCAATCATGTAGGAATTTGTTGGAAGCTCTAGATCAATGAGAGTGAATGGGTCACTTCTACAATATGATATTATTTCCAAAATATCCAAAGAATTACTTATCTTCAAACCAACAACATCACTAGAGACAGAGAAATCAAATTCCTCACCATTTCCTGGAGAAATCATAAGTAAACTATGCACATAATTTATAATAAAAGAATCACTAGAGAATTTTTGCATAGAATGGAAGGAGAGATTTTCTTCAATAGAATAGATTCAAATGTCTTCTTCTGGATCAGCCATGTGAGGACATGAGAGATGAGAGATCCCATACACTTCCGTAGCTGCAGGAGAAGGAGTCACTCCAAGGAGACTTTCTTCAATTCAAATTGACTGTGAGGAAGATTATGCTTCTTCTTCATCTTGAACAACTTCATCAGAGAGAGTAGAGGACAAGAATTTTGAGTAAAGAAATCTTGTGGTTTTGAATGTGCTCCCCATATTTCTATAACAATCCTCATTGTGCTTTCCAAAGATTTTATCTAGTTCTATCTAGAGATCCTTTGGGTATTCTGCAAACTCAATAAGGTCTATAAGCAATCTTTGAGAAAAAGTCCCACATATTGCTCCATAAGCTCTATCACCGTCATTTAGCCAGTCTTTCTCATATTCATAAGACTCTTTACCAAGTCCCATAGATACCTCATAGAGACCTTGTCTCTTTAGAGATGCAATCATCTTCGACTGCCATTCATAATATATTGTGGATGGAGTAAGAAGAGGAACTGATAATATCAAATCCATATGAAGTTGAACCTGTAAAATATCACTCCAAAACTAAAAATATTTGAACTATGTTAGAATCATGCTTTTCCTCTCGAGATGAACATATTTTCAGGGTCTGTCACGCCCTCCCTACTGCTCTGAATAAATCCATAGCTAGAAAACCATCATAGGGGACTTCAATGGAAACCCAACTGCTCCTGATGTTTGATGGGGAGAAACAAGCATGAAACCTGCCTGAGAAGGCTCTGGTACCATATTAGAATTTGAATGCCATTTAGATCTTCAAGTAGATAGTTATAATAATGTTTGTAGCAAAATAATGGATAATGAAGATACAAACTAAATAAAACAAACCACACAGGAAACACACAAGTATTGTTCAGGAATTTACAGTATCATTCACAATAATAATATCTGATGTTACAATAGTTTACATAGGAAAAGAATTTGAATGCATGACATGCAATTTGAATCTATCCACTAGATCTGACTGTAGCTAACTGACCATCTAACTCATGGTGTCTCAATCAATGTCGGAGTTCAACAGATAAACTCCCAGATGCCCAACAACTCAAACAATAAGTGAAAACTAGTTAACTCAGTGCAACTGAGTGTGGTAGGTGGGCAAAGGTGCCTACTCCACATGCAACCATGCATTATCCATGCAAAGCTTTCACTAGCTAACTGAGTGTGAACTAACTGAAAGTGACTAGGGTATAACTGAGACTAACTAGTACTAACTCCAACTAACTGAAGTAGGTTGGTGCCGGGACTCCTAGTGGCTCCTAAAATGTAGGGATTGGTCCAGGAGGCACCCAAACTGATGCATGCATAAGCACTAAGTGGAAGTTAACCTCTAGCAGTGTTCCTCACACTCCAGTGACTGGTACATGTGGCCCCATTAGGCCAAGTGGACCCAATGGTACTAGTGGACCCAATAAATTAATCAAGGTTCCTAAGTTAGGCTAAATAATCTAATAGACAGTATGGTTAAGGGAGGATTAATAATCCTAACATGTAGTCGTTGAAGGATAATGGTTTGTCCTTTTTAGGAATAATAGTGATGAAGGTTAAGTTTAAGCAATCAGGAACCACCCTCTGACAATGGGTGAAATCTATAGCCTCAGTAATCTCATCACCCATCAAGTCGAAAAAATGCAAGAAGAATTACATTCCACCCGTTAGGGACCGAACTTTTATCCACAACAAATCCCTTGAGAACCTTGAGGATGTCCTCTGACATAATATCCCTCTCAATGTCATCGCAGTTCTTGTTGTCAAAAAACCATGGGAAGTTCTTGTTAGTCTTCATCTGATCAAAGATATGTGTGGCGTGGTCATCAGTGTATACCTTCTGACAAAAATATTTTGCTGCCTCTTTCAGAGATATATCATATAATATAACATATAATTATATAATTGATATAACATATAGCATATTACATTCTTTAAAGTTTAAATAAATATATGTCAATGTATATCATTATGTTTTAATATTTAAACAATCAACAATACTATTGTATATGGTCTTCTAGGGAAGGACTAGCAAAAGAAGTTAACAGGGTAAAAAGAATTGACATAATTCAGTACTCAGATTTTTAAAACAATATTATTATTGTATAAAATGGACATAGTTGCATCTTAAACTTAGATTTATCAAGCATTATCTTAAGAGATTTTATAAATGGACATGGATTTTTTACTTACTTTTTGCAAACAAATTTATTTTATTTTATGACATGGAATTTTTATTTACTTTTCAAAAATAATTATGTATAAGTTAGACATGAATACCTTATTTTTATTTTTGGTAATGTAAGGTTCTCTTTTGTTACCTTACATGACAACATCTCCACCATAAAGCACATTGCTCTATGCAATAATGCACATATAGATATATACACATAAAATATTAATATACGTATTATTACTAATCATTCTAATCATAAAACATCTTAAATATTATTATTTTTATTAATTATAACAAAACATATAGTTAAAAATAAATAAAATATATTAATAATATAATATAATAAATATTAAATCGTTATGGTTTAATATGATTTATATGGAGTCCATTTTGCAATGATGATAGTGTTATTTTTTGCATATTGTTGATACGTACTCGACAGATCTGAGATGGAACGATTGAATGCGGACAGGTTGGTGCATAACCTGGTGCACTGCAGAGGATTACTTCTCCTTTGAATCGCAGAATTTGCAGAGAAATGAAGAGTTCTATGACCGAACACTAATTGATAGTAAGGAACTGGTTTTGGCCCTCCTCGAGGGTGGATTCTCAAATGGATCCTCCTTCGGAGGAACGTTGACATAACTTAGATGAAGCATTTAGAGATTTGGCGGCTTCCACAGCTCTTCTACCTTCCTGTGTTCCGGATTACAACGATGCTAATTTTTTCAAGAGAGCAACTGCCCCTAGAATATAGATCATGTTTGCAGCTTCAAGATTGAAATCCCTTGCATTTAGCGAGGAAGGCCTGATAGGGCAGTTCACTGGAATTTGGCCTTCGCCAAAAACTATGCACACATGGATAAACAAGAACTGGATGCCCTTGATCTCTGGGGGTCTGCAACATTGTTTTTGTGGAAAGGGATTTTTTACCTTCTTATTTGAAAACAAAGAAGACATAGATCTCATCTTTAGGAGTAGACCTTACTTCATGGGTCCTTGTGGATTATACTTAAATCGTTGGAGTTTATATTTTGATCCAGAAAAACGATGTGCCATCAACGGTCTCAGTTTGGGTTAGTCTACCCCACCTTCCCTTGCACTGCTGGAATGATGAAACTCTACAAGTAATCAGGAACTCCCCTGGCAATTACATCGATAAAGCGAAACCAAAGGGCCCTTTGTTTTCTAGTGCAAACTTGTACATGGATGGATGGGAGCACATGAAAAAATTAGATTATGAATAACTACCCTTTAAGTGCAAAAAGTGCCATTAATATAGTCATTTTGTCAACAATTTCCCAAAAGTAGCTCAAGAAATTCAATAAAAAAACCAAGATGAAGAATGATAGCAAGTTAAAAGGGGAAGAAAAATGCCTTCACCAGTCCCATTATCAAGTGGATCTCAACCAACGATAAGCAAGGAAAATCCCCAAGAAGGAAGCGAAGCTTCGACCAACAACCAATTTCAGGCATTGCATATGGAAGAGGGAGAGATCCAACCCTTCGAAATCAGATCAGTAGAAACATAAGAAGAAGAGATCCCTGCAGCTACAAGTATTCTTCCCCTGTCTTCTAGAAATGAAAGGAATGAAAAAGCACTTGAAGGGTCCACAACACCAGGGGGATCCTGGGCAGAGATGGTAAAACACAACAAAGTCACACAATAGGGCTTCTTCCCAGAACATTCGCCTTCACAAGGTTCATAGGAATTGCATGATGTAGCTCTACAACTGAACACTTGAGGAAGAAAGTCGCAAATATATCACAGAGAACATGAAGTAGAAAGAGAGATAGAATTAGGCAGACAACGAAGCCTCGAAGAAACAAAACTTCTACAATATCTTAGAAACCCAAGAGGGAAAAAAATGGATGGCAGATCTTGAGTAGGATCTCAATCGCTCAAGAACTGATGAAAGTTGTCTCTTGGAACTGCAAGGGGTTGGGAGGCTTAAGAAAGGTAGAAGCAATAAAAGATATAATAAAATTAGAGAGGATAGACATATTGCACTCTCACATTTCTGGAAAAATTGCCATGGTAAAGCCATAAGCTCCAAAGGAGCATATGGGAGAATAACCACCTTAATTTCAAACAAATTTCAATAATATCAATGAGGGAAAACCATCATTGGCTTCTTACCAAAATTCAGGAAAAGGATGATCCAAATTCACTATACATCTGTAATGTATATGGGCCAACACATTATAGAGATAAGGTAATATTTTGGGAAGATCTCTCCAAGCTACATGAGGATCCACGAGGAAAAAACCTAATCGTTGCTACAGATTTCAATACCACTAAGTCGCAGCTGGAAAAACATTGAGGAACAAAGGCCAGGGATCCATTTGGTGAGAATATGGAGGACTTGATTTGAAATTTGGACTTGCTAGATATTCCTTTGAAGAACGGGAAGTACACCTAGAGCTATAATAGAGCTAGAGTAGGTCATATTGCGGCAAGACTGGATAGATTTCTAGTAAGCTCTGCATTCCTTCAAAAAGATCTCGTACTAGCCTCTTTTTACCTCCCATAAGCAGTCTCTGATCATAAGCCATTGCCTAGAATTCATCCCCACCAGTAAATCTTGGGGCTATTCCATTTCCCTTCAACCTAATTTGGTTGCAAGATGAAAAAAACATTGAATTAAATCAAAATGCTTGGAATCTACAATGCCACGGATCGCCCAGCTTTATCTGGGAATCAAAACTCAGATCTATGCATTTTTCCATTAAGAGCTGGGTAAAAATTGTTTTCAAGAATCCTAATCACCTTAAAACAAGGTTATGAAACAGATCTGGTCACTCTCCGTTCATGTACGAAAATTAAAGAGGTGACTCCTATGCTTCTGAGCCAGGAAAAGGAGTTAAATACAAAATTGTAAATGTTTCAAGGCAGGAGGAAGATGAATGGAGATTAAAGTCCATACAACTATGGATAAAAGGAGGAGATAGCAATACGAAGTATTTTCATAAACAAACAAAGGATCAGCAAAGCTTCAACGCCATCCAAGAATTAAAAGATAAAAATGGGAACAAGATTGCATGGTAGGAGGAAATAGAAGTCCATGCCTTTAATCACTTTCAAGAGCTCTATACTGATAGTGAGGAGACTGAACCGAAAGCACAATCAGATCTCCTTGCTGGAATACCATCGCTCATTAATGACTTAGAAAACAGACAGCTATCAAACCTACTGTGGAATTTGAGATAAAAAAAAATGCAATATGGTCTCTTTAAGTTAACAAAGTGCATGGACCATACAACTTCATCATAAATTTCTACAAAGAAGGGTGGGATATCATAAAAGAATATATGAAAAGAATGTTAAATTGGACTAGGGAAAAAGACAAGATCGGTGGGGCCACCAACTCATCATTCTTGTTCTTAATTCCAAAACAAAAAATCCCTCTCTCGCTGGATCGATTCAGGCCAATATCATTATGCAACACCTTGTATAAGATCCTCTAGAAAATTCTGGCCACTAGAATAAAAAACATCATGGGTCGTCTCATCTCAGATTCGCAAGGATGTTTTGTAGGTGGGCGTCAGATACTTAATAATATAATTATAGTTCAGGAAGCTATCCACTCTAGCATGGAAATAAAGCAACAAGGTATGGCTATTAAACTGGACATGGCCAATGCATTTGACATAGTAGCTCATATTTTCTCTTTGAAATCATGTCCAAATTTGTTTTTTTTTTCTAAAATATTTGTTAGGTGGGTCAAAGCATGTATCAACAGCCCTTGGACTACTCTGTTAGTAACCTACTAAGTTTTTCCAGGAAACAAGGGGTCTTTGATAAGGTTGCCCTATGTCCCCCTTCCTTTACCTTTTGGTGGCTGAATCAATGAGAAGGGAATTTCAGCATTTGCAAGAATCCAGTGAATTAAAAGGCTTGAAGATAGCTAGAGGAGTCAAAGCTGTCAATCATGCACAGTTTGCAGATGACAACATCTTGCTTGGGGGTTCGTATTCTATCATTGGAGAAATATTCAAGGGTTCCTTATCTACCTTTCTAAAATCCTTTGATGAAAAAGTGAATTTTGCTAAGTCAAAGGTCTACGGATGGAACTGCCCTCTAGGTACCCTAGAAAGGATATTAAAGACACTCGGGTTTGAAGGCAATGTAGCATGGAATTCTTTCAATTACCTCGGGATCCCAATATTCAAAGGGAAGAAAAGAGTTGCTGACTGGGAAGGGTTGGTAGACAAGATCAAAAATAAAATCACCTCTTCGGGGACAAGATGGCTTAATCCTGTCGAAAAGCTAGTTCTCATCAATTCCATTTTCTCTGCTTATCCCATCTATGCATCTTCGATCTCGTTAGCGCCCAAAAAAATAGTGAAAGATGTCACCAAAGAAATCAGAAGATTTTTATGGCAAGGAGGCAAATCAAGCAATCAAAAACAAATTCATCTAGTGAATCGGGATACGGTCTGCATGCCAAAAAATTGTGGAGGTGCTAGAGTAAGAGACCCAAATAAAATGAATTTGGATTTGGGAGCCAAAATATTTTGGAGAATTGTCTCTGGAAAAGAAAAGAAAAAAAAGCGTGGTGGAAGGATATTCTCCAAAAAAATATATGAATGGTGCTAGCAGAATATGTGTGGAAATAATCGACCAGGACAGAAAAGGAACTCCTATTTGGGAGTTATGCAAGAAGACATCGTATATACTATAAGAGAAACTATACTAGATTCCACGAAGTGGAAAACATATAAATATCTAAGAAGATAACATGGGACCCACTTCCCCAGCCAATTTCCAGCAGGATCTTGCAGAGCTTAAGCAATGGATGGATCAGGTAAGTATCAACACATTATATGACCTCTCAAACTGGAGGGATTGCAGAAGATGGGATGGATTGACTGAATTGGAGATCCCGAATCACTTGCGTCCAGATTATAACGTTTTCCTTTCTCTGCTTCATGGGTCAGCCTCAATACATGGCAACATATCAAATGGAAGAGGTTGGGGAAAGTATGGTGCATACGAGGTAAAAGACGAATATCGAGCAACATACGACATTCAAAACAACAAAAACATTGAAAGGAAATGGTTTAAAGTATGGTGCAAGGACGGGTTGTCAAATATCAATGTTTTCTACTGGACTCTTTCCCATCACAAAACTCTAACCGCGAAGAACCTGAAGAAAAGAGGCATCGAAGACCCCATGAGATGCATCATGTGCAAAGAATCGAAAGAGTCCCTGGAACATATCTTTATCGAGTGTAAGTTCTCCCATGAGATTTGGGAGCAAGCTTCCAAAGATTTGAACTTTGATTTAACGCTGCCAACAAACTAGAATGACTTCTTTGTGTGTTGGAAAGATTATTACCAGGGACCTCTCTCTAAAAAACCTGATTTTGCAAGAGCATGGGAAGCTCTCCCAAAATACATTTGCTGAAAGTTATGGACAACAAGAAACGAAGAGATATTCGAGGGAAAAAATAAATCCGAGGAAACTTTTAGCCTCTTCAAAGGCACTTTGGGTGGAGGCTTTATCCATGAGGAGAATGCCCAACATCAACAAGGATCCTCTGACAACAACAGAAAGTGTTTGGGATTCCGATTTTCTGGTGACCCCATCCTCGACTCCCTAGATTCATCCCTCAAAAAAATCCAAATCTCAGAATTGGAAATTAAGAATGAGTTTTGAAGAATTCAAAAATTGGTGGAAGAAACTTGGTTGCAGTTCTTTGTTCTTTGACGGAGCCTCTAAAGAAAACCTTAGGCTGGCAGGTGCGGGTGGAGTCTTTTTTTACTCTAAAGGGAATAATATGAAAGAGTATGCTTAGGGAATTGACAAGAAGACAAATGATGGTGCTGAATGGCTAGCATTAATTAAAGGTCTAGAGCTTGCAAGGAATGTTGGAATTGAGGAATTGGTGTTTTTTGGTGATTCAATGATGGTCATAAGGGAAGCGAGGAATCTAAATAAGAATCGTAAGAACCCAATGACCAAGACATATCACATCCTAAAATGCATGGTAAATGAATACAAAGCTATCAACTTCCTCCACCTGCTGAGAGCAAACAACCAACAAACAGACATAATGGCTAATAAGGGTGTTGATCTAGACTGTGGCGTCTTAGTTTGCGATCAAAATGTCTATAAGAGAAACTCAATACCTTAATAGCGATTCACTCCATTTTCTTTCTACAATGTTTTGGTTTTGTGTTTTCCTTCTTGGGAAATTGTAAGGAGATACAGTCTCCATAGATTAGGGAAATATCAGGAGAAGTATAGGTTGGTAAAAGGTGAACAAGGAGTCACGGATGTGGTTCTCCTTTGGGAATAGTTTGTGCTTAGAATTATGTACTCTATAATTCTACAATTTTATAAAAGCTTCTCAACCGTTTTTGTTAAAAAAATAAATTGATTTATATGAAATAAATATATTAAATAGAAATAATAAACTATTATAACTCCAAATATGATACTAAAAATTAATATATAATGTTTGTTATATTTATTTATTTAATCATTAATTAAATAAGTAAAATAATGTTTTTTAATAATATAATTAATAACATTAAAATAAATTTAAATTAGATCATAAATTTAAACAAGGGGTAGCAACAATGCTGCATATTCCCTACTTTTAGGATTGTAAAACGTGAAATATATGTGAATTATAAATGATCTAAACTTAAACATTATATTATATATTAAACATTATAACCATAATAAAAATAAAGACGATATATTTTTTTGTTGGTAGTGTCAAATATTATGAAATTGATCCACTTGTACAATTCGGTGGAGATATTATAATCCATTATCATCGAAAAGAAAGAATAAATTACATCATCAAATAATCATCAAATAGCACAAAATTTATAAAAATGAAGTCAACGTGCTATGGAATCTGTTTCATGCAAACATTCTCCCTAAGATTCTAGTTATTTACATTGAATTTCTTTTCCGTAAGGTTGAAGGTGATTCCGCCGATTTTATTTTAAATTTAAAGGAAAAATTGTCGAAATCAAGAAGCTTCTCAGCAGTAGCTATGTTGAATTCTAACAGAATTTTCCTTTTATGACACTATTGGCGGGGCCAGGCTGATTGAAGGCAATTTCGCCAATTTGATTTTAAATTTAAAGGAAAAATTGTCGAAATCAAGAAGCTTCTCAGTAGTAGCTATGTTGAATTCTAACATAATTCGCCTTCTATGACACTATTGGCCTAGCCGCGCTGATTTCAAAAGAATCGCACTTTGCGATTGAATAGAAAAAGACCTGGTAAATCACTTACTCTCGTCCGTCCACTAGAATTAGGCATTGACATATTGAAGGCTAAACAAATTTATTTTCTTTCCTTGCAACAGATGCACAAGTAGCCTATCAATTGATGGGAGTACAATATTATTCGAGTGGCTTGAGCTGGCTGAGGCTAGAAGCAGATCCCATCATGAGTTGGGTAATCCATTTAATATTTAGTTGTAGAGCAAAATCATTCATTCAAGACCCGGAGACCCAACCTCCTCTAACTTGATATTTTTAATAACTTTAAACTAAATGAATAGAACTAACTATGAAACTCAAGCCTCAAACCACCCTCAAACTGAATTCGACTGCAATTATCAGTGAGACTCCCAGAACTACAGTACTGCTACAAGCATGCCTGATTATTATCAATTTATTCTTTATCTTGTTAATTGATGTACGACGTGACGCAACAAAAGAAGACTGTGAAGAAATAATTTATATAATATTTTGAGCGATTTTAGTGTGATGTTATACCTAAGTAACCAACACTCCTCTGTGGCTTAGCTTTGGCTTTAGAACAAGCTAATAGAAAGATTTTGTGTACAATTGATAACAAGGACCTCCTTCCATAGGATCTCTGAGGTCTCCTATTATGACGTCGAATTGTTCATCTTTGTTCTCGAGTTCAGCCTTGCGTCGAAGAATTTCGATTAAAGCTTTAAACTTTAGCAGGAACCTAAGAATTATAAAGTATAGTTTGAGAAAATCAAACATTAAAAATTCGTTACTTAGCATCATTATTGATAATGAGCTCAAGGCGAGAACTGCAGAACACTTCTATGTTCACAACAAGGTATTTGCCACAAAAATCAACAACATCGTGGAAGCAATGTTTTATTTAAGTCCAGGAAAATTCAAAATAAAAGCAACAAAACCATAAATTAATGGAGACATGCAGCCTCCCCCATGACGCCACGATTACAATTGTACTCTTACGGACTACTCCCAGTGGTGAGTCTTGACTAGCCATCACTTGCTGCAATTTACTGTTGCGTTCCTGCCCATGTCCATGCAATTCAACACAGAAAGATCTGCGTATCTTTAACGATTGTTGTGACTATTAGAGGTTCCCTCTCTATGCGTTGAAGTGCTCAACAATTGGTGTGGCTACACTTTCCTAGGTATTTCTTGTATAAATTCAAATATGGAGGTTCGAATTCACTAAACATTCATATTCATGGTTGTGTATGCTTTTGAGAGGTGTGGTTATGTAGTATTAAGTGAGGTTTTCTATTAGAGGATTTAACTGCTAAATAAATGCTTTCTCAGCTAGTCAATGAGTTGATAATTGCTGCAACTGTTGAGTGGGCTCTCTATATTGTTTGGTGAATCCCATGGATATTTTTTATGAAGAACGTTGAAGTGCTTGCTACGTTGAAGATGTGGTGTGGCTGGTGGTGAATCCATTGGTGAATAATGAGATGCAAAACCTGTCTCCCTCTAATTCAATGCTTTTGTTTCTACATAAAGACTGGTCTATGGTGAACACAAATGCATGAAGAGCCCACAAATTTGAGCTCTCTCCTCCTCCAATCTACTTCTTTCCATCCTAATGATCTCATCTTAGGAACCATGACTACACAAATCTTTGTGAGAATTTGGGATGTGAAAACCCAGGAAAATGTTGCAAATTTTGTGTATTTCCTTGCGACAGTGAGATATGATGGTGTTAAGAAAGGTATTTGCGCAAGATAAAAAAGAGTAACAAATTCAATGCAATTTGATCACAGTGGTAGTTACCTTGCAATTGTTGGTAGTTACGACGAAGTTGCACCTTTTAGAATCGACGGACGTGTGGAATTGGAAACTTTCGTTTGAGTTCTTAGCACTTGATTTCTGGACTAATGAATTTTCTTGTAGTGTTTCCAGCAACCCAGTACTTAGCAAGAGTTCAAATCTCCTATAAGAATATCCTATTCAAATGTGTATATAAGAACGAAAAACACAATAAAATTAAACATGAGAATCAGCTGAGTACATCCAAACAAGGAAGGAATTCATCGCTTCCATTAGACAAACAATTACTTCACAGGGCCAACAAGCTTGCTTTCTGATAGAAAGTTTGTTATTGGGGGAAGTCTCTGGGAAACACCTGTAAACTTCCTAGAACTTGTGAAAAAAAAAAGCTCCAACCTAAACAAATAGACAAATTTACAGAATGTAGAAGTTTCTAATGGCTTAAGTCTATGATAACCGTCTCCCTCAAAGCAAGGATCTAGATCACAGCTTAGTGCCTCCAATTGGTAACATTCTAATACAATTTCCAGTTTTGTCTGGACTTTTCACACAAATGATACATAGCTGGGATTTTTTCTTTTTGTGAACCAAGACGAAACCTCATGAAAGTTCAAGCTGAGAATCTTGCTGAAAAAATTAAGTGGTAGATTAGTTCATCTAGCAATCCATTTTATAAACATAGAGACATGGGTGATCGTGGCACCAAGAAAGGTATGCAGGGCCTCACCTTACTGCAAACCCTCATTTACAATCACGTTTCTTGCAAAGCATGCACAATCGAGGATGTCAATGGCATTGTCGAGGATGTCACAGCGTGCTAGTGCAAGAACTAAAAAGTGGTTTTTGCAATTAAAGGGTGTAGACTAAAAATATAGGAAAATACGTTAAATCATAGAAATGTGTAATTTATGTGGCACAAATATCAAAACCCAGCTGATTACAATATGGAGTCGTCCACATGTGCGACCGCGAAATCCTATGGCCCGATGGGACGCTTTTTTACAAAATATAGGCCATTCACATGTGCATGGTCCTTGAAGGTCCATCTGCCAGTTGTAAGGTTTCATACTAGTATTATTTGATCGAGACTCCCAATTCCACCCTTGAATGCAATTTTTATTGCTGGCATGCAGGGTGGGTGATCCAACTAAGCTTATTCCTTTTTTATGTGCGTCGATCGAAGGCATTTTAGAATTCGTTAGTTGCATGTAGATATATAACTTTGGCAAAAACTGGTACATTGAGCGAGAGAGATAGTTTTTCTACATTGGGTTGGGGGTTGCACGCTAGTTTTTCTGAAATCTCCCTATACGAGTCTACAGATTGGCCTTTCCATACTGGATTTTTTTTTTGAAATCCGCCTATATTAATCTCAGCTATTGCGAATTGTATAGTATTGAAAAACAAAAGTAAAGCCATGGCCGAGAGGGAATTCTCGTGGTTCCGAGTACAATTGTGCAATTGAAATATTGGTTTAATGAATGGACTGACGATCCCTATGGCGGATGTTGAGAAGTGTATTCTTCTATTCTTCATCGACAATGAGAAAGAAGCTGCTCTGAGTAGTAAGACTATAAGAAGCGATATTCTGTTGTCGAGAAAAAGCGGTTACCATTGTTCCATTATCATTCTTAATGATAACCCTTTCGTATCTGTTGCCATTCTCTTCATGATTCCTATCATTGTTGGCTACCTGACTTCCAGCGCTATTCATGGGCACCTTGTTTTCAGAATCTTTTATAGGTAAACAAACTTTCTGTCGGCATTGTTCATCGCCTTAGATTTCTGTTTTATTTGATTCACTGATAGGCATCTAATCCTCAAACCCATCTAGTTCATTCACATAAAATGTCGCAATACCCTTTGCCCCCTCGAAATGCAATGGCTCAATTGATGTCATCTCTGCATTCAGTAACTTTGAAATCACATTCTCTGTACTGTAACCTAACAAACTCCCGTTCATTTCTGTTTCGTCATACTGATGGAAGCTTATGCCATCATAGTTTGTCTGATCATGTTATTCATGGAATTCTCATGCACACATCTTATGGTAAAATTGTTGAAGTCAGATCCAAAATTGTTGATGCCACTGACGTTACTGCAGATCAACCCAAGTTCGTTCTGCAAAACTTTTTCGCTGAAATTCTCACTGCTTCACTCCCACTTCCAACAGCACTGCCTCAAACTATTACCCCTCTAAACCTAATTACGAGCTAATAACATAGGCCAATATTTTGTATGAAATGTCAGGAAATGTTATCAAATAGGATGGCACGCACAGCAGCACCAATATTTTTCATGTTGAAGCTAAATCTAGAGACAATTTTCTGAAGAATACATGATCTACAGGTGTAAAATGTTTATAAAGGAACATCAAAGCAGTTCTTAGACTGTGTATGACCAGATGGAAGATAGACCCAAGACAGTTGACGACAGGCAAAACTTGCTCCTGCCATACTGTGTTTTATGATATCTAACAGGATTATATGAATTTGCCATAATAGTGCAACAAAAGGCCCTGCTTGTTGATACCATTGGTAGAGTTTATACGAAATAAAATCTGGCATATGCTATATAGACAACGTAATAATGGTACAACAATTCTAAGTTCTTAGGGCAGATACTGCTAGTGTACAGTTGAACATCATATTCAACCTTTATTTCAAAATATAGACATCACACAAAAAAATGACGTCAATTTTTTTTGGTTATATTAGAGGCACTCATAAAAAAGGAAAGAGAAGAACAACCAAGTTGATCAACAAAATTAAATATTTGTATTGTAGAGTATCGCCCTATGCTTCATAAGGGAATTCAGATAATATGGCATTGCAATAAAGAACCAGAATCGAAAATCATAAATCTTTTGGGATTTGTTATATCTTTCTAGATATAATGACATTATAAGCTGAAATATTGTAATCCAAATTAAGAGATTTGTTCAAAATAAGGTGAATAAAAATGCTCCTACTCTTAATATTAGAAGCAAATCAGGAAATTGCATCAATTAGATAAACTCGTCTTTACTTGAATGAACTCATTTAACAGATATATAAGCCTTGAAGTAGTCTAAGTCACAATTTCAAATACATATGTAGCAGGTGAATCATAAAATGGTCAGAGGATAATGAAGCAACAAATCAGTCATATAATGAAAAGAGAGCGAATGAGAGATAATCATTGCACCAAATATAATTCTCATTAAAATCTAGAGAATGGACAACATTCCAAGCACACGAATATGGTTGATCACTTCGATTGTGATTGCATTCGCCACAAATATCGTTAACATATTTCGACCTTAAGACTTCATGAACCAACTCTGTATTTGTGCTTCTGGTATTCTCTGTGCCAATGAATCCAGAATTACCGCTCTTGAGGAGTACCGCGGGAATTTCATAATTTGAAATTCAAAATTCAGAAAGAAGTAAAATAGTGAAGCCGTACTGGTACAACTGGTGGATGGGACCTCTGAGGACGATGAATGTCATGTGCATGCGGATGGCCATACAGAGTTGTCGTCGTTTACTAAGGGCACTCAAAGGCACTCACAAAAATGTAAAAGAGCAAAGAATAGGAAACGTGAAACAAATTGCTTTCTTGTTAATGCTTGGTTCGATGAAGAGTGCAAAAAAACAAGGAGAACGTGGAGAGAGTCAAACTCGAAAGAAAGAGAATTAAAAAGCTACAAGCAGATTATAAGGGAAAAAAAAATTTGATTTCATGGTCTCAAGGAGGGAAGAGCTAATATTCCTTAACAAAAACAACCCCAAACTATTTTGAAAGGAACTTCAACCGAGCAAGAAGCAAACTGAAAACAATATTACAACGGGCCAGTGGCTTGATAATGCAAGGCAACTCTATGAGCGGAATCCTAAGGTTGAACCCCCTCCCCCCTTAGTCAATACCGCCACCATTACTAAGTTTTTCACCGTGCAAGAGATTGAGGTGGGTATTAAGAAGTTGGGTGTTGGAAAAGCCAAAGATTTAGTAGAACTTCGAGCTGAATATCTAAAGTGGGGTTCAAAAACTCTTGCACCTCACATTACAGGAATCTTCAACAACATCATTCAGTAGGGATTCCCTACAGATTGGACAACTAGCCTCGCAATTCCTCTTTTCAAGAGCGGGGATGTCGACGATCCCTCCAATTATAGGACCATAATGATAAACCCCTTGTTTGCAAAGCCATTTGGAAGCATGCTAGAAAATAGAATCAGCAAGTGGACGGAAGAAAGGAACAAGCGTGCTAAAGGACAAGCAGGTTTTAGACCTAAACATTCCACGGTGGACCATGGTATTACTTTAAGGCACATCATTGAAAAAGTGTGTGATAAAAAAGGGGAAGCCTTTTGTTGCTTTGTCGATTTCAAAAAAGCTTTTTGACACGGTTCCCAGGGATAAACTATGGCATAGAATGGAGGAACTTGGGGTTCCTATACATCTTAGAGCAGCTGTTCACAGGCTATATGAGGAGGTCAAAGTCAAAATCTGAACATTAGATGGTAGCTCCGAAAGTTTCAGAAGCGATATTGGGGTCAAGCAAGGGTGCCCATTATCCCCTACCCTTTTTGGCTTATATATTGACAAACTTGAAGAGTGGTTAAACCTAGAGGGCGGCGATGGCGTCCTCAAGGGCGAGTATGTGATAAGGCTTCTTTTGTATGCAGATGACCTTATTTTGATTGCTAAGTCTGCTCTTGGCTTGCAAGAGCACTTGATTTCCCTTGCGCACTTTTGTAGAACAGTTGGGATGCAAGTAAATACTAGCAAGACGAAAGTGCTAGTTTTTTCTAGCAAAAGAAAACATAAACAACATAAGTTCTACTTTGAAGACAATACCCTTGAAGTAGTGGAAGATTACAAGTACCTCCGAATCGAATTCAACAAAAGTTTGAGTTGGGAAGGCTGCAGGTAAAAAAGAACTGTGGGAGGTTGGAAAGCATTTTATGCTTTCCAAAATAGGTGCACAGAGGCTGAGTTATGGGACTGGAAAACTATGCAAACCCTTTTTGGGCTCTTAGTGATCCCGGTCGTTCTCTATGGTTGTGAAGTTTGGGCCAACAGTACCTCTGACTTACAGTGGAAGCAAATAGAAAAGATTCAAAAACACATGATCACAAGCAAGTTCAAAATTAAGAGTTCGGTGCCATACGAAATCATGCTAAGTGAAATGGGTGTGGCTTCTATTGAAGCAATCGCTATGGTGAGACTCATAAGATATCTAAAAAGAGTTAAGCAAATGGAAGAAGGAAGATGGCCTAAGGTTGTCTTCAATGACATATTGTGCAAAAGAAAGAAGACTTGGATGTGGAAAAATATTAAATGGCTTAGCAAGTGGGATATGTGCTTGAGCACGTGTCCTACGAATAGTAAAGAAATAAAGGCTTTTGTTATCAATAAGTTCCACAAGCGAACTTGGGATAAAGAGCTAGGGAGAAAGAGAAAGTATTATATTGAAGAGTTTAACCCTACCTACAATCAGCATCAAAAGGCGTACATCGAGGCCAATATACCTTGGAAAGCCAAAATTCTCGTTGCTCAATTAAGAACTAATTCCCATCAACTCCGCTGTGAGACCGGGTGCTGGAAAAGGCCAAAAGAAGCTTGGGCAGAAAGAGTGTATATTTTTTGAACCGCTGGTAAGGTGGAGACAGAAAAACACTTCATTTTAGAGTGCGAAGCCTTTAAGGACAATAGGGACAGGTACGCAAATGTCTTGGCGGATAAATCTTGGGATGATTTATTTAACGAGGGGACTGTGGAAAAATTTGGAGCGCTCATCATCAAGTTGAACAGACAAAGGAATGAATTGCAGAAAACAGCGTGCAAGTTGGTTTGTCCCATAGGCTGTTCTTAGCCTCGCGGACGTCAAAATATTTCCTTCCTTCCTTCCTAAGAGCCTCTCGTCGGGTACCCGACGATTTCGTCATCTAGGCAAAATGGTCGCATATCTAGACTACTCCATTACAATATTCCTTTGCTTGCAGGGAATAATAAGTTAGATCTTATTAAATAGTAAAATATGTTTGGTTATATTATATAGTATATATATCAATTTATTGTATTTATGTATGTTTGCATAATATAATAAAGATTTTGTCTAAAGGGGTTGGAATCATTGGTGAAGAGCGAAGAGTTTTTCATTTCTTAGCAATGTTCAATCTCTAAGAAGACCTGACATGAATCCATGGAGTTACCTTGATGTAGTGGTCGAATGTATGTTTGCACCCAAAAATATTGTATTAAATGATGCCATGACCATGGACACATAAGTGGATAAAATCCCACTCCCATGTCTTTAAATTTAATCATAATTGTGGGTGCAAATATCGATGCCCCATACCTATAGTTATGATGCCATAAATGTGCAGGACACATGGCCTGGTAGGGTATGTAGGTGAAAGCGATCGGACTAAGTCAAGTGGCTCTCAACTTGGTTCTCATAAGGTGAAGGATAACATGGTTGTGATGGAGGAGTTGTTGAGGAGAGAAAATGATGCCAATTATTTACATCACATGCACGTTTTCTTTGGAAATGGAGTGACAACTTGGGAAGACTTAATGTCTAACCTCCAATCCGCAGCTTTTTGCAACTTGTTCCATAGCTTTTGTAACTCGTTCTTCAATTTCCGCAACTTTATTCAACTTGTTCCACAACTTATGCAACTTTCCACAGCTTGTTCCTATTTGTTGTCAATTTTCTCATCATGGAACTATATTACCAGTACATGGTTTCCTTGTCTAAGGGTGAGCCTAAACATTTTTATTTGGCCAAGTTTGTTAATCTTTGTTAATGTTGAACAACTATGGTATAGCCTAGTTTCCCTCCTGGACATGTTCAGGGTCTTTACTTGCTTTATAGATTGTGAAACTTATGGTTGGTATATTTCTCTATTATAATTTAACCTAGCCCACTCGAAATAGATTAACTATGACAGATTTTGTACATACTATTTTGTTTTGTTAATAAAAGGATCTTACTCTTATTTACAAAAAAAATTATTAATAAAAAAATTGATACAAAATAACCTTATTTACAAACAAATTTATTAATAAAAAAATTGATACATAATTAAATATCTTAAGAATATATGATTTGGAATGTCCCCATTTTTTAATAGCACCAAGAGAAGGAGAATTCACTGGGCCATTAGATCCCATGGATCCTAGTGGAAAACTAAATAAATTAGTTAGGAATAATATTGGTCCATGTCTATTTAGTTTAATTAAATTAAACTTAAGCGCAGTGATAAAACTCATAGTTTATGAATATTTAATTAAAATTTATTTATTTAATATTGTGATAAGTTGGATATGCTTAGGAGATCCCATGAGGGCGCATAAGAGAGCTTGTGGACCCAATGAGTTTCCATCTACAACAGTAACTACAATAAAATCATATAAAATCAAGAAACCCACTAAAAAGATGGATGTCAACCCAAAAGCATGAAACTCAAAAAAAAACATGCAAAAAGGTAGGAAAGTCCATAAAAGCATAAAGAAGAAGAAAAGCAGGCAAAAACACTAGAAAATCAAGAAAGAAGAGAAAATCTAGGAAAAGCAGGATGTTTCCAAAAGCAAAAAAGCAGTCCCAAGCATAAAGGCAACAAAGCAAAGAAAAAAAGAAGGTAAAAGCAATCAATGAGGAAACATTAGTGAGATGGATGACCACATTCAATACATCCAGAGATCAATTCATGATTATAAAAGAAGGTGGTGCCCCCCCCTATCACATAATTTGCCACTTTTGATAATTGTCTTGAGAGACTTGCTTCTCAAAGGCTTATGAGATGCGCCCATAACCAGATTTGGGTGGCGTGCCATGTTGCAAACGTGTTCTATTAATATTCACAATTCAATTACATCCATTAGAGTTTCATTTGCAGGTTTGATTCATCCCACATCTTAAGGATTTGAGTCTCCGGAGTTGGTGCAGAGATTGATGCAATATTATTATGAATTGTGATAAGATTCATCCCAAGAAGAGATCAATTGGAGTAATTACACCCCCCTGTGAGATACATCAGTTGTTATTGTTCCTATCATGTGCTTCCATATGATTATATTCTACCCATGGCTCTGATTCAATGTTGTTATCTCTTCTCTCATCTCCTATTGAATAATTTCACTTCTATATTGTGAAATATTAAAGGTTGAGAACTCTATGTACATTTGTTTCCTGGTTACTATCAATTGCTGCTGTAAAATTTAATGGAATCTTGTTGTTTTTCATTTACATGTATTTGAACTCATGCATCAATTTTGAAAATGAATTCATGAACCCCTAAGGCTGATGTAATTCATTGTTTTGAGGTTTACTCCCTATGCATAGAAAATTACTAGTTTCCGAGTTTGAAGTACTAAATTGTCTACCACCTTTTGAATTCCTTTTTTGAAGGTTTTATATGATATCTAGGACCATTTCAAGTTCAATGCAAACCTCACACTACCAACTCGTGATATTCTCTAGTTGTTTGTATTCATTGGAAAATTGACTAGACAAGTAGTCATAGATTTGCAATCTTTCTCAACAATCCCCAAATCAAGTCATATTGAGTCAAATATGTCATCTTAGTGTCTAATTAGCAGGTTTGGGTGTATATCAGGTCAACAAATTATGGACTACACCAGATTACGTTGGGTTCCACATAAGTCCTGGGGTTATTGCATTAGATCCTTTGGTTTAGCCAAAGTGGCGTCCTAAGCGTGATGTATTCCAGTAAAAGTGCAACTATCAAAGTTTGGAGCTTGAATAGGATGCTGGAACTATTTTGAACCTTCTAGTTGACCTCAATACCCAATTTGGGAAGGTTTAGGTGAGGTTTGATAGAGTTTGTGCAAAACTAGTTAAAAATAGTCATTATTTTCCTTGCATTTTTTTGCCTCGTGTGCCAAAACCCCTTTTTGGTACATTACATAATTAAAATAAAGAAATATTAATATTTATAAATGTTGGAAAAGCTAAAATGTTGCTCTCCGAAAACAGGCTCGGAGGTGAGAGCTCATGCAAGGAGCATGGATCGTTCTGTTTTTGTTTTCAACTTTTAATTATTAGCGGGAGAAAAATGAGGTACACGATCAAAGGTCTAGATCGGGTGAATTAGACAGCGCAATCATGTATAGTGAATAAGTTGATTATGACAAGGTCAGTGGGCTTGATTCGATTTTCTGCTCATACGGCGAGGTACAATCCACACAAATGGAGGTCATGGCACAGGACTAAGGTTTTTCGGGTGATGATCCACTAACGAATCCCACAAACTGTAATGATCAGTCTGAAGTAGGACAAGGTAAGTAGCATATGAGTGAGCCAGCACCCTTGCCAAAGAAATAAAGAGGGATGCGAGTGAGGAAGGGTAGCCTGGAATTGCTTATAGGAAAAGACATCATTTTGGAACAGGTACCTAATTTCCTTGCTCACGCACTAGTCGCTCGCTTCTGTAGGAAAATGATGGGCAGAGCTTCACTACAATAGTGGATACAAGAGAATTGGGTAAGATTCTTAGGATACGAACCAATTTTTTACACTCTACCTAGAGTCTAGTTCCTAATCAAGGTGTGCAACATGGAGGATAACACCAAATTATTGGAGAAGAATTGGAGTTGGGGTTCGTCGGTATCGATTCTAAAAAATTAGATGGTCGATTTCAATGCATACAGAGCACCACACAATGTGCAACAGATCTCGGTTATATTACCAGGCCTCTCGATGGTGTTTTGGCAACCAAATATCTTTGAAGCCATTGGAAATAAATTAGGGAAGTTCATTGCCATGGAGGAAAACTGGGAGGATAAATTAGATTGTAGGTGTGCCCGGATACTGGTTGAGATGGACATGAGGGATGGACTGTATGAAGAACTTAAGATTATGATGCATGGAAGTGTCTGGTGGTAGCGGCTAGACTACTGGAAGATCCCCTTTATATGTTTCAACTATAGAAGAGTTGGGCACCTATAGAAGGGTTTTTTGGCTACCATCATGAAACTCGTCCACAAGAAGGTCTGGGTTAAAAAGGAAAAACTCATACCCATAAAATATGCCTCTGATCAATCAATTATGGAGGATGAGAGGATTAAAGGGAAGGAACAAGGGCCAGTAGAAACGCATGTTGAGCAAGGATCATTGTAGGATGTTCAGGGTAGAGGGAAACATCCATTGTCGCCGAAAGTTCAATTTGAACCATCTTCTATGCAAGGTGGCGAGAATAAAGGGAAAGTGACAAAGTCAACTAAAAAGGAAGCACAGAAAGTTGATGGCGAACCCGACTGGGAAAGTCAACTCTCTCATCAAGAAGAAAACGTGGAGGCTCCGGATGCTTTTTCATCACAAAAGGATAAAGGTAAAAACGAGTCCTCACTTTTACCTTCCCCGTTCACGAAGATTTTTATTGTTTCACATTTAAAGGAACCTAAATTTGAACTTTAAAAACCCTTGCAAAAGGGAAGAGATCAAAAGAACATACGATCTTAGATCACGAAGTTCTTCTTTTGGAAAAGAAGAAGAGGGGCTTTCCTCGGGCTTATTGGCACTCAATACTTCACATAAACCTAGATTATGCAGAAAGTCCTATCTTTCTAAGGCTCAAGTTCAAGCAGCCTTAGACATCAAATAAGGTAAACAGGCTTCAATTAAACAGGCTCTTAGAGTATCGGCCCAAGGAAGGGGTGCTTGATGCACCTGCTATCCTTCAATTCAAGAGGGATAGGGGGGCCTAAAAAAAAACCTCCCTAAAAAGGCTGATCAACAACCTAAAACCTATAGTATCAATGATTCAGGAAACAATGTCGGAAGGATCTAAGGAGGAATATATAGTTAAAGAGATAGTCAAAGACTAGGAAATGGAGAGTATTGATGCAAATGGGAATTCGGGAGGTATAGTGACAACATGGAGCTCAGTCCTACATCGAATTGCAGTAACAAAACATGATTCGGTTTTAGAAACCAAACTCAGAGATGGGGAGATAGGAATAGAATTCACAATCCTAAATGTGTATGGGCCCTCCTTTGATCGAAAAACCTTTTGGGAAAATTTCAGCCATAGTGGGGCAATGGATCAGGAAAATGTAATCTTGGGAGGTGATTTAAACTTAACCCTAACATTGGGAGACGTATGGCGAGAAAATGCCAGACAAGATGCTCAAGCTCCTTCTTTTCAGATTTCTTTGAAAAAAGGAAACTAGTGGATGTTGCTCTTATGAAAATGGAACCCACTTGGAGGAATAAAAGGGGAGGAGCTCAGGCTATCTCTAAAAGAATCAACCGTTTTATGGTAGAAAAAAACCCACTAAATGGAAATCTAACCCTAAAGTCCATAATAGAGACAGGGGGAAACTCGGACCACAGACTAGTCTCTTTAATAATAAGCCCCCTAGATTAAAAAACCCCCAACTCCTTTCAAATTTAACGCTTTATAGTTGGAAGATGATGAGTATAGATCCCACATTCAAATTGCCTAGCAACCCATAAGGATTTCACCAAATCATACTGCAATGCAACAATTCACAGAAAACCTATCTAGGGCAAAGAAAATCTCCAAATATTGGGACAAAAAGCATAGAACTTTATCTCAGGAGGAGCTAAAGGATGTGGAAGAAATGATAGAGGTTTTATTCCAGAAAAATGAGAGAGGAGTCTTCAACATAGAGGAAATAGAACAGTTGAAATATCTAGAGAACAAGAAGGACTCGCTGCTTGCCAAAGAAGAGAAATTAATACGATTAAAAAGCAGGGCACTGTGGCTTGAGGCGAGGGATAAGAACACTAAATTTTTTCACAGGTTTACCTCTCATAGAAAGAATATAAACACTATGTGTGAAATCAAGAATATACAAGGAAGTATGGTAAGATCCTTCGAAGATAAAGCAGAAGCAGGGGTGGATTTCTTCCAAAACATTTTCAAGGAGCCAGAAGGATGCCCAATTTAGGAAATTTCGAAAGTATTAGGTTTCTTCCCTAGGATGATAACTAAGGAAATGAATGAAGAACTCACCAAGGAAATTTCTGAGGAAGAAGTAAGACATACTCTACATACCTTTCAAAAAGGAAAAATCCCTAGGCCTGATGGCTTTACCCTGGAATTTCACCTTGGTTTTTATGATATGCTGAAGAAGGACATACTAGAGGTGGTAAAAGAGTCCTAAAGATCAGGAAAAATCCTCGTTATGTTAAATTCTACCTTCTTGGAACAAATCCCAAAGAAACAAAAAGCTCAATCATTTAATGATTTTAGACTTATATCATGCTGCAACATGATATATAAAATCATAGCCAAGGTCATAGCATTGAGGATCAAACCAATTCTAAGTGAAATCTTCTCTGAAGAACAATTTGGTTTTCTATACAATAGACAAATTCATGATGTTGTGTCACTAGCTCAGGAGGCAGTTCACACGATCAAAAGGGAAAAACAAAGAGCCTATGCTTTAAAGTTGGATCTATCCAAAGCCTACAATAGGGTAGGATGGACTTTTGTTAGGCTGCTATTGATTAAAATTGGAGTAGCTCTGGAAGTAGTGGAGGGGATCATGAGTTGTTTACAGTCCACCTCTTTTGTTGTTTTAATCAACGGTTCTCTAAAAAAGTTTTTCCGTCCATCAAGAGGCTTAAGGCATGGATGTCCTCTCTCACCCTTCATCTTTCTTTTAGTTGCAGAAGCATTAAGCAGGATAATTCAAAATGCAAAATAAAATAGGGCAATAAAAGGCATCAAAGTGTCCAATTCATAAGAAGTCTCTCACACTCTTTTTGTGGATGATGTACTAGTCTTTGGTGAAGGATCCATCAGAAATCATGAGGCCTTTCTTTATTTGATAGATAAATACAAAAGAGCTACATGAATGGTAGTCAATATGGAAAAATCCAATTTGATTCATAATGAGTTCTCAGATGATTTGATCCAGAGGGCAAGGGAGATAGTACCTTACCAGATCATACCTATCGAGGATGGTTTCAAATACCTTGGTTTTTTTTTCTGAATCCCAACAGTTACTCATTTCAGGATTGGGTATGGTTATACAAAAAGATAGAGAGCGGGATCAATAACTGGGCCAACTGGTTTCTTTCAAGAGGAGGAAGATTAGTGCTTTTAAAGGCCGTTATGCAGAGCATCCCAGTGTACTGGGCATCCATAGCATACATTCCCAAGGGAATTTTGACAAAGATCAGAAAGAAATGCTTCTCCTTTCTATGGAAAACAAGCAAGCGGGCAGAGGGAATCCCTTTGGTAAAATGGAGGGTCATTGCTCTTCCAAATGAATTAGGAGGATTGGGAGTAAAGAATCAGGACTTGTTTTGCAAAGCCCTAGCTGTAAAAACCCCGTGGAGACTATTTCAAAATTCAGGCTCACTCTGGGAAAGGATCATTCTGTCCAAATATTGCTCAAGATCAAGCTTATCATAATGGCTTAGGAATCCAAATAAGACGCACAAGAATGGTTCAGTTGGGTGGAAAGCGATGATCTTGGCCTATCCATTAGTTGGAAATTGTATTTCCTGGAAGATAGGCAATGGAAAACAGGTGAGACTAGGGGAAGACCTATGGGGTGGAGTGGGAGAAAGCTTCAAATTGTCATCACAGCTAGTTCAACAATTAAGGTCACAGAGATTACTTTCCTTAGTAGATGCGCGATCAGAGCTTGCTCGAAGAGGAAGGAGAAGTTGGAAAAGTGCCCAGGATCTTGGTCTAACTGGTGCACATGCTACAGAATGGAACATATTTCTAAACATATTAGTCTCAAATTATATACACCTGACCTTAGAACCAGACAAGCTCATTTGGACAAAAAACACAAAAACAAGTCAGTATACAACGAAACATGGCTATGAAGTAGCAATAAGAGAGCAGACAGAACTAAATGAACAATGGTGGTGGAGCAGGTTATTCCAAACTTAAAGTCCTATAAAGACCATTATAACAATGTGGTTGGCACTATCCAACAATTTATTAACTTGGGAAATGTTGAAAAAGAGAGGTTTTGAGGGCCCAAGATTATGTTCATTGTGTAAGATGAGTGAAGAAATGAGCTTACACTTATTTTCCTTGTGTCTATATGTAGGAAGTGTATGGACAGGTATATCAAGAAAGCTCACGAGCAGAGGAACGCATGAAAGCCCAATTGCAACACTGGAAGAGCGCACTCAAGCATGGTGGCAGGATGAGGCGGTAGGTTTATATGAAGCTCTCCTAATTCGTTTTGTATACAATATTTGGGAGGCACAAAACATAACCATTTTCAAAATGCATGGGTATCTCCAGGTATTACCATTTCTTTTCTAATGAACAAGATCTAGGAGCACAAACTCAGTTCAATCCTAGTCAAGAGAAGACTTATCACAACACCTAATATAAACAAGGAAACACCATAAGCATACTTTGATGGAGCAATTCAAGGTGTGCCTCCTCTCGGAGGTGATGGAGCAGTCATTCTTATCACTATAGAAAAAAAAACTACGCATCAAATATGCCCTTGGCCAAGTAACTGACAACAAAGCAGAACTTGCAACTTTATGGCCAGTCCTGAGAGTGGCTCTAAACAGACAAATCCAGTACATACAGATATATGGCGACTCAAAAATGGTTATAGATTGGGTAAATGGAAGAAATAATATTAGGGCACCACACTTTCAACATTTACTAGCAGAAATCCAGAACTTAAAGGCTCAATTTGGGAGGATAACCTTTGCACACATATATAGAGAACTCAATAAAGAAGTAGATACCCTTTCAAACAAGGCCTTGATTTTCAACAAGGAATGATGGAAATCGAGGAAGTCTCGAATGGGCTTTCAGCCCTACTCTATGAAGCAATCTAAACAGGCTTAGTATTAAGAAGTTGTACACTGAGAAAACTGGAAGAGATTTTTGTAAAGTTATTCTCTTTTTTTATGGAAGCCATAAAGGCTGAACTTTATGTCTGATGGAAGCCACAAAGGCTGAACTTTATGTAAGCTCGTCAGAGCAGTTCATGTTTATTCAATGAATACAAGTTTTTTTTCTTTGGAATATATAATATATATATATATATAATTTCTATCAGTTGGGGTTAGTGCATTGAACCATTGGCTAAGCCATCAAAGTCACTCGAGGTTCACATCTAGCCTAGGCCACACCAACCCTTAACATGGTTGGATTTTTTTGTGTCTCTTCCTAACTAGCTCACCCTTAAGGTGAGTTGAACTCAGGTCGCTCTCTTGACGAGACCTACACCTTAACCAAATGAGCTTAGCAAAAATTGACATATTTAATTATATTATAATAAAATTAAAATATAATATTATATTAATAATATAATATTATAAATATTATATTATTATATTAAAAAAAATTAAAATAATCATTAGCCCAACATTGAAATCTCTTCTCATTTGAATGTAAAAATATAGTATAATTATTATTAAATAATAATATAATATTATAAATTAATAAAACATTAAATATTGTTAAAAATATTTATTACTTGTTAACAAAATTAATTAATAAACATAACTATTTAATGTATAATTAATAACAAAATAAAATGTGAATATGTTAAATCATAGATCACTAATTATATTTGATTGTATCAAATGTAATATAATAATTATTAATTTTTTTACAAAAACGGTTAAAAGATTTTATTAAAAGGGTGGCTGCACGGAAACCCCGCACATCAAGAGTACAATGGTTGTCCGAAGGCCAAAATATTCCTCTCGATATACGAAAAAACCGATGGGCACAAACACGACTAAGACATTATAGACCTCATACCACCCCATAACATAAGGAAGCCGCGTGTTTGTAACTACACCTCAACAACAAACAATTACAAAGCCTAAATTTTTTTCAGATATAGACTGGATTTTACTATAATATAATATACTACGTAATTACACCGATGATGTATTACTGGACATCATTTTCATCCAAGAAGAGAACTATGAATTTCGACTTAACCTGGGCAAATTGTGGTGACACAAACCCAAAGTCGACCTCTTGAGAAGGGTTGCAAAGATATCCTCCAGTTTCCCTTATGGTTCCCAATTCTAGAATCCCAACAGGTTGTTTTAGTAGTACCAGGTGAGCTTCTAAAACGCTAATTTTCTCCTCAAGCTTCACTTTCTTATCCTTCTCCTTGACTAGTTTTTCTTCCAGGTTCGTCATCCTTTGACTAGCCTCTTCATTTTCATGTTTTCTTGTTTCCTCTTCCAGATCCATGCGTGTCTCTAGATTATCCATGTCTATCCCAAATGCTCAACCAAATC
This sequence comes from Pseudotsuga menziesii, assembly GCA_001517045.1. Lineage (NCBI taxonomy): Eukaryota > Viridiplantae > Streptophyta > Pinopsida > Pinales > Pinaceae > Pseudotsuga > Pseudotsuga menziesii. The sequence goes on from LPNX010505564.1 coordinate 244,007, forward strand.
TTCTTAGGGATGGATTAATTTCTCTTCTTTGTTCTTCAATGAAATGGATGTGGTGAAAAAAACAACTCCCCTGCATTTTATGCCCTCGTTCCTCGACATGGCTTCTTGCAAGTCTCTAGGATTCACCTTTCTTCTAGTTTTTCTCCATTGTTTCAACTTTATAAGAAAAAAGTCGCAAATGCGTAGTGGATAGGCTCCATTTATCCTAGTTTTTAGCCTTGCACCTCCATAAAGTCTCATAATTTATGCTGATGTGGGAAAGTAACTTAGAGCCTCCACACAGATCAAACTTCGTATGAAGAATCCTCCTTCCTAAGAGAATGTGTAGCCCTCGCCGAACTGGAATTTATTACTCTTAACTTTCCCACAGGTTTGCATGATTTCTTTGATCCATAGCATGACATATGTCCTTTCAATGCGTGGGAGATTATGAGCAAGCATATGAACTCATTCTGCGTCCAAGAGTTGCCTCCCAATGGAATTGAGACCTAGTCATTTTCCATGTTTAATTTGAGTTGTTGTTATGCCAACCCCACTACTACAAAAAAAATTATTTTGTTTGGTGAGAAATGACTACTGATATCGCACTGTAATATCTATATTTTATTTATTTTTGGTTCATTTCATTATTCACCGAAAATTGAAATATTTTTTATAGTAGTATTCATTTGAATTTTAATTATTACGTTTGGATATGATGTTTGGATTAATTTGTTATATCATAAATTTCCACATATATTGTAATATTTAATCATCCATATATTCAATTAACGATGTAACATTTCACAAGGACATTGGAGAATGCAGTAGAATAAAAAATATATAATATTATATATCAACAAGAGGCCCTTTTTCATACAAAACGAGACAACATAAACTCCACAATAATCAAAATGTCAACATGTATGTAATTGTTACACTTATTGGTAACTCGTTGTCTTTCAATTGGGACATTTTGTCCAGTACATTATACAAAATGTTTGATTTTCACAAACAATTATTTCAAAATATACAATAGATTGCATTAATATCTAAATGAATCACCGGTTCTTACTAACTTTCAAAATGAATCGATGTGACCTAACTATTAATAGGAATCAGTGCGATAAGTGAAGATAAACACATCGAATAAGTTGGTTGAGAGGTGTATCATCGCAAAAATCACGGGGGCATGCAATGACTATTATGTTGCATTGAGCTCTTGTTGTTGTTGTTGTTTTTTTTTTAACAAAATCGTTTATATTGTATTGATAGGATCAGCAATGTGCTGTTAAAGAGAACATAATGCAACAATCAGCCTTATCACTGCCTCTTCAGACCATCAACTTACAAGAAACTAAGGTGGGATTTCTATGCTAACATCTTGATTCACGATAAGCTCATTAGTTCCTGCGGCAATAGACTTATTAGCTGCTAGATCCACCTCTTCATTGAGCTCCCTAAGAATATGAAAGAAATGAATCTTCTTGAACATTTTGGACAAAATTCTAATCCTCCTGATCAACCTTGTTGTTTGTTCATTTTTACCCTTTCTTCCTTCGTTCAGCGCTTGGATAATAAACCTGGAGTCACCAAAAACCAGCACTTCTTCCACTACTTTCTTCTTCAGCAGCTTGAGCCCTTGCCAGAGTCCGTAAGCCTCGGCCATATTATTAGAGTTGTAACCTATGTTCCAATAGTATTCTATCTTGGTTTCCCCTCTCAGTTCCATTATAATTCCTCCTCCACCCGCTTTGCTTGGGTTCCCTTTGGAGGCTTCATCAAAGAATAATTTGAAGATTTTCCTTTCTCTTAGCCAATTCTCGAATTGGGATTTATCCATCCTTATCTCCCAGTCCTCTAAATTTTTCACTTTCATAGGATTTGCAGCCCTTATATTGAGACTTTGCAGCCAATTGTTTTCAGTATCAGTTAACTTTTCTATATTGTAAGGGATCTTGGAGATGCTGACCACTTCCCCAAGTAATGCATGCACTTTAGCGGCAATCTTCCATGCTGGCTAGCACTTGTCCTGGAAAATTCTATAGTTCCTCTCATTCCAAATACACCAGCAAATTATTTTCAGAATTTTCATCCAGCATGCTTGTAAACCATTTTTTTTCCGGAGCTCTCCTTGATAGAGTTTCCCCCAGTTGAGAAAACAAGACTGAATATGGTCTGGTAGATTTAAATCACCTCCCCAAGGCATAAGCACCTCTTTCCAGACAGAGGTAGCAAATGGGCATTTGAGAAATAAATGGCTGATACTCTCAGCGTTTACAACACAAAGAGGACAGCGAAAAGGGCCTGCAATCCCTCTCTTCTCCAAGTTCTCACCCGTCAGCACTCTCCCATGCACCAGAGTCCAAGAGAACATCTCAATTTTTGGGATTGTCCTGCAGTTCCAAATGTAATTCCAGATTTCTGGATTTCCTGGCACGTTGTAATTGGCAGAAAAATTCAGATATCCCTCTGCCGCCGTGTAATTTCCTGATCTCATTCCCCATCCACGCTTGTCTTTTATATTTTTTCCCAACGGTGCCAACCCTGATAAGTGAGAAAACAACATTCTTTTTTCATTTTTTAAATCCTCTGGACACTCCGGCAATTTCCAGGCAACCCAACTCGCTGGCTCCTCATTATCCCATTCAAAAATACCCCAAAGTGTTTTTATTCCCTGCTCTGTCATCCAGAATTGCAGCGTGGGAGTTTGGGGGGGATTTGTCCCTGGATTATATCGTACCAAATTCTGATGCGTTTCCCATTCCCGGGGATCCAGTGCAATCCGGGAGTGAAGAATGGCAATGCCTTCCTGCAGATTTTTGCTATTGGAGATCCTTTCTTAATTGTTGGCTCTCCATTGAGGCATCTGAGTCTTGATCCATGTAAGTATTTACTTTTTAATACACAGCTCCAGGACGGATTGGGCACCAGCATGTTCTAGAGTAACTTTGCTCCGACAGCCAAATTCTGAATTTGTAAGTCTCTTATGGAGACTCCTCCCTCTGTCCATGGGTGTTTGATCGTATTCCAGCTAACCAGGGCAAATTTTTTGCCTTCCTCATTTTTCCCTCCCTGCCAGAGGAAATCACGCATCAATTTTTCAATCTGATTTAAAATATGAGCTGGAGCAAGTAAGAGCGAGCATTGATATAGAAGGCAGTTGTTCAAGACTGCTTTTATAAGCACAACCTTCCCAGCCAGGTTGAGCCAGACCGCCCCCCAACCCATGATTTTCTTTTTGACTTTTTCCACTATAGGAAGCCAAGCTGAGGTCTTGGAGTTGGACTTGAAGATAGGCACCCCAAGATAGTTGAAGGAGTCCCAGTTGACAGCTCCGTCCATGTCAAGAACCCGAGTGATTTCTAGCATTTCCCTTGGGTTTATGTTCCAACCATATACCTGGCTTTTCCTGAGGTTGATTTTACTGCCGGAGGCTTGACAGTACCGGTGCAGTTCATTCTTGAACCGACGAGCTATGATCTGACTGGCTCCTCCCAAAAGGATGGTATCATCTGCGAATTGCGCGTGATTGATATCTTTAGTGCCTCTTTCCATCCTTATTCCTGACAGCTCTTGATCTTGCCTAGCTAATTCCAATTGGAAACTAAGAACTGAAGCTTGGATGGCGTACAGCAGGGGGGATAGCGGGAATCCTTGCCTCAGACCCCGGGTGGCTTGGAAGAAGGGAGTTGCTCTTCCATTGACTAACGGAGCTATCCAAGGTTGGTTGATACAGGCCTTAACCCAAGAGATAAATTCAGGGGTGAATCCGAATCTTCTCATCACTTGAAGGAGAAATGAGTGGCTGACTCGGTCAAAGGCATTTGCCAGGTCTAGCTTCACCACCATTCCTTTGTCTCCATTCTTCAAGCTAGATTGGATGGCCTCTTGAACTAAAATAATGTTGTCCCAGATCTTCCGACCTTTCACAAAACCACCTTGATTTTCCGGGATAAGGTGAGGGAGAACGTATTTTAATCTATTGGCAATGATTTTCGTAATGAGTTTATATCCTATATTGAACAAGGATATAGGCCGGAACCTGTCGAAAGAGTGAGCTTCCTTCTCTTTGGGTATCAATGCCAGGAAAGTTGAATTAGTGCTGCCCCCGATTTTATTACAGGATTGAGATTTCTTGATCATTTTGAAGAGATCTCCTTTAATGATGTTCCAGCAGATTTTTACAAAATTGACATTGTAACCGTCAGGCCCAGGCGCTCTATCCTCCTCCATGCTGTCCATGGCCTGTATTATTTCCTCCATCATGATTTGTTGCTTCAGAGAACCATTATCTTTGTTACTAACAGCCCTGGGAATTAGATGGAGCAGCTCCACATCTTCCGAGACAGGCTGGGCCGTGAAGAGATCTTTGAAGTGCCTGGTCGCTTCTTCCTTTATTTCTTCAAAATTGGAAATTAGTCTACCGTGAGCCTGGATGTCTTGGATGAAAATTACATTTCTCCTTGCCTCCGCCTGTTTGTGAAAGAACCCAGTATTCCTATCACCTTCTTTCATCCATTTGCAGCGAGCTTTTTTCCTCCACCACTCAGATTCGATTCTGCAGGCTGTGTGAAGTTCCAGCTGCAATTTGCTCTCAATTTGGAAGTCTGAATTTCCCACAGTTTTGTCCTCCATGCTGGCCTGGTGAAGTTCCAGCGCATGGGCAGCTTAGAGTTTTATTTGACTGGGAGGTGGGAGCGATTTGGCCCAGCCTTTAAGAGCTTTCTTTGTCCTCCTTAATTTCTCCTCCCAAACGTAGAAAGGAGATCCAGAGACCGGGGGATACCATGCTTCTCCTACAATCTTTAGGAATTCAGGGTGATTGGCCCACTGTGATTAAATCTGAAAGGAATAGGGCCCAGATTTTTATCCTTATTCATCTCAAGGAGTACAGGCTTATGGTCCGATCCTCCAAACGGTATAATTTTGGATGAGATGTTCAGGCCAAGAAGAAGGAAGGTGTCTTGAACCAAGAAGCGGTCTAGCCTAGTAGCAATGTGCCTGGTCCCGTCCTTTTATTATTCCATGTAAACTTTCCGGACAGCGGTTTGATATCCATAAGATCCCAGTCTAATATAGTTTCATCAACAAGTTCTCTGATGGGATCTCTGATCAGGGAGCCACCTCTTTTTTCAGCTTGGCTGAGAGTGACATTGAGATCTCCAGCAATAATTACATTTCCTAGCAGATTGCTTCTTTCCTCCCGGAGAAGATTCCAGCAATTTGTTTTTTCAGCATATGAATTAGGGGCATATAGATTGAAGATCCTTACCAAGGTATTTGTGACAATATGCCTCAGCAGAGTGAGGATCCAATGGGGACTATACTTGATATCCACAGCTTCGAATTTCTTGTCATCCCAGAGAGTTCCAATACATCCGGATGCGCCCCTTGAACTAATAGCAGCTTTACCTCTTTTTTTCCAAAATTTCTGACTTACCTGGAGAAATGCAGCTTCCTCCATCTTGGTCTCCTGGATCAGAAGGATGTCTGGTTGGTGAAGAGAGATTAAATCTAGCATTGATTCTTCCTTTCTTTTGCTACCGAGACCTCTGCAGTTCCAGGAGAGGACCTTCATTACTTAATTTTAGAGGTCGTGGGCATCCCTTTCTGGGCATGCCCTTGCTGTCAGGTATTCCTCGTGTTCTTCATCTATTTATCCAGGGTTAGCTGGGATCCTTGCAACTTATCCTTATAGGTCGCCTGGTCCCTGACTTCTTTTTTGGATTTCCTTCCTTTGGTTTTAGTTTTCCTCGGGGTGGTCAGGTCTATTTCCCCTTCTTCCTCCTCTTCCTCTTCTGATTCAGTCTCTTCCTCCGACTTCTCCATACTATCTCCTTCTTTGGTCATTGTTGTACCTTCCTCTTGATCTTTCCCTTGCTGGACTAATGGGTCTACTTCTGGCTCCTTGCTAGTTTCATTACTGGATTTCTCTTCCTCGTCATTGGTTACAATCCTTACATCAGTGGAATCTTTTATCTTGGAATTTCCCTGGGATTCATCATTCGGGATGACTATGACTTCCTTCGAGGTCACTCCAACCTGGATTTTAGATTTAACTCTATTTACCCTTTGCCATCCCTCCACTTTATCCTGTTGGACTTCTGGATTTTTGGGGCAGTTACGGAGGAAGTGCCCGTAATCTTGGCATCCTCTGCACTTGAACGACAATTGTTCGTAGTCCAGCTTTTGGTAATGGGACCAGTTTCCCACCGTTGGTTTTATTGCCTCTGGCAATCCTGCTTCCAGATCTACCTCAACGCATATACAAGCGCAGGCATATTGGTCCTTCGGGCTAGCCATGTCTATGTATTTTCCCAGGACAGACCCTATAGCCTCGAGAGATTTAGGGTTCCAGCAGTGCATGGGGAGATTTGGAAGTCTGACCCAAACTGGCACTGCTTTGGGGGTATCGGCCTCGAGGTCAAATTCCGGAGTCCACCCGTTAAGATATAGACCCTGCGACCCCATGAAGTAGGGCCCATTTCTGAATATTAGGTCTTTGTCCTCCTTGGATTCGAAATCAAACAGGAAGTAGCCCCTTCCGATGGAGTAAGAGGCCACTTTTTTAGCTATCAGAGGACTCTAGTTCCTTTGAACCCAGTTGTCCATGGTTTTTGGTGAAGGCCAGAGCCCTGTAAATTGTCCGATCAGAGACCGATCCGCCAGAGATAAGGCTACCCTCATGGTTTCTTCCGGAGGCAGAGCTACCTCCGGCACATCTTCAATACGCTTAACAAACTTTGGCGTAGCCCTTTTCCCCGATCTCTTATTCTGGCAGTCTATTAGCCGGTCAAAGGCTTCGGATCGCAGATCCGATGGTGTTCCCATCGGATTACCATGCCGGAAGTCCAATCTGGAAACTCAGCTCAAAGATACCCAATCGAGCAGCTTGCCAGGTTCAGGATGCCCCCAGTGGGCCCGTTTCTGCTCAGCGCTTGCAGCAAGCAGCGATTTGGCCAACCTGCATTGACCCAGCAATCAGCTCGATGGGATCGAGGCTCCCAGCCTGCACTTGCTGTGTGAGCTGCGTCCTCCAATTCAAAACTCAATTTTTTTTCATCTACAAAATGTTTCGATGTAAAAGGCCTTCTTAACAATACTACAAAATTGAAAAAACGTCTAGAAGAGTAATAATCTTAAAAACTTGGCCCATTAGGGTCAAACTGAGTCATATATGGTTCCAACCAACTTATTTTTTTAAACCAGACTATACATATATAAATTCATTGCAATGTGTGTACATGGGAGGAGCTCTTGTTGTTGTTTGAGCAATGGTGCTACATTGATTAAATCACACCGATGCAACATGGTATGAAATGCACCGGTGTGATCCGAACAATTGAAAGCACTGCAAATTATTTTTTGTTTGGTGAGCAATTACTACTGATATCGCACTGTAATATCTATATTTTATTTATTTTTTGGTTTGTTTCATTATTCACCGAAAATTGAAATATTTGTTATAGTAGTATTCATTTGAATTTTAATTATTACGTTTAGATATGATGTTTGGATTAACTTATTATATCATAAATTTCCACATATATTGTAATATTTAATCATCCATATATTCAATTAACGATGTAACATTTCACAAGGACATTGGAGAATGCAGTAGAATAAAAAAAAATATAATATTATATATCAACAATAGGCCCTTTTTCATACAAAACGAGACAACATAAACTCCACAATAATCAAAATGTCAACATGTATGTAATTGTTACACTTATTGGTAACTCGTTGTCTTTCAATTGGGACATTTTGTCCAATACATTATACAAAATGTCAGATTTTCACAAACAATTATTTCAAAATACACGATAGATTGCATTAATATCTAAAGTATATAGATCATCATTCTTCGTTGGAATTATTGTTAGTGCTCGAACCACTTGCACGACTTGGGTTATTTGGTCGAATGTTTTGTTGATTTTCCCTATCATTTTCCTCTTCTTTAGCTTCCATGTACAAACATAAAATAAACTGTAATGAGTGTATCTACATTGGTAGGAATAATGAAAATTAAAATAGATAGTATACATGAGTGTAAATTGAAAAGCAAAATTAGGCTTTCATTGAGTTTTTTTCACTCCAAGAACACATTTGAAATTTTTTGCAGGTGAGATTGGGTTTTTTTTAATTTCTTGGTCGTTCTGTCCACAACGCTGGTGGATCGGCTGTTGGAGGGGACCATTGGATCTTAGGCCTATGGTGTGAGGCTCAGCTTGGATTTTTTAGTTGGTTCTTAATGGAGCTCTTTGCTATGGTTTAAACCGTTGGTATCTCTAATNTTGGAGGTGACCATTGGATCTTAGGCCTATGGTGTGAGGCTCAGCTTGGATTTTTTAGTTGGTTCTTAATGGAGCTCTTTGCTATGGTTTAAACCGTTGGTATCTCTAATCATCTGGATGGGATTTGAATTTTCGCTCCAAGATTCAATTAAATTTTTTTTGCAGGTTTGTTCCCTTTCCTTGGTTTGGAGGCTCTCTGGAGTCTGCGTTCAGCTTAAGGTTGCAGCCTTTCCCTGGCTCGTGATGTGATCTAGAGGTTGGCTCCAAGTTTTAAATTCTTTTTTAGAATTGTTTCTGGGTTGGTTTTCTTGTTTGCTTGCTTGTGGTAGCGTTGGAGGCTCTCTTTATCAACCTGGATTGGCCTGGCTATTTGGGATCATTCTTGGTCTCTACAGTGTTTGTTCTTCTGGTGGATTTTGCATCTGAAGAGGTATTTTGGTGGAGGATCCCATTGTTGGTGGGCTTGTCTTGTTTGCAGGGTTAAGCTTCTTACTTGCAAGTTCAACTTGTCTACTGACTTTCTGTGGTGACTCCTCTATCAGCCTGTCTTGGTGGGTTTGTTGCTTGGTCCTGTTTCTAGTGGCCTGTTCTCTGGGATTTTTTGTCTCTCTGAAGGGTGCATTGGTGGTGGAGTCCTCATGGATCTTGGTGGGGTTCCTCCACTTCCCCTTCCTCCCGAATTGGAGGCCTTTAAGAAGTTGATTGCTTCTGGTAGAAAGAGGAATGGGGGAGGTTCTCAAAATTTCTTTAAGAAGGTGGATATTCCTTCGGTTGAACTCCATACTGAACGGACCTGTCGTTTGGCTCTCAATTTGGCTGATCGGGGGCTTATTGGTCAATTTTCTGGCCTCTGGCCTTCCCCTAAGGAAACTAATGGTTGGGTGCAGAGGAATTGGAGGCCTCTTGTTTCAGCAGATATCTGTAGCCATTTTGTTGGACGGGGTTTTTCTGTTTTTATTTTTTACTCTGTGGAGGACTGAGCTCTGATGTTTCGGAATGGTCCATGCTTCATGGGTCCTCAACGTCTATACTTAAATAAATGGACCCCTGACTTTGACCCCTCGCAGGATGTTCCTTCTAATGTTCGTGTATGGGTGAAACTTCTGCATCTCCCTTTACATTGTTGGAATTTAGAATCCCTGGAAATAATTGGGAATAAGTTGGGTAAATTTATTGACAGGGCTGAGAGGAAAGATCAGTATGCTTGCGCTAGAATTTGTGTAGAGCTTGATTTGGAAATAGGTCTCCCTGAGCAATTCAGTTAACAGTTGCAGATTGGTCCTATATCCAGGAGTTGGATTATGAGCAAATCTCGTTTAAATGCAGGTTTTGTCATGGTTATGGGAATTTTGCTCGAAATTGCAAAAAAAGATTAGAAGAAGTCACCATAATTGAGAAAGAAGATCAGTGGACTCAAGTTCATAAAGGAAATTCCAATGAAGGAGCTAGAAAGAAAGGGAAAGAAATTAAATCCGTCTTAGGTGTTCCTGCAGCTAAGAAAATTGCTTCTCATGATGTTGTCTCCCTAAAGGCACTCCCCAATCCATTTTCTATTTTAAGTATCTCTGAAACTATTCTTGAAGAAGATGAAATGGAGCAATTAGATGTTCTAGATATTGTTACAGATGAAACTATTGCTTCAAAGGATCAAGTTGATTCTTCTTTTTTGAGCCCTAGTGTTTCTCCTCTTCCTAAGGAGGTTAGCCCCTCTTATGCAGACATTGCTCGGAAGAAGCATGGAGTTAGTTCTGGTTCTTTAGAAGATGAGTCCTTTGAGCAATCCTAAAAAGGAAGGAAGACTAAGAAGGAAATTTCGGGAAGAAGAGGCAGAAAGGCTTAAGACTCAAGGAAGTCAGGCCACTATAGAGATGTCTTACGGAATGAATAAAAGAAATAGACCTCCAAAGGGAGTAATTACTCCCTCTCCTTTGGGTAAGTAATGGAGATAAATTCTTGGAATTGTAGGGGTTTGGGAAACTCATATAAAGCCGAAGCTGTCACAGATTTATTGAAGTTGGCCCCTTCTGAAATCCTACTTCTCCAGGAGACTAAAATTGATGGGGAAGCACTTCTCATCGGTAAAAATAATTGGAATTTTAATTCAGGTAAATCAGTTAGTGCCAGAGGCTCCTGCGGGGGACTTGCAACTCTTTGGCGAGAAGAGAATTTCTAGTTAACTAATTGGTACTCCACTCAGCATTGGATTTTTACTGAATTATATCATTGCTCCAGTAAATCCACTTTTTCCCTGTTCAACCTTTATGTCCCAGTTAATAATTTGGAAAAAAAAGAGTGTTGGATAGCATTATTCGATTTTCTGGTGTGCAATTCTCCAACAAACATTATCATAGCAGGCGATTTAAATACTACTCTTGCACCGAATGAAAAGAAAGGAGGAAATCGTGGTAAAGACCATCTACAAGATATAGTTGAATAATTAAGTCAATTTTGGGAGTTGATCGATCTGAAACCTAAGACTGGGCGTTTCACATGGTCCAAACAAAGGGTTGGGGCCGCTAGCATTCTTGCTAGACTAGACCGGTTTCTAGTACATAGTTCTCTGTTGGATGGAAATCAGATTGTTTCCTCCAAAATTCTCCCTAAGCTCTCCTCAGATCATCATCCCATTGCTTTGGTTTTTGAAAAGGAAGATGAGTTAGGTCCTATTCCCTTCCGTTTTTGTCCACTTTGGATTGAACGCGATGGATTTATGGCCACAGTTAATCAGGATTGGAATCAGTTTGTTCATGGCTCCCCCAGTTTTGTCTGGGAATAGAAATTGATGCAGACAAAAAAAGCGCTGAAGAAATGGCTTAGAGTCCCTCTTCCTTCTCCTTCGCTTAGTAGGAAAGATCGTGTGGATGAGTTAGTTGCAATCCAGATTGGGATGGAAAACTGTGATATTTCCCTTTCCCAAATTGCGCTTGAAAGGGAAGCCTAGTTCCTTACTACTCAATCATTCAGGCTTGAGGAGGAGCATCTAAGGTTAAAATCATGAAGTATCTGGCTCGAGGCAGGGGATAGGAATACTTCCTTCTTTCATCATCAATGTAGATCTAGGCTCTCCCGAAATCATATTTCGGATATTATTAATGATGACGGTGTTGTTATCAAAGGGCAAGAATTATTAAAGCAGTTAACTTATATGCATTTTCAAAAGCTGTTTCAAGATGATGTCATATATGATGAAGAAGTATCTAAGGATTTCTTGAATAATGTTCATTCTCTAGTCAGTAATGAGGAAAATTTTGATATAAAAAAGCCTTTCTCGGAAAGGGAAATAGTAGATGTCATCTGGGCTATGGAGTCTGATAAAGCTCCTGGACCTGATGGCTTCTCCATTCATTTTTTTAAAGTCTGTTGTCCCATTATCAAATCTGATCTGTTGCATATGGTCTTGGATTTTCAGAGTAAAGTAAAAATGGGTGGGTGTACTAATTCAACTTTTCTTTCCCTCATCCCTAAAGATGTCAATCCGTCCTCCTTTGATAGGTTCCGTCAAATTTCCTTGTGTAACTCTTCTTACAAGATCATAGCCAAGATTTTAGCTAACATATTCAAGCCCTTGCTCAGTAAGTTGATCTCACCTCTTCAAGGGAGTTTTGTAAAAGGTAGGCGTCTAGTTGACAATGTTATTCAATCTCAAGAAGCTATCCATTCCAGCTTTCAAAGGAAAGAAAAAGGCATGCTTATAAAGTTGGATATGAAGAATGCCTTCGATCAAGTGAAGCTCCCCTTCCTCTATGATGTCCTTCTCTCTTTTGGTTTTTGTCCTGAATTTGTAAATTTGATTAAATCTTGTACGAATCAACCTTGGATAACACCTTTAGTTAATGGTAGGCCTACTGTTTTCTTCAAAGCCACTGGAGGTTTGCGTCAAGGTTGTTCAATGTCTCCCTTCTTGTACATTTTGATGGCTGAATCCCTTAGCAGAAAACTCTCAGTTGAAAAGGAAGCCGGGTTTTTACCAGGTATTAATATTTCCAAGGGAATTGATCCTATCAATCATGCTCTTTTTGCAGATGATTCCCTTCTTCTTGGAGGGGCCTCTTTGATGATCGCTCGGGCTTTCAATGTTGTTCTTCAAAATTTCTGCCAAACTTTCAGGAGCTTTGATAAATAAAAGTAAAAGTGTTGTTTATGGATGGAATGTTGAATAATGTGCCCTTCTCTGGATATCAGATAGGCTTTGGATTCTTAGGTTTTGACATGTGGGATAAGATTACGTATCTTGGGCTTCCTTTAACTCTTGGTAAGACCACTCCTTCTCTTCTTCTCTTTGGCTCGAGGTATTGGCTAAGTTAAGGAAAAAAAAATCTTCCTGGGGTGGTCAGTGGTTATCTAAAGATGGGAAATTGATCTTGATCAAATCAGTGCTCTCAGCTTTTCCGATTTTCCAGTCCACTCTGCTTTTGGCTCCTAAGTCAATATCAACCCAAATTGCAAAGATTTTGCGAGACTTTCTCTGGAATGGCGGGAAGCATGGGCAAAATAAGATTCATCTGGTGAAATGGGAGGATCTTAAGTGTCCTATGTTAGAAGGAGGTCTTCAAATTCATGATCTAGCTCTTGCTAATTTGGCAATGATAGGGAAACTTATTTGGCAGCTGTTTGATGATATGAAACATGCTGTCAGTAGAATATTTAGGATGAAGTATTTGAAAGGAGGCACATTAAGAAATATTTCAGCTGCTAACACTCCTTCAGGTTCAACAATTTGGAACTCCTGTAGGAAAGGGTTTGAATTCTTTTGTCATCGGATTTTTAGAGTTCCAGGCAATGGGTTGTGGACTCTTCTCTGGGAGGATCATATCTCCGGAAAACCTCCTCTTTCCTCTGTCTTACAGGTTTCTGATATTATGAATTGGTCTAAGAGTAAAGGACTTTTACATCTTGCTGACATTTGTACTTGGGATTTCGATGGATTTTGGACGAGTTGGAGCTTTTCAGATCTCCCTGTTAGTCTAGAGTCCCAAAAATCAGTGTTGCTCCCTCTTCTCTCTGGTCTAGCTCCTGTTTGTTTCTCCCAACAAGATTGGTGGGGTTGGGGTCATGATGGAGAATACACAACAACCAATGGACTCAAGCTTCTTCAACCATCTCTTCCGACCTGTTTTGTTCCAGCGATTTGGAAATCTGTATGGCATTCCTTCCTGTCGAAGGTAAACTTTTTTATCTGGTTGCTATTGAAAAATAAGTCTTTAACTGGTGACAATCTTCTAAAGCATGGATTTGTTGGGCCATTTTCTTGGTGTTTTTGCTTGTCGACTATGGAGACTGCGGATCATCTCTTTGTGGAATGTGAATTTGCCAAAAATGTTTGGCCAATGGTTCTTTCTGGTGTTCAATTATCTCTTCCAACACAATCAACAATATGAAACCTATATTTAATTTGGAATCATCGTCGTCCCTCTAAGAATCGGGCTGAAGTTTTACATATGATATGGCATTCAATTTTGAAATTCACCTTGTGGTCTATCTGGATATCCAGGAGTAGTTGTGTCTTTAATAACCAGAGGTCGATTTACCAATTTGTTGCCTCCAAGACTTTGGCGTTGATTTCAGACTTAATTTGTTTCCCTCTTTCTTCCTTTCCTTCCTCTCTGCGTTCGATGGCCTCTCCATCTGCGCGTTTGCTTAAATCGGTCTTGGCTCCTTCCTAGAGGTTTTGTGGAAGTCAAAAGGAATTTTTCTCTTTGTGGTGGAGTTCTCCTTCAGCTGTCATTTTTTTCGATGGAGCTTCAAAGGGGAACTCCGGGGTTTCAGGTGCTGGTGGTCTAGTTCTCGCTCCGGATAGATTATCTGCTTTCAAGTTTTGTTGGGGGCTTGGCATCATGTCCAACAATAAGGCGGAATGTTACAACATGCTTATGGAATCCCAACTGGCTAAGGAGAAAGATTTTAAGTCGGTTCTAATCTATGGTGATTCTGAGCTTTTGATAAATTCTCTAAATTCCTCGACCAATCTCATCAATTTTGCCTTGAATGCAATTCTTCAGAGAATTAGGAGAAATCTGAAAGAATTTTCTAAGATTGATGTAGTGCACATTCTTCGGTATTTAAATAGTTCAGTAGATGTTCTAGCAAATAAGGCATGCTTCCTTTCTCCTGGATTTCTCAGTATCAACGGGGAGACTAGCTCTTTTCATTCAATTCCATAAGAATTCAGTTATCATAAGATTAAGAAGCTTATTGATGCCCTAGACAACTGAAGGGAGTATCAATGCCCAAATATGGATGTTCCTCCTTCAAATCATTTTAGGAAGATCGACATTTGTAAGCATGACGAGGGGGTCTAGAACAATCCCGAGCTGTGCATTTACTTTCATGTGAGGTGATGCTGTCTTGGGGTTCTAAAACAATGATGAGAATATGTGAGTTGGGGAAATTCCCAAACTTTTGGTATGGTCTCAATCTCACAGAACTGCATGGAAAAGTAGACAAACAAGTAGCGACAATCTATTGAGCAGGCATTACCACGACGAGTGTTGGCTTCACTAATGCAAGGATTCAACAATGTATGATAGTGAGAGCAATTCATACTGTTGTTCATCCCAAGGATTCAATTGCATCCCATTTGAAGTAATGGTTTTAATTCAAAAAGCATCCACTCTAAATTTCTACTTGCTTTCGAATTAAGTTGATTGAGTTCAACAGAGCAAGAGGCAGTGATGGAAAGATGAGAGCACAAGACTTAGGAGAAAAACATCACCAACAATCTAGAATCTCATGGAAGGAGAGTCCAGGATTTGGAGCATCGTTTGGTCCTTCTTGAATACCAGTTGTCCAAGACCTCAAACAATACCTCTCTAATCAAGCTGGAACCAGAGCTTCCGAGCATGCTTTTAAGTTTTGGAGAAGGATATTTCTCCAATTTCTCTAATTTTGTCTAAATGTTTTGTAAATATCTTATGTTGTTAAGTAGTTTTGTCCGGATTTTCAGTAATCGGGATATTCTCAATACTTTAATTTCACCTTGAGTTGGGGGGGACTGTGTAACTTGCAACATTATGCTAGATTTTAGCCACCTATTTTGGATTTGAGATGGAAAATTCTCATGAACTTTCAGATGTAATTTTGTTGTGTGGCTACGCCACCTTTTCAATACAAAACTCTACTCGTTCTTGTTAAAAATAAAAAAAATTTGAGAAGCGACACACCATAGAAAGAATTGAGTCCTGAATGATATACATTCTCTCAAAACCATGTCTCATGCCTTCTCCCAACAACTCTTATTTGGGCTCCACTGCATATTTTGTTTCCTGCAACTTTTATACCCCATAATAAATCATAGATTTAATATAAATGATTTTTGTTGTTCCATCTTATAAAATGAGAGAAGTAAAACAACATAGATACTTACAAACTCAACAAATAATTTTTGATACTCCAAATATACTCACAACCCAAACTTAACCCAATGTTAATCAATTCTTTTGATGACTCTTCTTTGTATGCTAAAACATGTTTGAAGACATCCAATGATGGTCAGTGTTACAAAAAATAGCAATACAAAGATCAAAACCAATAGAAATCGTAACTTGTTATAAGGAAATCACAACTACTCACAGACTTTGCTATCTACGCATTTTTTCCTTGTCGTTTTGTCTTATATGCTGAATGAGTTCCATTTTCTTTTCTTTTCTGCAACAAAACATTTGAGGATTAATATTTAATGCTAAATTAATTCATTATATGTAGATAATATAAAAATTCAATGATTTCATGCATTTGAAGCCCGTTGTTATAAAGATGGCTCCTCCTGTGATGCAATTATGTCCACTTTCTTGACCATCTCATTGTACATTTTTTTGGACATCGCTACTGATATATTATGGATATCACCTTGTTCATCCTTTGGGATTTTCAGAATATTCCCGAAAAATGTAAAATGACATTAAAACTTTTTTGTGTTGATATGAAAAATAAATATAGCATAATTTATATTAAGAAAGGAATGCTTTGCAGTATAGTAGGTATATATTCTATAAAAACATGTTTAGGTATATTACTTTTTGAATGATTTTGTTGTTGTTGTTGTATGTTTTTTCTATTACACTGTCTTACAGGTCTCATTGGTCATTTCTCTTGAAATGCCTGTTGTACTGTAAGTGGAAAGTATGTCTATACGTTCTTTCCATTATATCCCTCATAATTTTATAATTTTTTCCCCTTTTATTCACTTCCAACACCACTCTAGATGAGCTAAGGACCAATTCATCATCATTTAAATAATCGAAATTTGTTTTTTCTTATGATGACATTCCCTTATGTTGCTGCCAGTTCCCACATAACATTCAACATATGTGAATTAGATTGTTTAAAATATATTAACAAACATTTTTAAATACACTATTACTACAAATTCAAGAAAAAAACCATATTGGTTTCTTTTTTATTCACTCAATTCATGCTTATGCAATGTTTCCATCAATGCTTTGTTCTCTTCTACACTTAGGTTGCAAAGAATCTTATCAAGCTTCCTAATTTTTTGGCTATGCATGACACACATTAGCCAATACATATTAGTTAAACTTACATATAATTTAAACATCTTGATTTAATATAGAAATTACAAAGAGATTGTCATCTTCGCATTTTTGGATGTGTGCCCATCATCCTGATTATAATTATTTCTCATTGAACTCTTATTACACATTTTCTATCAATAAACAACATGAACCATTAAATAGAGAAGCTACTAAATATATTATACAAATAAATTATATACTTTCCAACTTAAACAAAAAAATATTATGTGTTTGTAGTGCATTTAAGTACACAAAACACATTGATGCATCCAATTTATGAACACACCAGTGCACCACAATTAAACACATTGTTTACAAGAACAAAATGAAAAAATATTCGCATATGCATTTATTGGTGCAATATGTTTGTTTTTAAGCACCAGTAATTAAATAATGTGTTGTACATTTAACGCATCAATGTGTTATTACACCACTCTTGCACCAGAAAATGTATAAGCGTTATTGTATAAAGTTTAAATATGGAAAAAAAGGAATAATATAGCCGACCGTAGATTATTTGATTCGAGGTGACCTTGACATCAACCTAATTTGATTCTAGGCTAACTTAACAAAAGGATTAGTTATAGGACTGTTTTTATTGAGCCCGAATGCATTTAAAGCTTGAATCCAATTTGAATAATAAATTTTATGAATGTGTTGTTAGTCTCATTATCATCACTTGCATTTAGTGAACATAATTGCGGAAATAACATGCATAAAAAAACATGAGACAAGAAATCAACACAAGAGGCGAGAGATCACCAGGTTGTTAACATAGTTCATCTAGTGTAGGCTACATCTTCGGGCTCTACTCAATTGCGTAGGCGCTTCTCTCTCTTTTTCCCACATCATAAAGTGGTAGTAGAATTCCCACAACAAATGGCAGTATCGAAGAGATGCTCTCACATAATGCAGAGAGTTGATTCTCTCAAGCATGTGGCTATGTCTCTCTTACAAAGAGATGATATCCTCTAACAAAGGTTGATCTCTCACAAACATATGGCTGTAGACCCATTACAACATGACAACATCAATATTCCACTAATACATAGTCAGAAGTCTCTCCATGAATGACAATAAGTTATTAAGTGAAACCTATAACTTAAATTGTAATCCAAACCTACTTACCTAACCCTCATATCTCACTCAATATTGAGATGCCCCCCCCCCCCCCCCCCCCCCCCNTCCATCAAAATATTTAAAATATAGATTTTTCATTATTAAATTCCATCAAATTATTCAGTAAAGAAAATGGATTATTTACTTACCATCTAACATGTACATATAAATTTAATTCTCATTATATTATTTTAATATCGAATACTATTCTCATTAAATTATTATATATATATATAAATTATTATAAATATAATTCTCATTATATTATATCAAATATTATTTTCATTCAATTATTATTTTATAATTTTTTTTTACTTATTAGTAAATAAGTTGTAAAAATATTATGAAAAAAATTAATTAATCAATCTTTATTAATAATAGCAAACTCTAAACAATTCCATATTGTATTTTGAAGGATACAAGCAAGAAAACAACTCAGTTGTAAGTTATAGTTTTGATTGATAAATATGTAGTGAAACTAGAGAATGTTATGCAACCAAGTCCCATAATAACATAAAAAGAAAAGAATTAGACAATAAGAGAGTAGTCCACGCCTTAATAATGAAGAACATAGATAAATAACAATCATCTTCAAGGGAGGAACCTCCTTACACAATGTCTTGTGTACCCAAGACAAGACAATATATAGTGCTTACTAACATGAGCTTATCTCCTTCCTATATATAGGAGACAAAGGTGTACAATAACAACTAATAGACCCAAGCCTACATCAGTAATATGTAATATACCACCATATAGGGGGTAAAATGACACACTATAGGAGGAACTGTGCCCAGCATTTAGGGCTTAACACGCCCCTCCCCTTCAGACAAGCATTATCCTCAATGTTTGGGTAGTTGTGGATGCATATGTATGAAGGGATCATCTTCCCATGTCGAATTTGTAGCTAGTAAGTTCTTCCACTTTATGAGGTACTCAATAATAGCTTGATTTCGTAGGTGTTTGGTCCTTGTTTCAATGATTTGGTTAGGTTCCCATATGATTTGTGTTTCTTAAAAACTCATTTGACTATGATGTTGATCTGCTTGTTGTTTCATCCTATTTTTTGACTACTTGAGTATTTGGAGAGCTGCTTGTCGGTGTTCTATGCGATCTACCATTGCTTGAACTATAGATTTTCCCTCTTTAAACCTTAATTAGAAGATTGTTTTATGGTCAACTTGAAACTGATTTTAAATTCAAATTTTCACTCCTCTATGTCTGAAACTTTGTTATGATGTAGCTTGGTGTGTCCTCTATCCATTCCATGGGCCTGACCTAATTTTGTTGTGCCAATTTTTTTTATTGCAAATATCACAATACTACTTATTTTTGGCCTATCCAAAAGAAAAAACTTGTAGGGTATGCCATGTGTCCAATATTATGTTTATGTATCTAAAACACCTACCATAGATACCATGGTCTGTCCCCTTTCAGATGCAACTGGTCTCACTCAATTTAGATCTCGAATGCCTTAGATATGACCTTTTTCTCTTGAACACCTTGTTTTAAACCCTAATTTGAAGATTGTTTTAGGGTTGACTTGTAACTAAGGTAAAATTTAAATTTCTACTCCTACGGTTTTGAAACTTTGGCTTGTAGTACTCTGATGTGTCCTATTTTCAATGCCATAGGTTTGACCTAATTTGGATATGCCAAATTTTTTTTATTGCAAATCTCCCAAAGCTTCCTTTTTTTGGCCTATCTAGAAGAGCGAACTTGTATGGTATGCCACATGTCCAATATTTCCTCTCTGTAATTAAAAATTCTACCAACGTTACCCTGGTCTGTCTTCTTTCAGATGCAACTGGTATCACTTGATTTGGATCTTGGATGCCTCATATATGACCTTTTTCCCCTATAACACTTGTTTTAGACTAAGTTTTGGATTAATAAAAAACCCTAGATTCCTCCGCAATTATCTCTGAAACTGTAATGGATCAGGTTCTGAATTTCGGATAGGAGATACTCGACATGTTTTGGAGTTGGGTTTTTAACCTCGATCTCTTAATCCTTGTAGAAAAAACATTGTAGTGAAAATTCCAAGACGACTCATTTTGCAGAAGCCAATCCTAAAGAAAGAGCTCTGATACCAAATGTTATGCAACCGAGTCTCAGAAATAGCATAACAATAGAAGAAATATAGCAAAAGAGAGTAATCCACGACTTAATAATGAATAACAGAGATGAATAACAATCCTGTTCGAGGGAGGAACCTCCTTACACAATGTACTGTGTACCAAAGACAAGACATTATATAACATGAGAACATCTCCTTCCCATATATAGGAGACAAATGTGTATAATAACAACTAATAGACCGAAGCTTACATCAATAATATGCAATACACCACCATATAGAGGGTAAAGTGCCACACTATAGGGAAAATGTACCCAACATTTAGGGCATAACAAAGAATTGGTAAGTGAAATATTGATAGATATGGATGTAATATTATTCAATCTAAGGTTAAAGCACTTCTAAGGTGTTAACTTTTATTAGACATCTCTTGATGCTCACTTTAGAAGAGTTAGAAAACATTTCAAATGTAGTAGATATGAGTTTTTAATGTGCAAAATGCAATTATTGAAATTGTCTAAAAAAGTAACGAGTTTGGTTTTTATGAACATATAAATTAAAAATATATAAAAAAATTAATGTTTTTATTACTAATAAAAATATTATGCTTTTTTTATAATAAACTCTAAACAAAACAAAAAGAAGATATCTTATTTCATAATGACAAATATATTTAACACACCGAACTACAAATCTAAAATTATGAAAAATATAAAGATTTAATAATAAATGATGGTAGAAGAAAAAATTTAAAAATTCGAAAAAACAAAACAAAACTAGATAATCAATCCAAAGGTGAAGAAGTTTTTCATAATTATTTCAAGGACGGTATTAAAAAGGATAAAGAGCTCAACTTTAAAATAAAAATTCAAAGATACAAATTTAAAAATTCGAAAAAAAACAAAACAAAACCTAGATAATCAATCCAAAGGTGAAGAAGTTTTTCATAATCAAGGACGATATTAAAAGGATAAAGAGCTCAACTTTAAAGATACAAATTTAAAAATTCGAAAATAAAAACTAAAAAAACAAAACAAAACTAGATAATCAATCCAAAGGTGAAGAAGTTTTTCATAATTATTTCAAGGACGATATTAAAAAGATAAAAAACTCAACTTTAAAAATTAAAAAAAAAAATGAAATTAAAAAAGCAAAACAAAATTAGATAATCAATCCAAAACTAAAGAAGTTCTTCATGATTATTTCAAGGACGGTATTAAAAGGGTAAAGAGCTCAACCTTCAAAAAAATAGCACTTATTAATAACTTAAAATATTAAATATAAAATTTGAATTCAATTAAAGAGAATAACAATTATTACTCCAAACCATTCAAGGTATTGATATTTATTATTCATAAGTTTATAATTTTTTTTAAAATACTTATTAATTAAAAATAAGTGAAATTAGGAACCAAGTTTTTAAATACATGTCTCTTAAAAAAACATTGATAAGATATAATAATAAATTTTGAATAAAAATCTAAAACATAATAGAATAAGTTTATGTTAATTGAAATTTTTAGTGTTTTTAGTATTATTAAATAATGTATTAATTAGCCATGCTTTTAAAATAAGTATGTATTTTTGTAATTAATCAATCTTAAATATGAAATGTGTTAGTGAATGCCAAATATTTTGTGTATTGGTTCTTGTTAAATCTCTTTACTTGTTATTCATAGCATAGTTTTTACATCTCCAAAAAATTAGTCATCTAAATTAACAACTATTCTTAATATGTATGTATGTATGAATAAAGAAATAATTGTAACTCATAGCATGCTCTTTACACCTTAAAATAAGATAATTACAAAAAGTTTTAAATCAAGTTTGTATTTATTCCTAACATCCATAAATATGATACATAACTTGCAAATTGATATACACTTAAAAAAATTAAAATTAATATATAAATTTAATAGTATGAAGTAACCAAAGTTTTAATTAAAAAAAACTAATCTAGAAATACAAATGTCATTATTCAAATAATGTTATTTAGTAAAATTTGTTTTTGTTTTCCTCGGGAAAATTCGTAATTTTATTTCAACAAAGAATAAAATTACATTCACACATGTATATAAGGCAAAAATACCCCATACATTGTCAAGAGAAAACAATAAATATTTGTTTCATCAAAATCAAAGCTTTTTACAGTTTTGTACATCAAAAGTATCATATTTAAACATAGCAACAATTTAACCATATAAAACGGTCGATGTAATCATATAGCAAAAAAACAAAAACAAAAACTGAAACTACCATTTGAACCCCGTTCACACAAGTAGATCCTGATCATCATGGAATGAATGATGATAATATATGTATGTGCCCGTAGGAACCTGTTCTAATATCTGTCAGTGACCAAATAGTACCTACGAGGCTTTCGATGGAAAGCTTGTCTGCCACACGATTTCGTGCCCTGTAGACATGAGTGAAAGTTATACTATCAAATCATTGTTGCAATAGAACCACTTCCTCAAGGATAGGTAGGAGTCATATTACACGACATCTTGAAATTCCTTTGGCCTAATCAATCACAATCAAAGAGTCACCAAAAACCTGTAATGTGTGACAACCCTTTTCCATAACAAATAGGAGTATTATTGTAGTGCCATCAATTCATCAAATTGTTGAATCCCCTCCCAAGGCCAGCCGAATGGTGATAAAAATGTATAGGAGATAGAAATAGAGAACCTCCACCTCCGCAAATAAGTTGATGCTCCTGAGAGGAACCATCAAAATAACCCCAAGGTTTGTTTTGGTCAATCTCCTCCTCCTGAAGAACTCTAACAGTAGTGATTTTGTTACCCTGAGGAAAATGACTAAATACAACCAATATATTTGCAACAACCAACTCCAATGGTGTTCAACAGTCCTGGAAAATAGTTTTTCTTCTAGCCAACCAAGCACCCTAAGCAATGATGCAAGGAAGTGCTTGAAATAAAAGGAAACCCCTCTCAGCAAATCACAATCGAAAAGCCTCCACCATACTCAGTCCATGCCAAACAAACCTAGTATTAAGTGCTCTTCCAACCTCATACCAAATCTACTGAGTATAAGGACAGTGCAAAAAGAGGTGATCAAGTGTTTCCATAGAGTTGCAGCAAAGGGCACATCTACCTGGCCCCTAAAAGCACCTTTGTTGAAGAACATTCCAGGATGGGGCTTTGTTTTCCAAGATCGTCCAGAAAAGCAGTTTTGCCTTAGCTGGACACTTTAGTTTCCAAAGTTGCTTCCAACACCAAACAAGTGGTCGATTCTGCACCTCGAGATTTAGTTGAATATAACCATTCTTAGGTGTATACTCCTCAGAAGTATGATGATCCCAAACTAGCAAATCCTCCTTACCAGATAGCCTGATATGTGTTTTTCTCAACATCGCCTTATAATCAGACCATCCCACAAGATGCTCATTAGACAGTCCAAGTCTTTGACCAGAAATCCAACCCTGATGCCACATCGTCGAAGACCCAGGAATAGACAAATCATAAAGGGAAAAAAACCCCTGGTCAACAAAAAACAATCTTAAATCTGCAGATAAAATAAATGCTCCCCCATAACCCAACCAGGGGTCCAAACCAACCCCTACTTGACTTCCATTTCCCACCCTCCAAATGAGTCCATATCCAATCAAACCAAAAGAGTGAACCACAACCTTCCAAATAACAGAGCAACCACCCCGCAATTTTTCTTCCAAATGAATCCATTCCAGAATTGATAATGGTGCAATGTACTTTTGATGTACAACACGAGTCCATAAACTTTTAGTTTGTATAAGTCTCCAGGAGAACTTAGTAGCCAAATATTTTGCAAAAAGAAATATGTTTTTCAATTCCCAACCCCCAACGGCCTTAGGAATGGCAATTCGTTGCCAACGAACCCAAGCCATGATCTGATGATTTGTGCAACCCCTCCAAAGGTAAGAAAAACACACTCTATGCATTCGCTCAAGAAAGGGACATCCAAAAAACTGAAATAGATTCCAACACCGATTTAATCAAAACCAACCTTCCAGCTCTAAACAACCACCGAAAACTCCATCCCAAAAACAACTTCTCAAACTTTGCCAAAAGCACATCCAATCAACAATACAATAGGCAATTCAATTTCAAATAAAATTCGAAGTATTTAAGGCCATCCTCAAGCCACAAGGACTAAAAAGGGAGTCATGAAGAATACCATTTGATATCCCCTTCCGACATATTTGAGTAAGAAATGGTGGATTTTTTTTATCATTTATCAACATACCAGTTGCCACTTGTATCAAAAGCAGGCCTTCTTTTAGTTTAAGGGTATCCTGGCGTGAACCATCACAAAAAATGAGGATAACATCAACAAAGAGCAAATGTGTAATATACAATACCTCAGAAATAGGAATGCCTTTGAAGGAACCATCAGATTTGGCTGCCAGAATAAAACGACTCAACCCTTCATCCATAAGGAGAAAGAGTAGAGGGGAGAGTGAACATCCCTTACACAGGCCATGTACAGCAATTAAAAAAGGACTAGTAGAACCATTGATAAGTACAACAAATCTTATCGATGAAAGGCAAGCCATAATCCATCTGATAAATTCATAGCTGAACCCCAGATGTGTGAGTAACATCTTGATACAGAGCCAACTTACCTGATCAAAAGCCTTGGAAAGATCTATTTTTACAACCACTCCTTTCATCCTATGAGTCTTCACAATATGTATTCCTTCCTAAGCCACCCCAATAGCCTAATGTATTTGTCGACCTTCAAGAAAACCAAACTAATCACTGGAGATACACCGG
The DNA here is from genome assembly GCA_001517045.1 of Pseudotsuga menziesii. Classification (NCBI taxonomy): domain Eukaryota; kingdom Viridiplantae; phylum Streptophyta; class Pinopsida; order Pinales; family Pinaceae; genus Pseudotsuga; species Pseudotsuga menziesii. The sequence continues at coordinate 268,791 of LPNX010505564.1, forward strand.
GACATTATAACTTTTAATCTCCGAGAGATAACCTTAGCAATGATTTTGTAAAGACAATTGCAAAGAGAGATTGGACAAAAAATCGTCAAAATTTCCAGGCTTATCCTTTTTTGGTATAAGTGCAATAATTGTTGAGTTTATAGGCCCATGAATATGACCAACCTTCCTATAATATTCAACAACCTTCAACAGATCACCACCCACCAGATCAATGAATCCAATAAAGAACTCAACAGGTCATCCATCTGGTCCCGGGCTTTTATCCTTCAGAAAGGAATGGAGAAGTTTAAGTAATTCAATATTTGTAACTTCCCCCATGAGCATCCTATTATCATCCTCATCCACAAACCTAGGAAAAATTTGAGCAACACGGATAGTTTCCACTAAAGACGGGTTAGGCTGAGCTGTGAATAAATCTCCAAAGTGTCGTACCCCCATCCCAACCAATCCATCAAAAGTAGTGACCAGATAACCAAGATCATCATTGAGTTCCGAAATAGTATCGGAAATATTCCTCCCCTTCGCATATGCCTGAAATAATTTTGTATTTTCATCCCCACATGTTAACAAAAGTGCCATACTTTTAAAATGCCAGGTAGCTTCTTTTTCACCCAAAAGCTTCCGACGTCTAGTTTGAAATGTAAGCACTTCATCTTTAGTCACCTGATCAAGAAAGCCCAAAGTAGGCCTATTAATAATCCGATCAAGAAATAATTCACAGTCACAAGGATCCTGATAATCTTGCAGATGTTTTGCATGGGCCCAAGTAATAATAGCTTGTTTTACCCTTTGAAGATTATCCATAAAGAGGACCCCCACAAAATCCTGAGACTCGGGAGTAATGGGGATCCACAAGTACTGTAGCAATTTACAAAAAAGAAGGATCTTTTAACCACTCAACATTAAATTTGAAAGGACTAGGAAGTTTCCTACTCCTGCCCTGTATCTCAAGGAAAATAGGATAATGATCAGATACCCCCCCCCCACTATCCACCCACTGACAAACCAAATCACACTCCAGAACCAATCAATCCGCCACAAAAATCTGTCCAGTCTCTTTGCAACCCTATTCTCACCAGTTCTCTTATTTCTCCAAGTTGGAGACAATTTAACATGTGCAATGTCCAACAAATCTTTTTGTGCAAAAGCATTAATAAAAATTGTTTCCAGAGCATTCGAAACTGCCTTAGGCCCCCATACTTCGACATGCCCCAAGGAGAGATTAAAATCACCTCCCTATTATTTACAAAATCCTTGCTTAACAATGTATTCCAAAATGGAACCCTATTCACATAAGGTCCATAAATATTCAAGACAGTTAACACCTTCCCAAGGTGTGCATCATAAAGTTCCAGGCCAATACCAGAGTAAAAAATCCACATATTTTCACAATGACAACTCTTTAAATTCCACCCCGAAGATAATCCTCCAGATCACCCACACACATCCACAACAACAATCATCCAACTCGGAAGCAAAGATTCTAAAACACATGTCACATCCTCATTCAAACCCAAAGTTTCTTGTAGAAGAACCACATCAGGGCGATTGAGCTCAATCAAACGTCGAAAAGACGATATTTTGGAGGGATTCACCAACCCATGACAATTGAAGAACATATCTTCATGTGATAACCCCATCCCAGGATTTCACTGCTCCAAGTGCCCATTCAATAGAAGACTGCTTCCCCGAAGCCACATCCAATAATGCATGCTCTTGTGCCCTCGTGAAGTGAGATTTTCTGCCACGACCCCTAAAAAGGTACCACCACGAGAAAACTCTGGTAATACCTTAACCCAGGAGTCCTCATCTAAAACCTCTCGATTTCTCAATTTGTATTGTATGTTACACCCCTCCAAAGTGCTATTAGATGATGGATCAATGGATACAATGGAGGGAGAGTATAAATAACTCACCCCTGGGATTGAACAGGGTACCACACCAGGTAAAAGGGGAGAACTGGCCATGAGAGAGGAAATTGCCATAGAACAACCAACCAACATATCATGTAATTTAAAAGAAATTTCAGAGGATGTATAGGAAGGTAACATACCTGGAGTTTGTGTCTGCCGAGTAACTTGAGTAGGTGGCTTATGGTTTGAGCTCGCATCAGAAGGAGCATAAATAATAGGACCAGTCGAATTTGTAGGCACCTCCCCCACCCTAGTCTCCCGCACACCAATGCATTGAGAGTGATCGCTAGATACCTCCCCCATCTAAAAAGAATCTCTTTTCACCATCGACACCACCCGAGACGAACCACCAAAATGCAAACATTTTGCCCGAAAAGGTAATGGACAATTTTCCAATAGGTGTCCATAAGCATGACAATGATGGCAGCGGAAGGGAACACCTTCATAGTCCAAAACTTGTGTGTAGGTGCTCATCGCAGACTTGATGTGAATATCCATCGAAAGCCCATGCTTCAAGTCAATCTTTACCAAAATCCTTGCCACCATCATAATCCCCGAGGATTGAAAAGTATAATCTGTCGCAACAAATTCACCTAGGTAATTCTCGATCTCAGCAAATATGTCACGTCCCCACCCCTCATCCCGATGATGGAGAGGATGCGACCTCCATACTGCTGCTGTCCAATGGGAAAAATAGCCCCCTAAAACATAAAACCATAATAATTAGAATGCATTGAACATACATATATACACAGATGCATAGTGCATTCTACATCGGAAGCAAAATTCATTCATTCCAAACATGTTCATATTAATTCCTAAAACAAATAGTTTGCGGAGATTGAGCACAATAATACTTATCTTGAAATGAAGTTGGTCCGCAACTAGCTACATTGCTGCAACGTTCCACCCAACCATAGGCCAGTGTGCTCATCAATCTTTCAGCATCACTGCCACCCCTGAGCTGGGCATGATTCCACAAGGAACTAGGGAGCAACAGGCTTACACATAGCCAAAACCATACATCCATAGTCAAGCCAACTCACCGTTGGGTTTCACAGACTGCTAAGGAAACAAGCCAATTACATAGGGGTTCCTTGGACTTACTTGGCCAACCCTAAATTCACATCAAACACACAGTCAACCAATTAACAGGTGGGTTCCTTGGACTTACTCAGCCAAGGCAATGCCATCATGCACTTCACAACAAAACACAATTTTTGGGTTGTAGAGAAACATTTGGCAACCACATACATAAATTGAAGATGGGGAAAAACAACCCAAGTGACGAAATCGACTCAGCAAACGTTTCATGGCCTTCCCAAGGCAAAATGACCTCTATTCACACCAAATCATGGGTCTACCCTCCCAGCCACAAAACATAACCAAAAGGGGTGGGTTTGCAACCCAACATACTAGTAAAGAGGGAAAAAACGACCCAGGATGAGTAATTACGTTTTTTCAGGAAACGTTCTTGTGCATTATGGAGGCAATTCAGCCACCACAAACCCCCGAATCATAAATCTGAACTCAAAAAATGTATTTGAGCATTGCCGGAGCAAAAACGACCATCATTCGCTCCCAAATCAGGATATATTGGCCTCCTAACCACTAAGCAACACAAAATGAATTTATGGGCATGGAACAATGAGGAAACATCAGAAATTGTGAGGGAAAATACCCAACAAGCTCAGCTGTGTGAGGAAGACAAAAAATAACCTCTTGAAACCCCCAAAACGTGAATCGTTGTTGCACATTCACTCAACAAACAAAAATGGGATTTTCTAGCCATGGCAATGAGGAAAACCACAACAAAAAATGCCCAGGGAGGATCCCAACCACTGAGCATTGCCAAATCGAATTCCCAGCCATGGGAAAATGAAGAAAACAACAAAAAGGTGAGGGAGAATACCCCAGCTATCTCCATCTGCATGAGGAAGCAACGCATGGGTGAATAATGGCTCGGGAAGGCATTTCCAAGAAGCCAAAAACATGTTTTCCAAAAATGGGTGACTTCTCAAATTTGAATTTGACCTCCATACCTTTCCCATCCCAAGGCAATAACTTCCTTCAACAACTTTAGATGACTGGGCATAAAAGACAAAAAGGGTGGTTGACAACTTTATGGGTTTACCCTTTGACGTTTGGATTTTCCCCATTGGCCCAAAGGTTTGGATATTTCCCCCTCCCTATTCCTTATGAAATCATGCCCCCATCTCTTTAAAGTTGCGACACATAGCTAGTTGTGGTATTTTATTAATTTGCATTTTACATGATGTCTCAAAACATATTGTGCTTGGTTAGCACATAAACTATCGGCATCGATTTTAATCGTCGAAACATAACACACTAAATCCATGGTGGGTCCTTTCCCTTAAGCCCCACACCACGATTTATTAACGGTATTTACATCATATGCAATTCAATACCATGGGGTCAAAACCGGGGTGTTACAAAATAGAGCATGTGTCCAATAGTGCATAGGTAAGCCAGGAAAACATACCCATAAAGGCTCTAGCGCAACTTTCTCTATTTTTGCATCAACACATGGGATCCCAATGCCTTAGAATCAAATGTATGCCATCCATACTCCACTGAGTCCCCAATACCTTGTTAACAACCTCTCGAGAGTTCAATATAAAAGAAAACCATCCTTTGGCCAAACCCCTCGTCGAGCGCAACCATGGCATCAAATCCCCCCACTGATCAACAACCCATATGTTGAGGAAGTCCATGTCGAAATGCCTCCCACGAGCTCGACCCACCACGGTCGTTTCATAGAAATCCACCGCTTCATCCATCTACACATCCACCCCCATAACCAGTGAATCCCGTCGTGCCCTAGCCATGACACATTTCAAAATTTTCTGTGGGGGTTTCTTCCGACCAGAAGCGACCTTTGGTGGAGAGAGGGGTGATTCCACCTCAATGTTATTCATCGTAAGCTCTACCTGTAAGCTGCCCTGTCCACCCGCCTGTGAAAGAGGAGGTTCCACCGTCTGACCATTCATGACCAGACCCCGACAAAGACCCTTTGCTGACCTATCAACAAAAAAATCACCGTGGAGTAGAAACAGTCACCAATCGGGGTTTAAAAACCCCCTCCACTTGACTAGGGTATAAAACCCTAGTAAGTTCATCAGAGGTAACAATGGATAATAAAGGCTGAGGAATAACCTGTTCACCACCATCACACACAAAATCGGGAAAGTCCTCAATAACCCTACCAGCTGCCCTAGAGGAAACCAAAAACTCCACATCATTCCCATCTCCTGCTAGGTCTGCAAACCCTAGCTGAGAACTTACCTTAGGGTTTGCTAGCCGCCCAAGAAAATCCATAACGAGTCCATCACCCAACGTAGGGCTAGTTGTCAGGTCTTTCGAAGACACTGGTCCCCCCCCGGTCGCGACCAACCCAGACACAACATTAACCGCAGCATGAGGAACCTCCGTATCCGCTTGAAGATCCACTTCCTCTCCCAAATAGTCAGAGGATTGTCCAAACTCCGCTGCCATAACAACAAATGCCTTTAGTTCACGATAACCCAGAAATGAAATTCAATGCACCGCAACAATTTCTTGTTCACAACCCTAATCAACATAATCCACCATAGTCGCCTGCACGCTGTGCCATCCCTGGTTTTGTAACCTCTTTGTAAAGTTTGTTATTATATGATCACTTAAAATTGTAAAAAGAAATTAAAACTATGTTATACTTAACTTTTTTTTATAGACATCAACAATGAGTTTTAATATGTTTTTTTATTTAATATTTGTATATAACATTTTTTTAGTTTATAAGCTAATATAAATTAAATTTATATACATACATAAATAAAAATAAAAGTATAATTATTATTGATTAAAAATAATAACAAATAATAAACTAGTAAAATGATTGTTTCTATAATTAAAAAAAAACCAATTGAGACGTAGATCGGTAGACTTCAATGCCTTCAATCTTATGTGTTTTTTTAAATCTTGTAAATTTAAGATAATATTATTTTCATTAAATTATTTTGTAAAGTTATTTATATATTTTTCGTTATATTATTTATAGCTACAAGACCGAACATATTTTAGATTTACCAAATTTATGCACACAAACACCAAAGAAACAAAATAAATTAACACTAGAACAAGTCTTCAGGGTGCTGGTTTTGCTACTGGGTTTTACGAAGCACGCTAAGAGCGAGCGTGCTAGTAGCCAAATTAGGCTGACTGGATTAGCAGTAATCATAACTGAAGTGATTTGTTATTAAATTGATCGGTTGTTAATAAATGAGCAGTGTGTCACTGCAGATCCGCCGTAGATAGCGAGGATGACATAACGAATAGACAGTTGCCAATGCATCACGGAAGCTGGATCAATCCATAATATAAATAGTTTTTATTTTATCAAGTCACTATCATATTTCTGTCCATTGAGGTAACATAAAAATAAAAATTTAACATATTTAAAAATAATTATTTTTAAGTTTATAAAGTATAAATTTAGAAATAAAATGTTAGTGGAAAAAACTAACAAAGGCAGATATAAAAAGTTAACGACTCACCACATCTTTCGATGACAATCTTGGTTTGGTTTAGAATGGGTAGCTAAATGTACCGTTTTCTTTGAAATTATGTTTTTGGGAAATTTAGGCGTGGAGACGTATAACATGATTGAAGTCCACTATGCATAGTATGTCAACCCACAAGGTGGCTGGAACTAGGAATGGAGAGGAGCTCCAAGCCTTAGCTTACATGGAAAACGCTGATTCCGTCAGGCTACTCGTGGTCGAATTGGCACCCTGTTCAGTAGTCTTGGGAGAATTTAGCATGCGGGTATTCTATAGTGCTTGGTAGATTTGAGAAAATTTCGCAAACAGTTATTCTACAGTGCTTGTCACTTGGTGACAGGATATCGGTGAAGTAGGATGTCATGACCAGAGAAACCTGCCTGCACAACAAAGTGAAAGTCCAGGTTCAGATTTTCCCAGTTTTTTTTTATATATTTAAATTTCTCCATTCCAACCTTCACAATGCCAGTCAATCTTCTCACTCCCCTTTGGAAATATTGTGAGAGGGTAAGGGACCCCAAGTGTGGAGGTGGAAGTGTAAAAGTTCAGTGTACACTTTGTCAAGCTAATTGGTCAGGCAGTTATACTAGGGTTAAAGCCCATTTTATGCACATTCCTGGCAAAGGTGTTGGACCTTGCAAAGGGCCGACAGATAAATTGGCAGAAGCACAGAGGGAGCAAGAAAGGACTGATGCTAAAGTACTTTCCAGGACTCGTCCAAGTCATGATGGAAGTTTATGCTCAGATGAGTTCCATCCTTCCAATGCCGGTGGTTTAGAAATGGACAAATTGGCAAAGAAGATAAAAGAAAAGGAGAACCATCTACAACAAGTAGCACATGACTTGGGCAAATTGTATGAAGAGAAAAGAATAGCAGAAGAGGAAAATGCTGACTTATTTGTAAAAAGTGGGGTTTTGGAACATGGGAAACTGGAGAAGACCTTGACAAAGAAACAGAAAGAGAACATTATTTGTTCTTTGCAGGAGACTGTGCAAGGACTGCAAGAAAAGTTAGGAAACTTTGAGGAGCAACAGAGGGAGTTTCAAATATTAATCAAGAGGGAAGTTGAGAAAGAAGCAGCTCAAATTCGTTCCAATTTGCCAGATGTTGTTCGGTCCACTTTGATAGATGTTATTGGACAGGACGAAGGAGAAGATCTTGTGGTTGGAGCACAAAAGCAAATTAAAGATTTGATGCAGCAAAGGAAAATGAAATGTCAGTTAAGATCGAATCAGTTTATGTTAGTAGCTAGTCCAGATGTTTGACAGTCCAAAGGGGAGGCTTGTCAACAAAGCAATAACAAGGGAACAAGTTCTCATATGGATGGAGATAAGAGAACAGGTGCTAGAAGTCATCTACTTCTTACAAGCAATACCGTGGCTCTGCATTGTTCTATTTGTATGGAGGAGTGGACAACTGCAGGGGATCATCGTATATGGTATGTGTAATATTGTGGAAAAAGGCCATTCTATTTTTTGTTGCATCAAAACCTTGTGCAAAGTCCAGCGTTGTTTTCTATGCCTTCGTATATCTTAAACACGATTTTCTATCAATAAAATACTGCATACAACATAAATTCTTGACAATAAGGTCGAATCTGTACTATCTGTTGCAAATATCTCCCATTTTTTTCGACTCTTCCGGTTTTTTCGGAGCTGTTCAGGTTGCAGATATTTCCAAGGTTTTCAGGTCCAAATTTATTCTTGCAGATATTTTCCTCTATACTTTTGATAAGTTTCTTTCCGCAACCTCAGCGATATATTTCCCGAAATATTTGCAATGATTGCAAGTAGTTCTAATTCTATTGTAAAGAAGATTACTGGAATTCTACGCTGCAATGTTATGTGTAGACATGACAACTTTTTGTACATACATAGATTGAGTTACAGGAATTAGAAGCTTTCAACTTGTAAGGAACTAATGCCTTTTTACTTTATAATTTTTGCATATCTGAAAAGAAATGAAAAGAAGTGATCTTATGCAGGTGGCTTGCTCATTGTTTGCTAGACCTTGTATAGATGTTTTTGTGGCATTCTTCCTTGAAGCATTGGAGACCTAGACAACCTGATAACATTGTTCATGTTGGACACTTTGAGGTTGGTTGGTTGCTTGGGAGGTTAAATTGCCTTGGAGGAGCATTGGACATCCTGAAGTAGGGCATTGCGACCTAGATGGCATGGGGGTGCTTGGTTGCTTACATGGAGGCTTGAGGTTGGTTTGAGGATGCTTGTTGTTATGAGTATTTAAATGATATATTAAATTTTTTTTTTAACAGAAACTAAGAAAGGTTTATATAAAACAGGCTGTGCACATCCATTCATTACAAAGTAAAAGCGGGAATGGAGAGTTCTTGCAGTTCAAAAATGTAGAAAACAAAACTGGTCCATGGGGATAACCAAAGAACTCCACAGAGAGAGCTTACAAAACATCTAATGCCTGGGGTAGTGTATACCCTTATAAACTGCCTGCAAAGTAAAAGACAATAAAACATAAAAAACTTAAAAAACCATTTAAGGATTGCCTGAAGGCTTCATAGGCTGAACAACCGATTCCTCCTCCATGGGGTGCGCTGCTGCTCCTGGAGTTTTGAAGGCCTTGCTACATTGGTTCATGCTTATCAAGCGCTGGAGGTCTTCTTGAATTCTATCCACCTTGCCCATCATTTCCTTGAGGTTACTCTCAGTATCATCAATCCTTGCATCATGGTTACTGATTTGAAGAGATGTGTAGCTGACCACTTCCCCCATACTCTTGACCTCTTGAACAATTTCCTTGTTGTCCATTATGCCTATAGCCATCATTTCGTAGAGGCGCTTGAGGTTTTTCTTCAAATCCGCTATGCCAGCATTCTCATTAGCCTGCGACATTCTGCCTTGTTCGGGAGATATTTCAATGCGGGAGAAATTGCTGTGGAGAGCACGAATTGTACCAGCGACCACGTAGGCCTGATCTTCGGCAAAGAGACCATTGAGAATTAGCTTGAGAGTATTGAGCTCCTGCAGGAGGGAGTCTCGTCCAGTCTTGCTTCGGCAGGGTAATGTGCCAACTACACCTTCTTTCCACCCTGAGCAGTGACAACCCAAAATTGAATTGCTTTCAGCAATGAAGGACTGTGCGTCGGTGGAGAGGCTGAGACCAGAATCAAAATTCAAAAACCACAGAGAAGTTCCAGAAAGGGTATTGCATGAACAGTTGGAGAAGGCTACGAGAGCCAGTCTTTCCCTCACGAAAGCCTTGGTGAGAGGAAGAGTTTCCCACGGGACTTCCTGCAACCAGCCTTCGTCAACACCTGCAATGACATCCAAGAGGATGCGTTCTGGAGATATCACATATCGGATAGAGCCAAGACCAAGTGTGGAATGAGGATGGGAGCGGCTTCGAGGGGAAGACATAGTGGAGGGAGCGAAAAGACCTAGAGCGTGTGAGGGGAGGGGGCAATTAACCCGGGGAAGGTGAGCAATAAAGCCTGCAGGGACCGAGGGAAGGTGAGTGCAGTGTTGAGGCCACGCAGCAGGAGGATGGATAGAGGCGAGACAGTACTTAAAGGCTGAAGACCCTTCGGGAAAGAGCGCATGGTGGATGCCAGCGGGGAATGGAAGGCATGAGACGGTGGAGTGGGGAGGGATGGAGGGATAAGGGGAAAAAAGGTTAGAGTGATAAAGTTTGGAGTGATAAGGGGTAGGATGGGTGAGTGTGTCGATGAGGCCTTTAGGGAGAATGTTAGGTCCTTCAAGATTTGCCATGGGAGAAAACCAAATGCAGTGTGGGAAGAGGCATGAATCCCGGAGAACCATTAAGGAATAGATTTGAGATGAGGAACTTGACCATTCAAGCTAATTTGACCTTGGGGGAGGGAGGCCCCCATGTTTGCCAAGGCATCCGCTGCTGAATTGTTTGTGCGAAGGATGTGGAAAAGTTCATAGGACTTGGTCATGAGAGGAATGATTTTGTCGTGCAGGTGACGACATTTTATGGAGCCAGTGGTGTATCCATTAATCATCTTGAATATGACATGTCGAGAGTCTTCGAAAATCGTAATCTTGGAGAGGTCTCTGTTGGCTAATGATTGCATTCTCTGTAGGAGCGCCAACCACTCGGCCTCATTGTTGGTCCTATGTGCAAAACCCCAAGCGAAGGTTTGTTCAACATGTCCTCTGGGATCCAAAAGGATCCCCCGCACCTGCCACCCCTTAAATGATATATTAATTATAAACAATAAATTATTAATTACTAAGGTGAAAGGGCGTAACCCTTCACTATGCATTCTCAAGCCTTATAAAGACCAGCCTCATTGTAATACTTTATCATCATCTATCAATATATTATTATTTTATTCCCAATCATGGAAGACGGACTTGCTTCTTAATTACCCAACCAGATACGGTTGTTCCATTTGGTATCAGAGCTGTTGCTCTTCCGCTGCAGTCTCATCTCACATCTCCCTCCATAACGCTCCATTACCCCCCACCAACTCCCCTCTCTACCATTTTCACGCCCCGGGCCTGCACCTCCATCTTACCCAACTCCCTCGACCACCTATGATCTCCCTCCTCCCACTCTCAAACCTACACACTCCAACCATCGCCGCCACCTTCCCTCCCTTCTTCATGCAAACCCTAATCCTCCACGCATCTCCCACCCCTGCAACCTCCACCGTGAGTCCTCTCTCCTCCTCTGCGCTACCCTATCCACCTCCGCTCCTCTCCCTTTCCATGCCCCTGTGTTACTCCCTCCACACACTTATCTCAACAACTCCAACAATGGTTCTTGCACAGATGAGTCAATCTTCACACATCAATGACACCCTGCAAACAATAGCCTTGACACGCGATCTCTTTCACTAACATTTTCACACAATCACCCTTTCTTGGAAGCTGTGAATTCTGTTCAGCCCTAGTTCAAGGATGAAAACGACCATGCTCAAAAATTTATTGTGTTCCATTTCCATGGTGTACATCCCAACAATCAGAACCTTCTTTTCACCTGCAACTTGAGCAACACGAGCAACAATGGTTTCTTTGTGTAGGCATAATCCCATCACGTCTGAAAGTGCAAATCTATTATGAGCTTGTCTTGTCATGACTCAATGGTAAATTCGCATGGATTGATCTGCGACGGAATAACCTTTAGCGGTTCTCATTCTCTGTCGAACGCAACCCGAACAGATGGTATCCTTCACGCATATCACTGGTTAACACATATATATAGTGCTCTTCTATGATCGTATTTAACTTTTCGAGCATCGAATCCAAGAGCCGGTCCATATGCTGGCCTGCCTGATGATATTAACAAGAAGCCCTGCATTTGTCGTAACGAAACTTATAGGCCTGCAATCTTTTGCATTTTTCTGATTGCGACTGCCCCCTGTAGGAAGACCATCTAAAATGTTTTCATTGAGGGTTCTGAAACATCTGGATATCTCTATAGCAAATAACAGTGCATACAACACTTGTGCATATCAGATTGTAAAATTTGCTATGGAAATTTACATCCATATAATTTTTTAACAAAAAGAAATTTGTCTATGGAAATATCTTGATAGCAACAAAAGTTAGTCTTATAAAAATGTGATCCATTTTTCACCAAACTAATTTAAGAAACCTTCTTACAGATTTGTTTCTTCAGGAACTTGTTTAGGTGTATTAATGTCACACTTTGTTACCAGTGTTCCACCAAGTTTTCGGGATGCGGAGGCATGGGGTGGGGGAAACGCACATTGGGGATGTGTAGAGAAACCCCAAAATTTTGGGGTATTTTGGGGGATGGGGGGGCGTCGGGGTCTCTAAAATTATAAAAAGAATAGAAAAATAATAAAAGTATGAACCCCAACATATAAATTCTTATGTTCCCGAAGAGTTTAGTGTAATGTAAATGTAATTGTTATAGTCAAGCATATCATATCGATATTTGTTTCTTTTTATTTGTTTCTATTTCGATTTATAATGACCATTAAGTGTAAAAGACTAAAATTTAAGGTGAATCATTTTTGGCTAACAACTTTATGGGTTTACTCTTTGACATTTGGCTTTTCCCCATTGGCCCAAAGGTTTGGATATTCACCCCTCCCTATTCCTTGTGAAATCATGCCCCCATCTCTTTAACGTTGCGACACATAGCTAGTTGTGGTATTTTATTAATTTGCATTTTACATGATGTCTCAAAACAGATTGTGCTTGGCTAGCACATAAACCATCAGCATTGATTTTAATCGCCGAAACATAACACACCAAATCCATGGTGGGGCCTTTGCCTTGAGCTCCACACCACGATTTATTAACACTATTTACATCATATGCAATTCAATACCATGGGGTCAAAACTGGGGTGTTACAAAATATAGCAGGTGTCCAATAGTGCACAAGTAAGCCAAGCAAATGGACCCATAAAGGCTCCAGCGCAATTTCTCCGTTTTTGCATCAAACATGGGATCCCAACACTTCAGAATTAGAGGTATTCCATCCATACTGCACTGACTCCCTAATACCCTGTCAACAACCTCCCGAGAGTTGAATATAAAAGAAAACCACGCTTTGGCCAAAACCCTCGTCAAGCGCAACCATGGCATCAAATCCCCCCACTGATCAACAACCCATATGTTGGGGAAGTCCATGCCGAAATGCCTCCCACGAGCCCAACCCACCATAGTCGTTTCAGAGAAATCCACCGCTTCATCCATCTGCACATCCACACTCATAACAAGTGAATCTCGTCATGCCCTAGCCTTGTCACATTTCAAATTTTTTCGTGGGGGTTTCTTCCGACCAGAAGCGACCTTTGGTGGAGAGAGGGGTGATTCCACCTCAATGCTATTCACCGTAACCTCTACTTGTAAGCCACCCTGTCCACCCGCTTGTGAGAGAGAAGGTTCCACTGTCTTGCCATTCGCGACCAGGCTCTGACAAAGACCCTGTGCTGACCCATCAACAAAAAAATCGCCCACGGTGAAAGAGGGAGGAGAAACAGTCACCGACCAAGGTTTAAAACCCCCCTCCGCTTGACTAGGGTATAAAACCCTGGTAAGTTCATAAGAGGTAACAATGGGCAATAAAGGTCGAGGAATAGGCTGTTCACCACACCACACACAAAATTGACAAAGTCCTCAATAACCCTACCAGCTGCCCTAGAGGAAACCAAAAACTCCAAGTCATTCCCATATCCTGCTAGGTTTGCAAACCCTAGCTGAGAACTCACCTTAGGGTTTGGTAGCCACCCAAGAAAATCCATGACGATTCCATCACCCAAGGTAGGGCCAGTTTTCAGGTCTTTCGAAGACATTGGTCCCCCTCGGTCGTGACCAACCTAGCCACAACACCAACCACAGCATGAGGAACCTCTGTATCTGCTTGAAGATCCACTTCCTCTCCCAAATAGTCGGAGGATTGTCCAAACTTCGCTGCTATAACAACGAATGCCTTTAGTTCACGACAACCCAGAAATGCAATTCAATGCACCGCAACAAACAGTCCTCATTCGCGGCCCTGATCAACATAATCCACCATAGTCGCTTGCACGCCGTGCCATCCCTGGTTTTGTAACCTCTTTGAGATAACGTGATCTTAGTAAAGTTTATTATTATATGATTAGTTAAAATTTAAAAAAGAAATTAAAACGATGTTATACTAATTTTTTTTTTATAGACATCAACAATGAGCTTTAATAAGTTTTTATTTAGTATTTTTATACAACAATTGTTTTGTTTATAAGTTAATATAAATTAAATTTATATACATAAATAAATAAAAATAAAAATATAATTATCATTAATTAAAAATAATAACAAATAATGAATTAGTAATATGATTGTTTTTATAATTAAAACAAGAGCCACGAGGTGGCAATGTCCTCGACATTGCATCCGTGATAGCTAGTGGTTTGCAATTGCCTATGCAAAAAATTAAAACTCAATAAAATTAGAATATTTTTTTTTAATCTAATTTTAAGGTCATCGCCAAGTGAGACACGGACGCGAGGTGTATGTTAATCTAATTTTAAGGTCATCGCCAAGTGAGACACCAACGCAAGGTGTACATACACTAACACCCTCTGGATTTCAACATGTGACCTCCTAAGAAGAAACACATGCTCTTAACCATTAGGCCCAGTCATGCTGTATAAAATATTAAGTGGAAGTCTAAATCTAAATTGAGCCGACATGTTATTTTTTATAACATTTAATTACTTTTTTATAAAGGACACATGTCAGCTCTAGGATGATCATGGAAGGAGTTATACATACTGGATTGTAGAATGCGCCTCTTAGGCATAATAAGCCTTAAGGTATAATAAACTCTTAAAGTTTACCAAGGAGGCCTTGGAAATACCCCAAGACCTTGCATCTAAATTTATGAAAATTCATATTTTGTAGTGCAGCCCTGAGAGATATTTTCAAGAATCACTTCCAAAGAAAAATGAAATTTGGAAGGAAAATACAAGCATGATGCAATATATGGATAACAACAGTCATTAACAAACTCTTTAAGCTATAGGAGTTAAACCACGCCCCTTTAGCATTGGGGGTATAGAAGCTATAGGAGTTAAACCACGCCCCTTTAGCATTGGGGGTATAGAAGAAGGCTCCTAAACTGTAAGAATTGTTATGATTTTTGGAAACGATCTATTTTTTATTATTTACTCGGTTACAGGACCACACACTCTTGAAAATGCTAAGCTTAATGGGCAAAATTGGATCATAACATAGATAAAGACATAATCCACTGCCTTTTTGAAGTAGATAAGCAAGTTTTCACTACCGCAAGGATTTGAGATGAAGAAATTGGACTACCATGAGAAAGGGGCACCTCAAAAATGCTACAAATGTGCAGGACCTCATTATAAGAATTAATCAATCTAGGATTGTCAGACAGAATTTTGTTATATCTAAACAAACTATGCCAGGAGATATGTTTTCCTTTCTAGTTTGATAACATAAACAAAAGGAGGGGCATATTAACCTGTAGATAAAAGGATAAAGCATAACATATTTTAGCTTTTTTAAATAAATAGAAGTTGGATGTTTTGCCCGTCCAACGAGTTTCGATCCGAATTCAAAGATTTTTTTAGATCCAAATTATGTGTTGTTTAAATTGTGATTCTGAATGCATGAATGGATCCAACACCCTCAAATACCCCATGGCACCCAGACTAAGCAAGTTTAAACACTTATATATGAATCTGGATTTTGAATCATGTAGGAAACTGCTATAGGGGACAGGGGAAATCGTCCAGCATTTAAGCTACGTGTAGAAAAATAACTAGTTATAATTTTTTAATTTTACCATAATAATAATAAAAATTTATATTATTTTTCTTACTAATTATAATTAAATAATAGACATAATCCATCATCATCTTAAATTTATTTATATCAAATTTATAAAAAATACTGTAAACTCCAATATTTACTAAAAAACTATTTAAAAATATAAAAACATTTGAAGTTTACACCTCAATTTTGTGTAACCTTCTTAAAACATAAATGAATGATCAACTGTTAAAATAGGTTAAGCAAATTCTTAATGATTCACCAATCTCATTTTTTTTAAATACTGCTAACTTTTTAAGGTTTTTTTCCACTTTAAACAACCCCTTTCTCGTCAATCTATCTATCTATAATGCTCAAACTCTCCCGCTTCAGAACGAGCTTTAAGACAGAATTCTACACTTATTAGGTTTTATTGGAGTCGCTCCTTCCTCATCAATCAATCTATAATGCTCAACCCTCCCGCTTCATAATAGAATTCTACAGAGCGATTGCTTCGAGACTACTCATTATAATTTTGATTAGGAAAAAGATATTTAAACCGTTGACATTATAATTGCGAACCTCCAATACAATAAGGAATAATACTCATACAACCTATTTGAAATTGAGCACCCTTGGGATGAATATCTGCTCTACATGTATTTCGTCTATGAAAATGCATGTCCTTACAAAAAAGTGGAAAAGAATGTACAATTACATATTTGTTGCTCTTTTTTAACATTCCTCACTTTCCTTATGATGTTCTTTGTGTTCTTGAATAGGGGAAATTCAGGACTCGAGTGTAACTCCATAACATGTATTTTCTAACTGTGGCTTGGGAAGTCTGCACCTGCCACTCACCATGGTTTGGGAGGTCTGGACCCACTGCATACTAAGTCCTGTTGAGCTGTTATGCATCCAGCAGGTAAGCTTAAGGTCCATTTTAAACTAATTTACAGCCAATTTTAAACTAATTTACAGAGTAAACTTCAGTAGTCAGTAAAGTGTTGTTTTCTTATGGAGAACCAATTTAACTTAAACAATGTTGTTTATGAAGAGGGATGGTTCAACCCGGAACTAACTCCTATTTGTTTAGTCAACATAAAACATTTATTTTCATAATTTTATTTTATGCATCCATTGATCTCTAATTCTTATCAAAAAAGCGAATCAACCAAGGAGAAAGAAGAGGAATTCATAGCAGAATATAATCAACGCCCATTAATGTTTGTTATTAGCTAAAATAACCAAGGAATGTATAATATAATATCAATAAAACTGGAGCATGCTCAGTCATTCTAGAACACTTGATAAAAGTAAAAATTCATCATTTAGTGTTCTCAAGCACTTTAAGGTCTTCGGGGAATGAAGAAATAAGAAATGAACATTACAAAAAAAACAGGAAACAATGGGAAAACAACAAACTTAAAAGCACTTTATCTATTTGAAGACTAAGCCAAGGGAAAAAATCTTGTCATTCATTAAAAAATACACTACCAATTCCCGTGAAGTGAAAGAAGAGAAATAATGTGCATACCTTGGAAGCTTCAACCCATTTTTAAAACATACATTACCAATTCCCGTGAAGTGAAAGAAGAAAAGTAATGTGCATACCTTCGAAGCTTCAACCCATTTGTTATTATGAATTCGAGATGGGGCCCAGTTTGGCATGATTAAACTTTTTCTCTTCTTTTGTATGCAAGAAGTATATTGAGATGCAACAGATGCTTTTGGAAGCTTCAACCCATTTCTTATTATGAATTCGAGATGGGGCCCAGTTTGGCATGATTAAATTTTTTCTCTTCTTTTGTCTGCAAGAAGTATATTGAGATGCAACAGATGCTTTGTATATACGTCTAATTCCCCATACCGACTCTCGAGTGTTTATGTGAGGTGGTCGCCGATTAGGAGTCAAAAGCATACGCCATGGACCTGAACTTAACATTTTTTGTCAGGTGGTAGTCTCCTTCAACACATACACTTTTTGTCTTTCTCCCACGTAGTGACACTCGATTTGCAGTTACAGACTGTCAGCTCTCCCTTTGCCACTCACGTCTCCACCTGCGACTCCTTCATGTGGCTTTAGCAAATCAGGTCTTGCGCCTCCTTTCAAACTAAAAACAAGCATTGATCATTAGATCAACACTTCCATCTCAAGAACTTCTCACACTTGGCTTCGTCGCCTAGTTTGAAGTCCTTGTCACCAAGGAATTTCAATAATACAATGTATGTGTGTTCATCTCCCTTATTGGGCACCAGATGGACTCCCCATAGGTAGATGCCTTTTTGCGATGGCAGAGGGACCGCCTCAGTTACCTCTACTGCAATCTCATTAATGACAACTTCATCCTCCGCCTAGGCTACCCCCGCTGCAATCTGGAGACAACAAAACTCCCGCATATACGTTTTCTCCAATTCTTTCAAACCGGACACAAAATTGCTCTCCTCTTTGGAATGAAAATGCCGCTTGCCGGATTCTCTTATTAGAAACAACATCCATTGCATCTGCCATTGAGATTCAACAGATGCTTTGTATATGCGTGTGATTCCCCATACCTACTCCCGCGTGCTGATTACTGTAAAACCGGATAAATTAAGCGAACCGTGCAATGATTTGTAACCTTGAATTGAATTCTTGCTGAAGGAGACTAACCTCATATCAACTAATTACAATCAAACAAAATTGCATTTCTTAAAAAAAAATTAATAAAAAAAAACATTATCTAAACTATAGAAAAGCTAAAAAAATTTAACCTCAATTAATCTTGCTAACCTATCTATAAATGTCCCCCATAGAGGACACAAAAAAAACTAATTCAGACCATACCTATCCTTTTGTGAAACGATAAATGGTAGATTAGTAAACTTCAATGCCTTGAATTTTGTGTTTTTTTTTTAATCTTGTAAAACTAAAATAATATAATTTTCATTAAATTATTTATAATTATAAAACATAGAACATATTTTAGATACATAACTTGTAAATTGATATACAATTAAAAAGAATCAAAATTAATATACAAATTTAATAATATGAAGTCATAAAATAGGGCTAAAGTTTAATTAAAATAAACTAATGTATAAATATCATGACTCAAATAATGTTATTTAATAACCTCTATTATAATTGTTATTATATGGGTATTTAAAATTTTATAAGATATTAAAATGATATTATATTAAATTTTTTATAAGCATAATAATGAGTTTTAATAATTTTATTTATTTATTATTTTCATATATAATCTTTTTTTCATAAGTTAACATAAATTCCATTTATATACTAAAATAAATAAAAATAAAAAATATAATTAATATTAATTAAAAAACAAATAATAAACTAGTAAGTTAATTATTTTTATAAAAAAAATAAAAAGTCTAATTCAGACTATAATTATCCTTTTGCAAAAAGATAAATAGCTGGACTTCAATGCCTTGAATCTTGTGTAATTCAGACTATAACCATCCTTTTGCAAAAAGATAAATCGCTGGATTTCAATGCCTTCAATCTTGTGTATGTTTTTTTAAATCTTGTAAATTAAAAATAATATTATTTTCATTAAATTATTTTGTAAGATTATTTATACATTTTTTCGTTACATTATTTATAGCTACAAAACATAGAACATATTTTAGATTTACTAAATTTATGCACACAAACACCAAAGAAACAAAATAAATTAACACTCCAACAAGTCTTCGGGGTGCTGGTTTTGCTGCTGGGTTTTACGAATCACGCTAAGAGTGACCGTGCTGACTGGATTAGCAGTAATCAAACTGAAGTGATTTGTTATTAAATTGATGAGTTGTTAATAAATGAGCAGTGTGTCACTGCAAATCTGCCGTAGATAGCGATGATGGCAAAACGAATAAACAGTTGCCAATGCATCACGGAGGCTGGATCAATCCATAATATTAATAATTTTTATTTTATCAAGTCACCATCATATTTCTGTCCATTGAGGTAACATAAAAATAAAATTTTAACATATTTAAAAATAATTATTTTTAAGTTTATAAAGTATAATTTTAGAAATAAAACGTTAGTGGAAAAAACTAACAGAGGCAGATATAAAAAGTTGACTCACCACATCTATCGATGACAACCTTGGTTTGGTTTACTACGAATAGGTAGCTAAATGCACCGTTTTCTTTGAAATTATGTATTTGGGAAATTCAGGCGTGGAGACACGTATAACATGATTGAAGTCCACTATGCATAGTATGTCAACCCACAAGGTGGCTGGAACTAGAAAAAGAGAGGAGCTCCAAGCGTTGGCTTGCACGGAAAACGCTGATTCCGTCAGGCTACTCTTGGTCGAATTGGGCACCCTATTCAGTAGTCTTGGGAGAATTTAGCATGCGGGTATTCTATAGTGCTTGGTAGATTTAAGAAAATTTCGCGTACAGTTATTCTACAGTGCTTGTCACTTGGTGACAGGATATCGGTGAAGTAGGATGTCATGACCAGAGAAACCTGCCTGCCCAACAAAGTGAAAGTCCAGGTTCAGATTTTCCCAGTTTTTTTTTATATTTAAATTTCTCCATTCCAACCTTCACAATGTCAGTCAATCTTCTCACTCCCCTTTGGAAATATTGTGAGAGGGTAAGGGATCCCAAGTGTGGAGGTGGAAATGTAAAAGTTCAGTGTACACTTTGTCAAGCTAATTGGTCAGGCAGTTATACTAGGGTTAAAGCCCATTTTATGCACATTCCTGGCAAAGGTGTTGGACCCTGCAAAGGGCCGACAGATAAATTGGCAGAAGCACAGAGGGAGCAAGAAAGGACTGATGCTAAAGTACTTTCCAGGACTCGTCCAAGTCATGATGGAAGTTTATGCTTAGATGAGTTCCGTCCTTCCAATGCTGGTGGTTTAGAAATGGACAAATTGGCAAAGAAGATAAAAGAAAAGGAGAACCATCTACAACAAGTAGCACATGACTTGGGCAAATTGTATGAAGAGAAAAGAATAGCAGAAGAGGAAAATGCTGACTTATTTGTAAAAAGTGGGGTTTTGGAACATGGGAAACTGGAGAAGACCTTGACAAAGAAACAGAAAGAGAACATTATTTGTTCTTTGCAGGAGACTGTGCAAGGACTGCAAGAAAAGTTAGGAAACTTTGAGGAGCAACAGAGGGAGTTTAAATTATTAGTCAAGAGGGAAGTTGAGAAAGAAGCAGCTCAACTTCGTTCCAATTTGCCAGATGTTGTTCGGTCCACTTTGATAGATGTTATTAGACAGGACGAAGGAGAAGATCTTGTGGTTGGAGCACAAAAGCAAATTAAAGATTTGATGCAGCAAAGGAAAATGAAATGCCAGTTAAGTTCGAATCAGTTTATGTTAGTAGCTAGTCCAGATGTTCAACAGTCCAAAGGGGAGGCTTGTCAACAAAGCAATAACAAGGGAACAAGTTCTCATGTGGATGGAGATAAGAGAACAGGTCCTAGAAGTAATCTACTTCTTACAAGCAATACCGAGGCTCTGCATTGTTCTATTTGTATGGAGGAGTGGACAACTGCAGGGGATCATCGTATATGGTATGTGTAATATTGTGGAAAAAGGCCATTCTATTTTTTGTTGCATCAAAACCTTGTGCAAAGTCCAGCGTTGTTTTCTATGCCTTCGTATATCTTAAACGCGATTTTCTATCAATAAAATACTGCATACAACATAAAGTCTTGACAATAAGGTCGAATCTGTACTATCTGTTGCAAATATCTCCCATTTTTTTCCACTTTTCGAATCTGTACTGCATACAACATAAAGTCTTGACAATAAGGTCGAATCTGTACTATCTGTTGCAAATATCTCCCATTTTTTTCGACTTTTCCGATTTTTTCGGAGCTGTTCAGGTTGCAGATATTTCCAAGGTTTTCAGGTCCAAATTTATTCTTGCAGATATTTTCCTCTATACTTCTGATAAGTTTCTTTCCGCAACCTCAGCGATATATTTCCCGAAATATTTGCAATGATTGCAAGTAGTTCTAATTCTATTGTAAAGAAGATTACTGGAATTCTACGCTGCAATGTTATGTGTAGACATGACAACTTTTTGTACATACATAGATTGAGTTACAGGAATTAGAAGCTTTCAACTTGTAAGGAACTAATGTCTTTTTACTTTATAATTTTTGCATATCTGAAAAGAAATGAAAAGAAGCGATCTTATGCAGGTGGCTTGCTCATTGTTTGCTAGACCTTGTATAGATGTTTTTGTGGCATTCTTCCTTGAAGCATTGGAGACCTAGACAACCTGATAACATTGTTCATGTTGGGCACTTTGAGGTTGGTTGGTTGCTTGGGAGGTTGAATTGCCTTGGAGGAGCATTGGACATCCTGGAGTAGGGCGTTGCGACCTAGATGGCATGGGGGTGCTTGGTTGCTTACATCAATGTTATCAGAACCCAACCGGTTTTGAAAAAAACCCCCGGTTGGACCGGTTTACAAGCTTCAT
Organism: Pseudotsuga menziesii; assembly: GCA_001517045.1. Lineage (NCBI taxonomy): Eukaryota > Viridiplantae > Streptophyta > Pinopsida > Pinales > Pinaceae > Pseudotsuga > Pseudotsuga menziesii. The sequence continues at coordinate 290,963 of LPNX010505564.1, forward strand.
CGAGTCAAATCACGCACTGAAACCATTTTTGGCCGGTTCCATACGAAATTGGCCAGTTTCAAGGATGAACCGACCGGTTCCATACTAAACTGCTTGGTTTTCTCCAAACCGTCCGGTTCAGTACAAAACCGGCCGGTTCTGTACAAAAACGCCAAGGACCCCAAAGAACAGCTAATTTCAAATTCTTTCAATAAAATAAAAAATAAGGTCCACGTGTGAGCTGTTTAATTGACCCACGACCCTTATAATGTTATAAAAGGAGGCTCCCACCCTCCATATCAATCACATTTAATTGTGGATGGACTTGGGTCCTCTTCCATACCAAGAGGATGCGAACATTGATGTTGCAGTTAGAGAAGTGCCTTTAGGCCTAGGGGAGTCAAGCCATGCTCATGTTGAGAATGTATATGATGACTCTAAGTCTGAGCATGAGGTCTCAGATAATTATGATATATGATTAGAATCATTAGATTGTAGATTCTAGAGTCTAGACTGCAGTCATATGCTTAATTTTGACTTTAGAGGCCATTTATAACATCTTTGTTGATGTACTTTTTTTAGTTATGTATTTGCAATCGATGCTATTTTGGTCTTATACGCTCTTACTTGCTATATACATGAGAAACTTGACATATTTGTGTATAATGGTTTGAATTCACATGGATGCACATGGATATATATGTATTTTTTGAAAATATGAATGTCTTATATATTTTTGCTCAACCGGTTTTTTGATCCGGTTTGTTTCCTGGTTTTTTCCGGTTCCAGCCCGATTCCGGTTCCCAGGGTCGGTCGGTTCGACCACCGGTCCGGTTCTAATAACATTGGCTTACATGGAGGCTTGAGGTTGGTTTGAGGATGCTTGTTGTTATGAGTATTTAAATGATATATTAAAATTTTTTTTTTTAACAGAAACTAAGAAAGGTTTATATAAAACAGGCTGTGCACAGCCATTCATTACAAAGTAAAAGCGGGAACGGAGAGTTCTTGCAGTTCAAAAATGTAGAAAACAAAACTGGTCCATGGGGATGACCAAAGAACTCCACAGAGAGAGCTTACAAAACATCTAATGCCCGGGGTAGTGTATACCCTTATAAACTGCCTGCAAAGTAAAAGACAATAAAACATAAAAAACTTAAAAAACCATTTAAGGATTGCCTGAAGGCTTCATAGGCTGAACAACCGATTCCTCCTCCATGGGGTGCGCTGCTGCTGCTGGAGTTTCAAAGGCCTTGCTACATTGGTTCATGCTTATCAAGCGCTGGAGGTCTTCTTGAATTCTGTCCACCTTGCCCATCATTTCCCTGAGGTTACTCTCAATATCATCAATCCTTGCATCATGGTTACTGATTTGAAGAGATGTGTAGCTGACCACTTCCTCCATACTCTTGACCTCCTGAACAATTTCCTTGTTGTCCGTTATGCCTATAGCCATCATTTCGTAGAGGCGCCTGAGGTTTTTCTTCAAATCCGCTATGCCAGTGTTCTCATTAGCCTGTGACATTCTGCCTTGTCTGGGAGATATTTCAATGCGGGAGAAATCGCTGTGGAGAGCACGAACTGTACCAGCGACCACGTAGGCCTGATCTTCGGCAGAGAGACCATCGAGAATCAGCTTGAGAGTATTGAGCTCCTGTAGGAAGGAGTCTTGTTTAGTCTTGCTTCGGCAGGATAATGTGCCAACTGCACCTTCTTTCCACCCTGAGCAGTGACAGCCCAAAATCGAATTGCTTTCAGCAATGAAGGACCGTGCGTCGGTGGAGAGGCCAGGACCAGAATCAAAATTCAAAAACCATAGAGAAGTTCCAGAAAGGGTACTGCATGAATAGGTGGAGAAGGCTGCGAGAGCCAGTCTTTCCTTCACGAAAGCCCTGGTGAGAGGAAGAGTTTCCCACGGGACTTCCTGCAACCAGCCTTCATCAACACCTGCAATGACATCCAAGAGGATGAGTTCTGGAGATATCACATATCCGACAGAGCCAAGACCAAGTGTGGAATGAGGATGGGAGCGGCTTCGAGGGGAAGACATAGTGGAGGGAGCGAAAAGACCTGGAGCATGCGAGGGGAGGGGGCAATTAACCCGGGGAAGGTGAGCAATAAAGCCTGCAGGGACCGAGGGAAGGTGAGTGCAGTGTTGAGGCCACGCTGCGGGAGGATGGATAGAGGCGGGACAGCACTTAAAGGCTGAAGACCCTTCGGGAAAGAGCGCATGGTGGATTCCAGTGGGGAATGGAAGGCATGAGACGGTGGAGTGGGGAGGGATGGAGGGATAAGGGGAAAAAAGGTTAGAGTGATAAAGTTTGGAGTGATAAGGGGTAGGATGGGTGAGTGCGTCGATGAGGCCTTTAGGGAGAATGTTAGGTCCTTCAAGATTTGCCATGGGAGAAAACCAAATGCAGTGTGGGAAGAGGCATGAATCCCGGAGAACCATTAAGGAATAGATTTGAGATGAGGAACTTGACCATTCAGACTAATTTGACCTTGGGGGAGGGAGGCCCCCATGTTTGCCAAGGCATCCGCTGCTGAATTGTTTGTGCGAAGGATGTGGAAAAGTTCATAGGACTTGGTCATGAGAGGAATGATTTTGTCGTGCAGGCGACGACATTTTATGGAGCCAGTGGTGTATCCATTAATCATCTTGAATATGACATGTCGAGAGTCTCCGAAAATCGTAATCTTGGAGAGGTCTTTGTTGGCTAATGATTGCATTCCCTGTAGGAGCACCAACCACTCAGCCTCATTGTTGGTCCTATGTCCAAGACCCCAAGCGAAGGTTTGTTCAACATGTCCTCTGGGATCCAAAAGGATCCCCCCTGCACCTGCCACCCCTTAAATGATATATTAATTATAAACAATAAATTATTAATTACTAAGGTGAAAGGGCGTAACCCTTCACTATGCATTCTCAAGCTAAAGACCAGCCTCATTGTAATACTTTATCATCATCTATCAATATATTATTATTTTATTCTCAATCATGGAAGACGGACTTGCTTCTTAATTACCTAACCAGATACAGTTGTTCCATTTGGTATCAGAGCTGTTGCTCTTCCCCTGAGCTTGGATTCGGCTCCTCCCACTTTTGAGCTCGATTTCAGCTCACCCTTCCTCACCTCACTCCATACATCGCTCCTTCTCTCTTTTCCGTTGCAGTCTCATCTCACATCTCCCTCCATAACGCTCCATTTCCCCCCACCAACTCCCCTCTCTACCATTTTCACGCCCCGGGCCTGCACCTCCATCTTACCCAACTCCCTCCACCACCTATGATCTCCCTCCTCCCACTCTCGAAACCTACACACTCCAACCATTGCCACGACCTTCCCTCCCTTCTTCATGCGAACCCTAATCCTCCACCATCCACCTGCTCCACGCATCTCCCACCCCTGCAACCTCCACCGTGAGTCCTCTCTCCTCGTCTGCGCTACCCTATCCGCCTCCGCTCCTCCCCCTTTCCATGCCCCTGCGTTACTCCCTCCACACACTTATCTCAACAACTCCAACAATGGTTCTTGCACAGATGAGCCAATCTTCACACATCAATGACACCCTGCAAACAATAGCCCTGACATGCAATCTCTTTCACTAACATTTTCACACAATCACCCTTTCTTGGAAGTTGTGAATTCTGTTCAGCCCTAGTTCAAGGATGAAAATGACCATGCTCAAAAATTTATTGTGTTCCATTTCCATGGTGTACATCCCAACAATCAAAACCTTCTTTGCACCTGCAACTTGGGCAACACGAGCAACAATGGTTTCTTTGTGTAGGCATAATCCCATCACGTCTGAAAGTGCAAATGTATTATGAGCTTGTCTTGTCATGACTCAATGGTAAATTCGCATGGATTGATCTGCGACGGAATAACCTTTAGTGGTTCTCATTCTTTGTGGAATGTAGCCCGAACAGATGGTATCCTTCACGCATATCACTGGTTAACACATATATATAGTGCTCTTCTATGATCGTATTTAACTTTTCGAGCATCGAATCCAAGAGCCGGTCCATATGTTGGCTTGCCTGATGATATTAACAAGAAGCCCTACATTTGTCGTAACGAAACTTATAGGCCTGCAATCTTTTGCATTTTTTTGATTGCGACTGCCCCCTGTAGGAAGACCATCTAAAATGTTTTCATTGAGGGTTCCGAAACATTTGGATATCTCTATAGCCAATAACAGTGCATACAACACTTGTGCATAATAGATTGTAAAATTTGCTATGGAAATTTACATCCATATATTTTTTTAACAAAATGAAATTTATCTATGGAAATATCTTGATAGCAACAAAAGTTAGTCTTATAAAAATGCGATCCATTTTTCACCAAACCAATTTAAGAAACCTTCTTACAGTCTACAGATGTGTTTCTTCAGGAACTTGTTTAGGTGTATTAATGTCACACTTTGTTTCCAGTGTTCCACCAAGTTTCTGGGACGCAGGGGCATGGGGTGGGGGAAACGCACATTGGGGATGTGTAGAGAAACCCCAAAATTTTGAAGTATTTTGGGGGACGGGGGGGCGTCGGGATCTCTAAAATTATAAAAAGAATAGAAAAATAATAAAAATATGAACCCCAACATATAAACTCTTATGTTCCCGAAGAGTTTAGTGTAATGTAAATGTAATCATTATAGTCAAGCATATCATATCGATGTTTGTTTCTTTTTATTTGTTTCTATTTCGATTTATAATGACCATTTAGTGTAAAAGACTAAAATTTAAGATGAATCATTTTTGTTTTTTAATAAAAAAATTTAAAAACTCGGGGGGATGGGGGCCTGTGGGTGCCCCCCATTTTCAGGAGGGGGCATGTGGGAGCCCCCCAATCCGGGAGACTCCTAGACTTGCGTTTCCCCAAGTTTCGCAGAAAGGGGGGCATTGGGAAACGTTTCCAATGGAGCTTCCCAGCCCTTGGGGCGTGGGAAGCGCAGGGGGCGCGCCCCCGACCCTGGGAGGCGCATCCCCATGGAACACTGTTTATTTCTTCTTTTACATCTTCTTGGCTTGGTCGATCTTGTGCAATTCGTCTCCAAAATTGTTGATGACGAATCAGATCTTTCTCCTTCTTTATACGGAGCGAAGGACTTCCTTCTTCTGGTATACTTCTAACTGCACCTTTTCTTCTTCCATAGATTTTATATTTCCAACATTCTGCAACATTATGATTCTTTCCTCTACAGAAAGTACAGAAAAAATTGCCATCATACCTTGGAATTTTTTTAACAGCATTGCTTCTTAGTGACTTGCTTGACGCTTTAGAATCACTGTTGGCATACACTTTTCTTTTACCTTCTCGGATTTGAAACCATTTCAGTTTCAATTCTAGATGGAAATCCCAACAATGATCTACAGCATGTCCCCGCTTGCAACAATGGGAAGAACTTTCCAAGAGCTTTCACCAGACATCGTCTCTTGATATCCCAATCCTTGATATCGAGGACATTCCTCCACTTCAATTGGTTGTATAATGCCTTGGCCATTAGTACCAAGACCTCCTCCATTGAACCCCATCTTGGTTAGGAGTTTCATGCCAATCCCACGTGTATATTTTTCGAAAGAACCCAAACAAATGTTTGAAGGAAAAGCAACTGAAGGAACATGGTTATTACTTACCTCATCTTATAGTTGAGGGACAAATCTGTCAAAGTACATCTTTCTTACCTTTGAGGTATCATCCTCCTCTTTGATTGAAGATGTAGAAGATGAGACACCCATGTGATCTGCTTCTGCATTAGCACATAAAGTGCAAATTCCATCACCTTCTACTGTAGAAGGACTTCTTGGATTGTCGGCTTGTTCATACTTATCTAACCGTTCCTCCATGATTTGCATCTCATGCTGCATTTCTTCAAGTCTTTCTTGAAGCTCTTGCTTCTCTTTTGTTAACTCTTCCAATTGTCTTTTTAGCTCAACACTTTCTTTTCTTCATTATATAATTCGCTCACCTTTTTCTCCATAAGTGAGAATTGTTCTAGGAAATTTGTATCTCTGCAAAGATTAACAAATACTGAAGTAGAAGGATAATTGTTTTGTGGATTTTCCACATTTCATCCACAATTCAAGATGCTGAATGCAACCAATGAAACAATAAAAATCTGAAACCAGATCGGAACTACTCTGATACCAAACTTCTGGTTTGGAGTATTGACAACAAATCAACAATGGTGTTTGTCGATGGCGTGAGAGTTAATGACCATCAGACCAAGCATTTGATCACTGTGTACGAAGGAGTCTACCGAGTCTGCAGGACACATGGGTCACTACACAACATCGAGGGTTATGCACGGGTCCGAGAGCCAATGCAAAGTGTAGAGCCAAGTATCATTGATGTTGTGCCGAGGGTGGATGCTTGGACACTTCATGCAGGTGTCGACAATCTCACAAAGTCCGAGGAGTGACATCGAGCCCAATGGATCATGAACTTTGGTTGAAGATGCCATGAAAATATTGTAAAGGCTTGTTGTAGCCACTCTTAAAGATGCAAAGAGTGAGAGACATCATTTTTGTTGTCTTATTGAAAATTGTAATGGCCTTGTAGCCACTCTTAGTTGGAAAAGACTTGAAGGAATTTTGTTTTATGCTTAAGTCTTATTAAATGTTGTAATTGGTTTTTGTAACCTTGCTCATTGTAAGTTTTTTGGGTGCATAATCAGTGGTACTCGATACCCTCAAACTGGGCAAAAGTGTAAATGTATCAGTCCAAGTGAATCCAAATACAAACATGAAGAAGATGAAGACAAAGATCCTTCTATGGTTATGAAATGAAACTTTTTTGGAGGTCCAAAAAGTGCTTTCAATGGGGAGATTTGATCTAGGAGGATCGTCTCAGTCGAAGAATGAAGATGGTGTTCGTTTTCCTTGCAGCTGACCAGTCATCGAAGAGCTCTCAGAAAGCTTATAGATGCAACTTGAACGAGGTCAAATGGACTTCGCATGCAGAAGAAATTCCAGGTTGAAGTTACGACAGAAAGGAGGATTTCTTCGACAAAGTGTTCATAAAGTATTTCATTTGAAATTTCATGAAAAAACTATGTAATAGAGAATTTGATGTAGATGTGCACAATAATTCTCGTTTTTATTTGTGAAAAGGAAATTAAAAGGTGAGAGAATCCACCCCATGAGTTGGTTTCTTAAACCTAAGTGGTGTTGAGATCTTCATGGAGGAAGATGAGGCTTGTTCCTCCACATACCCCCTTAAGGTGTCTCCTGATCCTACTTTAGGGGATCATGGGAGAGGTTTGCTCCTTAACATGGGTGAGGACTAAACATCCATGAGAAAGCTATAAAAGCCTCTCATATGGAGAAGGAGGGGGAGAGCTTGGTTGGAGAGCATTCTTTGAAGTTTTTCCTTTGCATTAAGAAGTTAAGTGAGGAGGTCTTGCTTAAGTAAGTTCATGTGACAGCCTTAGGAGAAGGCTGCCCAAGATGGGAGAGCGCCACATGATTATGATGTAAATTGCATGAAGAAAGATTAATAAGAATGGTTCGGTACTTGTCGAACCCAGAGACGTAGCCAGGGGGTCTGGTGAACTCCGTTATCATTTTGGTTTACATATCCTTTACATGTTCTTCTCTGTTAATCATTAATTTGTTTAGATAAAAAATGATTTCTATGCTAATTTCTTTGTTTCCATTGAGAAATTGAGAATATTATTAAGAGTTCGTTAATGAAAGGAAAGTGAGTTGATCCATTTTTAAATCACCACTTGAGCAAGTGTGCCCCACCAAGAGAAGGAATACTCAGCCACATGTAAACTCTAGATTTTTGATGTAATCTCAGCCGTTGATTGTAAAGGGGAGACTCAAATGAAGATATTAGCGCTTCATCTCATTAGATTAGGGATTTTTCTCTCCTCTTGTTTTATAAAAGAGAGAGAACAACTCATTTGTAAAGAGAGGCGGTTTTGAGAATAATAGAACAACTTTGATTTCACTCAGTTTCTCTTGTGTTCGTGGTTACTTGTGGCTAGATTTTGGCTCTTTCCTTCCTCTATTGTCATACTTATGAGATCTAGTTCAAATACGAGGTAATATATTTCATTTCTATTTATTGAAAAGTCTGGAAATTGCAACTGTTATAAGGTTTTGTGATTTTATGGTAAGAAACACACTTCAGAATATTATTGCTTGTGCTTCTCTTTCTGGGTTTTGTTCCTCACCACTTGTACATCATTCCCCTAACTTATTGTGAGTCTTTCTCAGGTTCTTGGGACTTTTAATTGATTCCATTTGCCATGATTAACTCAGTTTGCAAGTTGGAGGAGCATTGGTTCCTAAAGGGCACCCCAGTTGGGTCAAGATTGCTAATTGCTCAAGGGTCTTTGCAGTCCATTGTTCTCAACTACATTTCAATGCGCTAGGGGGGGTGAATAGACTCCAAGCCCAACACCAAAGCACCAAGTTAAAATTGCATTGGTAGGCTAGAACATTTTGCATCATAGGCATAAAATCTGATAAATATTGCATATAATAAATAAAACCAAAATCTTAACTAAATCCATGCTACAAACTTAGGAATGGCACTGGGAATTAAAACTTTGCATTTGATATAGCTCAGTTTCGTCTTGTTTATCTTAGTGTGCTTTGTATGCTTGTTGTTTTATGCATTTAAAATCAGACACCATAAACACTAGCAAGTTGTTCCATGTGTTGAGCATCCTATTTAACTATAAAACGAACACTATTTACCACAAACACTCGCAAATCTAAACATAAACCTTAAAGCTGATAAAAATTTAAACTCAACTCCTAAAACATGACTGTTATCACATATATTTTGTAGGTGGGCTACCATGATGCAACATACAAATTGATCTCTTTATTTTTTCAATCTATTCATTCACATGGGGTTTTAGCATGGATCATTACAGCCTCAGCCATTTCAGAGCCTTGTTTAGCATTATTTTCTTGCCATGACTGAGCTTCCTTGACCATTGAGAGGACTTCAGTGGTGACCTAGTTCATTTGAGCAAAGCAGCAGATCAGATGTGGTACACAGTTACAAAGGGGCTTATTAGATGGAGATAGGTATATGGTGAGACAAGTATATGGTTCCTTGGTTTGTTTTTGCTCTGTGATATATATTAAACACCTAGCATTGGTTTTGTTTTGTTAGGATGATCATGGTGACCTATGCTTATATTATCTACTAATGCTTAAAAACTTGTGTTGAGATTGATGAAAGAACTCAATGTTGAAGACTGTTGCTTATGCCATGCCTAACACAAATGTTAAACCTTAGTGCTATGCTGGTTCCATGTGTCATTTGTCTCCGTCCATCTAGTTCATCCATTGTTTGAATTTTATCCCATGACTTAGGTTGATTGAGACTTGTGAGATTGAAGATCTTTTCCCAATTTTGACCCCTATGCATGACAAACTCCATGTTTTATGTCTTTGGCTATGAAGTATGTGGCTTGGCCAGCGTGGCTGGGTTCATCGGGTAGTTCTCTTTCAGTCCTCAAAACAAGTCCTCATCCTAACAGTGTTGCTAAACACTAAAGCATCAGAATGCATAAACGTCATATCTAAATGATGCAAAGTATGAATATTGAAAAAGGTAGTCAGTGGCCAAAGGGTTGAGCACTCATTTGCCCTCCACAGGGGAAATAGGGTGAGCCACACCCGTCAGGGCTATGGATGCTCGTTGGCATCGAGGCTAGGCCTTAGTCATTTACTGGAGCCCATAAGGCTTTCTAGGGCACCTGCTTTTGTAGGTTGACTACTATCTTATGTGAAAATAAAAAAATGTTTGAAAGAGGTCAATAGTCAAAGGATGAGCACTTATTCCTTGTATTGTGTTCGGCTCATTTTCCCCTACAAGGCAACAGGGTGAGACTAGTCTCACCCTGTTGCCCTGTAGTGCTCATCAAACATTGGTCAACCTTCAACCTTACCATGTTGAAGGTTGACCAATGTTTGATGAAAAAGGAAACTTGCTAGAGTCTGAAGGAAACAAGATCAAGTACTTTATCCATTTGTGAGACACTGCCACCCCTTGTTACTATCTGTCATGCATATGTCATTTTGGTTGAGTGTATTGGTTATCATTCAAAGAGATCACATGATCAAAGTCAGTTATGAGTCATTCCCCTTTACCTTAGCCTTGTTTTTCACCTTCACCCAGCACTAGCAAACTGTTTAAACTTTGTAAGCATGGCATACACAAGAGACTTCCAGAAGGTTCAATGATCCTTCAAAGGCACAGGTACATCTTACTTATTATTATTACTATCACCATGATTTTGAATAACATGAGTGAAGTTGGATTTTAATATATACCATTGGAGCATTTATTACCTTGGATACATGCAGGTTTATATTGGTACAGCATCTCACTTAAAGTTTGGGTACTTTGACTTGATCAACCCAGTTGACCAAGTCAAACACGGTTCCCAAGGCAGTGACTCAAAAAACAACAACACTTCTATTTGCTCCAGACATGCCCAAGACCAATAGGTTTTAGTTTTTAGAGTTTGGCCTCAGATTGCACATTCAATGATTATTATCACTTTATTATTGGTCAAATTATATTATTATTGTAGTGATATTGGTTCTCCTAGAGCATTGCAGTGCTCTAGGGGGTATGAGTAGTCACTTATACCATTTTTCCATTTCTCCAGATACTTCAGTACAGTTAGTTTGCCTAGATTCTTAACCTGAAGGAAGATATGATGATTTTGATGTTTTTCAGAGGTTGTACCACTATAGAATGAACTAGGAAGTCACTGAAAAAATTGATTTGGCTAGGGAAGTCAAGGAAATGGCATGGAATTCACTCAGTTGATGTATTATGGCTCCTCAGACAGTTTTTCATTAGTTCCAGTTAGCATTCAATCCGACATTATTTTATTTTGGCTTAGCCAGTATTTCATTGTTATATCTTATGATGTTAAGTTGTAATGGGGCCTAGGGTGATTCAAGCCCCTAGTGACCTCCTTTTGATGTATTATCATGATCATATCTTATGTTATGTTGTATTTTGACTTAGACAAAGGGTTATTGGGCAAAAGTGCGCCCCCCCTTGATCTAGTCAATGTGATCCATGTACTGATCCAAGTAAAGTTGATCTCCACCGTTGATGATGTTATAATCTCAACTGTTGGATGAAAAGTGAGTTAGGGTTTATGTCTCTAAAAAACTATATAAAGACGAGACTCCCCCATTGTAAAGCATGAGCTCTAGCATTCGAAACTTTTAATAAAGAGAGTTTTTTCGATTTAATACTTGTCTCTTGATAGATAGATGAATGTGATGATGATTGGCACTGCATTTCTTCTGAATTGAGATAAGTACAGCATAGTTTTTGTTTCTTTTCTTGTACCTGTTAATTTGCAGGTTGAAGGAGGCGAACTTGAGGAAGGCGCATTGGTGGGGAGAATCACTCTATTGCTGACTCTCGGTGTTGGTTATCAGGGAGTTGTAACTTCTTTATGATTTCTAGTCCCTGTACTTTCTTTGTCTTGCAAATCCCGTTCATTTGCCATGCTAATTGATTTCTTTGGTCATGACAGGTAGAAGGGGGCATTAGGGTCATTGAGCGGAGCTTCAATTCATTAGAATCTTACCTGGAACTCTCATTTGATCGGAAAGAGGACATTCTTCATCATTCAGGAGCTTATCTACAAGATTCAGGTACGTCTCTCAGGTTAGTTCTCTGCATTTTTATTTTTCATGCATTGCACATCATTATTTTTATTGAAAAAATCACCATTAAAAAGGGAAAATTACCGGACCAATTTGCATTGGGAATTTGCAAATTTGGCAATCTGGGTTTTGTTGGCCATCGCGAAAAATTCCCTCTCCCTTCTAGGTGTCAGCATTAGACTCCATCTGCCCATCTCCAGGCATTGATCCTTAGGGAGAAAGCGCCCCTCTTTAATCTGGCAGCCAGTTCCCTGTGTTTCTTCTCCGGTTTTTGCTTGGATTTTGTCGTACTGTTGAATCTCTCATCCAAGTAAGTGTGTTGAAAGCCTTAATTCTTCAATTCAACCTTATCCTCATCTTGAGAATTTTCCATTTTTCAGCTTAAATCCCCCTAGGGTCTTGAGTTGATCCATTAAACAAACACACTGATCCTAGATCCGATCAATGATTCCATAAGTCACTGTGTCATTTAGCTTGAGTAACATTACCAATATTCTAGAACCACATATACTCAAGCGTTCCTTAATTTGTGGCTTATCCCTTAAATCTAGGATTTCAAGCACTCACCTTATGTATTTTCCATTAGGGTTTGTTCTGGTGATTTGCTTTAGATCTGGCCTTTCAGGATAGGTCAAGGTCTCCCCCTTTGTCACTTGGGATTCAGTGGTATAAAGCGAAGGATATCCCAACCGACGTGACAACCATCCATCTTTTGGGGGTTGGGGTGTTCTTAGGTCACGACTTTGGTTTCTTGCCCCCTTTGCCATCATGATTAGGATTACTCTACGGGGAAACTATAGGATTCGTGATAACAATAACTATGACACAATTTAACTTAGTCTAGGACTCTAGGCACCTTGTAATCATTTGAAGACCATCTTCAAATCTGAATTAGCCTAGACATTAATCCATTGTCATAGTGTTCTCATTTGAGGGTATCTTGCACCATTCATTTCCCATATATAGAGTTACCTTGTTAAACATTTCACTTAGGGGGTATTTCCATCCACTAAACTCAGAACCCTTTACCATCACCTACAATGTCCCACGTTTAGACCCTTATTAATTTGTTAAGGCACATTGTTTCCTTAAAAAAGCGCTCAAGTTAGTATCGACTAGAAAATACCCGAAAAGTTTGACTGGGGGAACCTACCATGGTTAGTCCAGGTCTACTTAGGTGGATTTGGGAAACCTAAAGAGAGAGGACCTTACCCATGTGACACTTATGGGGTATTGTCTTGAGGTTTTCGGTTTCCCAATTTAGCAATCGATTAATCCTTGCAATCCCAAGGCTACTAGGTTGTGCAACAATAGGGTCATGGGAGATGGATGTAGGAGATTCTAGATGGACAATGGAGATGACTTCATGGAGCTATCCCACATCTGTGACCTTGAGGATGAGTTTGTTGGGGTTTTAGGAGGAGCACTCTAGGAGTTTGACTCTCCTATGACCCCTCCCACCACTTGTTATGAGTTTTAAGTTCAATCCCATATTTGAGGTGAATTGTTGTTTGTTGGACCTCTCATGAGGGTTGACGTCCCCTTTTGATGATATTTTGGACCATACGTGGGAGTTTTGAGGAGAGCACCCTAGGTATTTGGGCTAGATTGTTGTGCATGGTCATCTTTTGGACTATGTGGTGCGTCCCCTCTCTCTTGGGGTTCTGGTTAGGATTTTGAGCATTTTTGCTCAAATTCTCTCATTTGTTTAGTATTTTTTACCATGTCTTAGAGGTTGAAGATTCCCTATGATATATCTAGGGTTTTGGTAGATCTAATATTATTTTATCGAGAAGGAAGTTGAACTTTTCTCCTGTATAAGAAAGCTCACTCCTCACTATATCTTGTTGTTGAGTATTAGAGAATAAAATTATATTTAATCTTTGGCTCTTGGAGGCTTCTTTCATTGTGGCATGGGTTGGGGATGTGAATCTTAAGGTAACTCATGAAATTTTTCTTGCATTGTAAGGTTAATTTATCTTGTCCAATAAAATGAGTAAATTTGTTCCATTAGATCAAGTAGGAAATAATCTCTCTATCTGTTTTATGCTTTAGTTTTGCGTTTTCACTTGTATTTGGCATCTTAGGAGGGGTACACAATTGAAGGAGACATAGGCTAGGGTATGAGCCTGAATTTTAATTAAAGGTGTATGATTAGGTGACCCTTCCTTTAAAGGATTTTTGCAAGGAACCCAAAGGCTTGGGGGAATATGGCATGCTCTTTTGCAGGTTATCCATTCAAGTAAATCAAATCAATGTCCAAGGAGAAGTGCTCTAAAGACTCCATTCTACCCAATGATTGAAGGCAGTAATCCTAGATTCCATTTCTTCAACCAAAAAGCCTTAAAAACTTTTACTTTCCTTTAGTTTGAGGGCGAAAATTAATATAAAAAAGCCTAAAATATTTCAGCCTTTCACCCAAGTCAAGCCAAGGTAATTTCTCTTGTTTTTACATCCTTTAGGCTTGATAACTGAGTTTTTTTTTTCTGTTTTGTTTCAATTGTTTGCTGTAGAAAAATAGAGATAAAAAAACCCTAGTTGATCTTCAATTTCATATTTTGCAAAGGGTTTTATGCTAGGATAGATCACTAAAAATTTTGGGTTGCAAATATGAAATTCCTTGCTGGTATTAGTGGTCTAATTGGCAAAATCTTCAATTTTACTAATTTTGACAAATATTACAGCAAACACTTTTTAATTTCTTGAAAGTTTCTAAGCCATCTAGCATCCAAAATATTTCAAGTGCTTTAATTTTCTGCAATCAATTTTTGGGTTAAATCTGAAATTTTTCCAAGTTTTTTTGTTAAATTTACTACTATAAACACCTTGAGACACCAAAGCTAATAATTCTTAAATTTTATGAGTTTATTGCTTCATTTGGTAACAATAAATATCTCATAACCACAAGTAAACTTCAAGTTGTTTTATTTGGTTAATATTGGTTTATAATCTTACATTTCTTTGAGTACATTGGCTAAATAATTCCATTTATAAACTCTGGAAATTTCACTTGGTTTAATGGTTTAACATTGCATGCTAAATCTAACTATATGTTGTACAGGATTAAACACCTTATAACCGAAGGTCTGCGGTTACCAACATACTCATAAAACTTGTAGGCAATCGACTCTAGAGTGTAGTAAAGGAAATAGGAGGATAGGAAAGACTCACCCGATACACGACTGTTGATCCTAGCTTTGTCCTCTTCCGCTCTGCTTCTCCTCCAAAGCCTTCTGGGCCGCTTCTCCTTCACCTGTCAAGAGCAAATCCTCCAAATACAAGATGATACATGTATATAAAACAGGTTAGATAAATCATATAAAGAGTGCTTAATCATAAGTATTCATTAAACCATGATACATGAAAGACATTCAAGACACATATGGAAGAAGGATTCTCTTTATTAACAATAATGAATGAGTTCAGATTACAACCCAACGCCTGAGACAAGGACTCCTTTGCAACCAAAGGATTTTGAGTTCCACTGCTCTAAAGACTTCTGAATAGACTCCACCAGCATAACTTTGCTCTCCAAGTGTATGTGATTAACACCCTCCCCAAGGCCTGTATTTATACTTGGTGAAATAAGGCAGTTTCGAGGGTTGAGGAGGTTGAGACAGTTAAGGTGATTAAGGTTAAGGGCTTAACAAATCTCAAGTAATCGCGAGTTTTTATTTTTAATGTCAAAGGAAGGTGTACGCGGGTATCAACACTGGCAACTCGCGTATGACCCGCGAGTTGCTCTAAATGTAACCCGCGTACAAATCTGTACGTGAGATGCAATAACTGACACTCGCGTACAACACGCGAGTTGCATATAAGAAAAGTCGCGTACAGGACTTGACATATTTAAAAGTAAAAATAACCAGCTGGATGGATGATAAATGTAGTTCATAATAAGCCCATCTATAGTGTTTTGGGCAACCCTCAATCCATAAATGTCCTTTTGTGTGCCAACATAGTGAATATCGGCACTCGGACGGAGAGGTGCCATTCGGGTGGATAACACTATACTATTGGCTAATTGTATCTTTTGAATTCTGCAATTTCTTTTGTGCAAATTTACTTGTCTTATTTTTCTATTGCACAAGCTCTTGATGTTATTCTTTATCTTATGGATCATGGATGTATTAGGCAATGCCATTTGTATTACTAACTTGAATTATTCGCACATTAACTACAAGATCTAAGTTCCACACTTGGAGAAGTAATTTTCATCACTTCAATAGTTTTGAAAATCTCACATTATCTTAACCTTGAGTGACTCTTTTTATCAGAGATCTTCTCTCAAGGAAAGATTCATCCAAGGGCCAAACTTCATAATTTGTCTCATGCAATTTCACTTGTGGATGCATCTTTATCATGGAAATGAACCCACTTAATCACTCTTTACTTTCAAGTCTTGTGATTTATTACTATATTTCTTTCCATAATTGATATTGCTTAATTGTTCATGGTTTATTTGATAACACTAGTGGATTAGGACTGTTGACCACCTAACCAACTAGGTGGCCAACCGTGTACCATGTGCCTTGAAGATGAGAAAAAAGTACCCTGATAAAGTTTTTTCAAGTGAGGCAACTCTTCTTCTTATCTTTTATCCATGAAATTGTCGCATCCCTACGGGGGATATTGTAATGATATGTCAGCATGAAGGTCTAGTTTTTGTATAACTTGCTTACTTAGGACTTTATCATTAGGGAAGTCCTTTCATCGAATGTTTTTACCCTTTTAGATAATTAAAATTTATTTTTAGTGATTTTAATTATCTGAGTTTTTCTCTCAAAAATACCTCTAAAGTGGTGAAAGGCGTTCTAATGATTGAGTCCACGGGGTGACTAATGCCAAGGAATGTTCTATGTAACCATGCTAGACACTATTCAGAGTCTTGCGGAATTTCATTAGGTTTTACCTAGGATTTTTTAATTTTGGTAATTAAAAAATGTCCCTCAACATAAAAATGTTGTAATAAAAAGAGTGTGAAATGGCATATAATGCCCATGGATTGGGGTATGGGTACTCAAAATCAATGACATGAGTTCCCCTACACTCTTGGGCAAAGTTTGAAGTCATTCGGACAAGTTTTGCTAAGGTTTTGGTCACATTTTCCAAAGTCTGTCAAGGAAATCAGGAAAATTGACAATTAATTAGCAAGCCAAATTTTGGAAAAGTGCTCAAAGTCACTTAGAAAATGAAAATTAAGGTTCTTAGCGTTATATAATGTTCCTAAGGTGACTTTAGAATAAAAAAGAGGCCCCCCATGCAAGTGTTTCACAAGAATGAAAATGTCACCAAAGGGGGGGTGCTCTCCCTCTTCATGGAAATTGAGATAATTGAAAATAAGCCAAAGTAAGGGGTCCCACTTTGGTGGTCCCCCCCTTTGGGCCTAGAATGAAGATTAAAAATATTAGAGGGGGGTTTCCTCCCCATTTCTATTTGATTTCTCACCCTAGGAGGTGCCCCCAAGAGAAGTGGTTCCCCTCTTCGAGCTCTTAGTCTCTAATTTTGACAAGTGGCATGCATGCACTTGGGCTCTCTCCTCACTCATTTCCTATTTAAGGAGGCTTGCCCTCCTCATTTGGGCAACGCACACACCCACACTCTTTCATGCTCTTGCTCTCGTTCTTTTTCTCTTGCTCTCTTGCCCTTGCTCTTGCTTGGACCATTGTCATTTCCAGCCATTTGGCTTTGGTAATCAAAATCCTTGGAGGAATCTTGTGTCCATTGTTCCCATTGATGATTTGATTCCATGTTTAAGGAGCTACACAAGTTTCATTGGCCAAGGAAGCATACTAATTTGCTTTGGTAAAATTTATGGTATTTGTATTCCATAAATTTTCTAAGTTTTCATTCTTGTAGTAAAATAAGTTAATATATTTTCTAGTTTGAAGTTTATGATTTCTTTGCTCATTATTTGATTCTCACCTTCTAGTAGTTGTGTAGCGAAAATCTTATAGGTTGCAGGTTATTTGGATTCAAGAGTGGGATTCCTCGGTTGGATGCCCCATTGCTTCATTTCTTGAAGAACAAAGGACCAATTTTCTCTTTCTTTACATACAAATTTCTGTTTTTTAATTTTAGTTTGTTGAGTGTTTCAAATCTGATTTTAGCTCTTATATACTCAAGTTCTTTCAAAATTATTCAATTGACAACTTGGTGTAAATTTTGTATATATATTGCACTAACATACTAACTTCCTCAAAGTGATTTTGGGCACATTTTATCATTTTCTGTTTGTTGGTTTATAGTAGGTTGGTGACAAAACAAGGTAGAACTCTGTCAAATTTCAGCCATAGAAGAGTGCAAAGGCTACCCCTAAGGAAGAGCTTCAAGGCCATCACAAGAAAGGGGTGAAAACACTGTTTTTACCACTTTCATCTTTTTCTTTACGCTGAAATTTCAGCATTGTAACAGGTCCAAGAGAGTCTCTTGGACTTGATTTCTTATTTTGCATTTTCAGTTAAATCGAGTTTTATTTATTTGTCATCCATTGCTAGCAAAAAGAGTTGGGCTTTCCCACCTTTGCATTAACAATTGTTGATTGGCATGGGTTTAGATTAGTTAGAGTTTCATTTTGTTTTTATTATCTTCTTTATTTTTGCCCACACCTTGCAAGTGATTTGGCTATGCCATCCTTGCAAAATCGTGTCGGCTAGCATTCTATTTTTGTTATTTTCATTCGCCCACACCTTGCAAGTGATTTTCCTATGCCATCCTTACGAAATTGTGTTGGCTTGTATCTTTTTTATTTTTATTTTTATTTGCCCACACCTTGCAATTGATTTGGCTATGCCATCCTTGCAATATCGTGCTGGCTTGCATTGTTAATAATTGTTAAATTCTTAATTTTGTTTAAAATAAACCTTTCCCCAATCTTTGCCCCATATTCACTCCCCTTGCCGGTTGGTCTGACCCTGGTTGACAAGAAAGGGAGAAGATTCGAGTTGGCTAGAATAATAGGCATTTCAACCCATTATTGCAAGATTGAGAAAAGAGGATTAGTGTGTGGAGCTAGAGGGGTAGAGGTCGTTGGGGGACTTGTGGCACTTTGTGTCCTCCTATTGAGCACCCAGCTAGTTCTTGGGGTTGACTTGTGGAGCTAGGAGGGAGCCTTGTGCTCTCTTGTTGAGCACTCAACAGTTTCTCTTAGTTGAGGGTGTTACAGCTGCAACTGTTCTCCCCAAATTTCTTGAATTTTGGGCCCCTCCTCATCTTTTAGAGTTGCTTTGATATCGTTTGATTCATGAATGTTTGGTCTTGCTTTAACTTTGGTTGATTCTAAAGGTTAATTGGCGGCCTGTTTTCAAGGGATGCTTGTGTTAAGATTTTATTGTGGGTTGCAGAATTGAATTTGGATTGCTAGCCTGAAACTCGTCAGATCAATTGCCCTTTGAACAAACCATTATCTCTGAGGTGAAACAGTTTGACCTTCGCTGATTTTTTGACACTTAAGTTTTCTTGTGATCGGGCGTCATTTTATGTTGGATCGGAAGCTATAATCTTTTTCCCTTCCGCCGTTGCGGATGCCAGAGCGGTTTGGCGTCCGAAGCGCAAAGTGTTCCGGCTTCCGATTGGGAAGTTTCTCGTCAGAGGGTCGCGCCTCTTAGTCTTTTTCCTTCCGCCGTTGCGGCTGGGAAAGTCCTTTAGCCTCCGAAGCGTAAAGTCGTCCGACTTCCGACTGAGGGTTTTTCTCCCGCTCGCGTTTCACATCATTTTAGCGTTTGTCTTTCCGCCGTTGCGGCTGGGAAATCCATTTGGCGTCCGACGTCAAAGTTACCCAATCTCCGATTGAGTTTTCCTGCCCACAGCTTTGAATCGGATGCTATAGCCTTAACCTTTCCGCCGTTGCGGCTGAGCCAAGCCTTTGATTTCCGACGTCCGTATCCTTCCGACTTCTACTGTGGTGCACCTGGCCATTTTTTGTGGAGTAGTCGTTTCAGTTTGTATAATCTGCTGCTCTGTTTTATAACGCAGTCCCAAATGGATAACGCACGTGGATTAATTGCAGGTGTACGTAAGGAGCTGATGCGCGAAGATGTAGAAGAGCAGTTTGGTAAGAATCGAAACGACATCGACCAAATCGCTGAAAGGGCCCTCGAAGCGGAAGACAAAGTCAATAACGCTAAAGGCACGAACCTGACTGTCGGTCCATTACTAAACGGTTCATGAGTGCATACAGGCAGCATAAAAGAATATGAAGCGTTGGGGGAACTGGAAAGTGAGGCGTTTGGAGGTAGCCCAAGCGATCGGCTGCTGTAGTTTAAATACTGAAAATGTAGAACTTAGAAGGGACTTTTTCCCTGGAAAAACTTGTAAACCCTTTGTTTGTAAGAGGAACTATTTCGTTTTACACTCAGAAATTTCAACTTTTTCCTGTTGGAGAAAGCTAAATGTGGAATGTATCAATGCGATTAAATGAGCAATGTTGAAGAGGAACTATTTCGTTTTCAGCTGTGTTTCATTAACTGTGAGGGCATTCTAACTGCTTGAACCTATGTTCTTGTTGAATGTTTTTCAGTATACTTTGTGATGTTTTCCACTGAGAGTAATAAATGTTGTTCATAAAACAATTGGCTATCTGGTTGTTTAAATATCTGTAAGTGTTCATGTGTCTTGAAAGAAGTATTAGCTATCTGTAATTCTTCATAATGCATGTACAAATTATATTACTCACTGACGAATGATAATCCTGCTCCCTAGGGATAGTTTAGGTAGTTAGTTTAATTTTTAGTTGTATGCGATTTGGATGCTTGGGAGCTTTAAGATGAGAGGTAAGAACCTGCGCATCACATTGTGACTGTTCCTTGCATCTTTATCACCTTGCATGGTTAGTTAGGCATATGCATATCATCCTTAAGTCAAAAATACAAAAACTCGGTGGACCGGGCCGTAACCGGTGAAGCCTTTGTTTTGTTACTTGACCTACGGTAGCCGGACCGCAAACCGGACGGATTCCCTATACCAAACAGTCAACGGGCTAGTTGGGAACGTTGATTGGGGAGAATCCCTTACTGTTGCTGCCTGCGATTTTCCAGGCCTCAACAGAGGGATAAAGGTTGGAGGGAGACACATTAGTTAGTTGGTTTATTTTCTCATGCAAACACATTAATAGGCATGGAGAAGATTCGAGTTGGCTAGAATAATAGGCATTTCAACCCATTATTGCAAGATTGAGAAAAGAGGATTAGTGTGTGGAGCTAGAGGGGTAGAGGTCGTTGGGGGACTTGTGGCACTTTGTGTCCTCCTATTGAGCACCCAGCTAGTTCTTGGGGTTGACTTGTGGAGCTAGGAGGGAGCCTTGTGCTCTCTTGTTGAGCACCCAACAGTGTCTCTCAGTTGATGGATAAGGGTTGGAGGGAGACACATTAGTTAGTTGGTTTATTTTTTCATGCAAACACATTAATCCCCTAAGTTGTAGAAAGACATTAAAATAAATTAAAATCTATTGGACCACTTGCACAACATCACGAGCTTTCATTTTATTTACTGTTGCAGTCTTTGTTTATTTGGTTCAGTTCTACTTCAAGCTCATCTCGTACACTTTAGTTCATTCGCTTAAAGTATTTTACATTTGATGAATGTGGTCTTTTGATTATTGTGGTGAACGGACGATTTAGAGCAATTTGTGCATTTTGACAATTTCATTGTAATATTTGCTTGTGACTCCATAGCCCGATTTAGATAGGCACTAGTTTAGTAATATTATATTTCTCTTGCAATTATATTTGGTTTACGAATAAAGAAAGATTTGCCTGTCATTTGAAATTATTGCATTTTTGCATGATTGATTGCCATAAAGTTTAAATTAATTTATTCATCTTTTAACTCCTAAAACACAACCTTTGAAACATAGTAAATAGGGACTACACCCTGGACCTTTTTTAGGAGTTGGATCTAAACGGAGGAGTTAGGAACTGAGGTGACATTGGGTTCTAAACTCACAGTTGCCCTCGGGAACACACCTAGTGGTTGGAAGACTTTTCCACGGTCAAGTGTGTTTTGGGCGGCAACAAGGACTTTACAAATCAGGTGCTAAATCAGGCTGTAACATTTTGACATTGTTGCTGGGGATACGTCCTTTCAACTTGAGCTTGAACGATATCTTAATCATTGATGAGCCTTACTTAATTCACAAATCCAATTAGCTCATCTAGCATATCCACGTAAAGAATTTGTGCCTAAAGAGGTACTCCATAAGAGCTTCTTCTCAAGCATTGTTCCCTTTGTTCCCAAACCCGAAAGATACCGTAGAGAGAAAACAAAGGTAGTTCAATCTATCATTTAAAACATTCCTTCTCAAGGGAGTCCTTGAAATCAATCTCTTGTAAATATGGCAACTTGGTTGACAAACTCTTACAAGCCTTTTGACTTTTCAGCCATTAATGGCTATCCTCACCCTATGTCCAAAATCAATGAAAAAATGCTTGAGTTTAGAGGGGATAATGCTATAACAACTTCAGATCATTGGGATAATTTCATGGCCATTATCAATTGATCATCTTGATGTCCTCTTCAAGTTGTTTTGCTTGACCCTAACTAAAGAAGCTCAAAAAGGGTTTCAAATCCTTGTCGATAATGGCATCGAATCTTATGAAGATTTAATGAAAGTTTTCGTTGATCAATGGCAAGAAAAGAAAGACGCCAAGTTAATTTTGAATGCATTGGCCTTGTGTGAGGAGAAATTAAAATGAAACTGTGGATGCATTAACGTAAGGTTCACCAAATAAAAGGGTGATATTCCTGCCGATTACACCACCCACTTGCTACATTTATGCTATGTTACATGAATGCATATCAAGGCCATTTTAGAATTTTCCTATCTTGACAAAGTTTGGGTAAATAAGGAAAAAAATGCAAAGATGGAGATGTAGCAACTTATCAAAGACAAGGAAAGGGAAAGGAAGTAGGAGCACAACAGACTAACTCGAGATTCCCTATTGGAGTAACTCAACTTAAGCAAATCGTTGAAACTCCTAATCCTTCTAAGCCCGCGAAGGTTATTACAAGTGAGTTTGTGACTTGTTGTCACATCCATAGCAGTAGGGCTCCTATGATGCAGAGCAACTTGTCAGAGGCACGAGCCAGTCCTATTACATGAGCTTTGCATATGATGATCAATGATGGATTTATATTCTTCGAGCTATTCCGAGGATGCAGAGCATATTACCAGTTCTCCTTGTCATGAATTAGCCCTTCATGAGCCCATTGAGATTATATTGGATGGGTTATGGTTCACTTAGCAGAGCTACAACTGGTCGCTTTTCCTTTGCCATCATTCAGACAGAGTGTGCTTCAAGATTATTCATAAGGCAGTTATATGATTGAGCAGGTATACATCATGTATTTGGGCTTAGCATTTTGTCTCTTTTATCTATCTTAATAGCTTTGACTTGACATTGAGTGACATGTGGTGGTGATCTTGTGTGTTATCATGTTTTCTGACTTGTTATCATAGATGGTTTAATGATTCTGATTGTAAGTCTTTGGTATATGCTTGCTTGTTTTGCCCACTTTATACAAACCTGATTATCACCGTTGCTATGTCTGGTGTAATCCTTCACTTCCTCCATCCATCTAGTCTACTTCCATTTTGGATTTTGACCTTTGACTTATGACTTGGACTTGTGAGATTGATGAGCCTTCCCCCACTTTGGCCTCTGTGCGTGATGGACCCATTTTTATTTGTCTCGGCTTTGGAGAGTGAGGTCTCTTTTAGTCCTTGAAGCAAGTTTTCCTCTATGGAATGAAATGCATCGGAGCACATAAATGCTATATCTAAGTGATGCAAAAGGCCAACTGCAATTAGTTGTGTTTCTAAACACTAAGGCGCAAGTAAATTGAAAGTTAATAACTAGTCAAAGGCCAAGGGATGAGCACTCATCCTTTGTATGTACTATGATGTAAGGCCATTTTCCCCTACAGGGCAGCAGGGTGGCAATTCGGTTGGGGCTATGGACGCTTGCTGACAGCAGAGCTAGGCCTAGTCATTATCTGGGGCCTGCAAGGCTATCCAGGGCAACTGCCCTTGGAGATTGGCTAGTAAAATCTTGTGAAATGTGAAATGCTTGAAAGTTATATCAAATAAATTGTGAAAAGGATACTTGTTAGAGTCTATTGGAGGAAGCCTTACTACTTTACCCATTTGTGAGACACCACCATTTCGTAATGTTTTTTGTCATGCATATTGTCACTGTGGTGTCCCTTGTCCCATTTGTTACTTTGAGAGATCACATAGTTAAAGTTTAGCAAGTCAATCCCCTTGAACCTAACCTTGTTCTATTCACCTCACTTAGCCTAGCTTGGTTTTCAGTTTTGTAAGTGAGCATATGCCTAGGACTTTGAGATGAATTGCGAAGCTATTTTAATGCAAGTCTGGTTTTTGTATGTTATGATCACCACTATGTAGATGTTGCTTATGTTTTAGTCGGGCTACTAATATAGATAATGGAGCATTGTTAGTCCCTTGTGCATACATGATCAGTTATTTCAGTGCTCAATCATTATTTTTATCATTTTGACCTGGTCAAAGCCAGTTTGACTAGGGTCGACAGGTGGTCCTGGGTGATGTTGGCTCAAATGATTTGATTTTGTCCCCTTGGCATCTATTTGTACCTATTTCAGTGTCTCATGCTTCAGTTGACCATTATTTGCTCCAAATCATGGCTATTTTCATTTATTATCAATTATTATGGCTATATTTTATATGTTTAGACATGGATTAGATTTTGGATCATTGTAGAGATGGATACAGGGGGTGCTAATAGTCACCTTTAGTGGATTTTGGGCCTCTTGAGTTCATTTATGTTGTCAGATTAGTGTTCGGGGCAAAGGAAAGGCATATTACGGGCAGTTTATTTACCAACAGTGTTATTGGCATGTAAAATTCAGTTATAATGTGACCATAACCTAGCCAAGAAAATCGATTTGGCGCAAGGGGCTTGGAAATGACTTAGGATGTTTTATTATGGTATCGTGATGCTATATGGACCTTGCTATACATGTTATATCACTTGATGAACCTTATGTTATTTTTCTCCCATAGGAGGGGGGTCTTCACCACGGGGGTGCACTTGTTGGATGAGATCACCTTGGATATCATGTTTTATCATTATGTTATTGTAAATGGTGGTGCCTAGGGAGATTAAAGCCTCTGCGTTGCCTACCATATGATACTTTATCATTATTCTATTGTTATATCATGACATTATGTTGTACTAGAGACACCTTAGAGGAAAACTGGCCCCCTCTTTTGATGTTAGCTCATGTCATTAGTTGAGACTCTCTCCACTGTTGATTTAGATGGATTATGATTCGATCTTATCCCTCCATCATTTTGGAGCTAGGGATTTTGTATTGAGAGTTCTATATTGTTATTGTAGTAGTTGCGTGAGGCATCCTCACACCCTCACTCAAGTTGGCCCAAGAAATAAATAATAAAATGTATTTTATTGTGGTATTACACAAGTCAGCCCCAATTGAAAATTGGAATTTTCCAGCAAGAGAAAGTATAAATAGAAGGGTGCCTCTCCTCATTTGGACACATGGCAACAAATAAGACCACTCTAGCCAAGGAAGAGTTCGCTACTGTAGCTAGGAGACTGATTTTTGGGGTTCTCCTCTTTGGAGAAGTTTCTCTCTTGTTTTCTTAGGGTTTGTGCTACTACTACTGGGATGCACATTGATCTCTATTGGAAGGTGTGAGCTCGAGGGAGACAAATAACTTGGTCTATGGTTGGGAGATGATTGTTCTTATCATCGTGGTTAAATGAGATCCACATTGATTTTGTTCCTGTGCTTTGTCATTCTTTTAGTGATCCTGGTTATATTGCTATCGAAATCTAACATATATATATTCATGAACTCACTAATTGTAATGGACTTTCGACTCTTGGATATTTGGCAATAAAGAAAAATTTTGAAGAAAATCTTGTGTAATCTTTAATGAATGTTCTTGTACTTGATTGGAAAATCGTTTCTCTTGGACATTTCGAGTAGATCTATTGTGTTTCCATCCATTGTTTGCAGGGGCCGTGTGTGTACTTGCAGGTAGCTATTTGGTGAGGGCATCATTGTGAGACTCCATCTCTCTCTCTCAAATCGATTTCAACTCAAGGAGTTTACTCTTGCATCTTTCGGGATCATTGTGATTTCTTTGATTTGTCTTGCATTACTTATTTCTCTCTTTTTAGATCAAATCTATCATTTTGGGTTGCTTGTTTTGTAGGAGAGGGGCACATTGGCTTGGGGAAAATCGTTTTCACTTGGATCTCCATGGATCTTGCTTGGAGTTGCTTTTGAGTGGAACAATCATCATTGTACTTGGCGGTCGCAAGATTTCCAGGTATTTTCTTCCAAGATTTTCATGTTTCGGGATCTATTCCATTAGTTGCTTTAAATTTTTAAAGTTTAAAACCCTCATTTTCTAGAAGTAGTAGATCGGGTCACCTTTTATGCTTGTAATTGAAAACCCGAGTTGGGATTCATCTAAAACTCTTAGAGACTGTTATGCTGCACCTGTACCTAGCGCACCTTCTAGTGTACCCTAGGGAGAGGGTAAAACTTTTCGACTAAGAGGGGTGTTATCAAGCAATGGTGGTCATGGCTGGGTGGGCCCTTTGGTCCTCCTTTAGGGGTACTATGGCTTAATGGCATTGCTGATTGCCCTTTATTGGGGTTTTAACCTTAGGGTTGGTGTTTGGGGCCCTTGAGGGTTCACCACTAGGTCACATGTCCCCATCTCTTGTTTACATGCTTAGGTAGCCTTTGCTTTAGTAGTGAGACCTTCGTCTCCACTCACAGCCACTTATGACACCCTCATGGCCTCTCAGATTATTGGCACCTACTCTCCCTGGCCTTCTCTTCTTAGAGGAAGACATCCTCCACGCCAGGCCTTTTTGATGCTTTGAGGAGGGCGTTGAGGGATTAGATGGGGTATAACGGCCTCCCTCCAGCTCACCCCAGCCTTTCGTTCAGAGTGATTCGCTTATTGGAGCGTATTTTGGCACATGGGGGTACAAATACTCGAGGTAGCCTACCTTGAGCCTACGTTAGGCTATATTTTATAAATATTATATTTTAATTTTTAGTTGACATTTTATAATTTCAAGTTGACTTATTTTAAGGCATGTAGGCCAGGATATTTTGTAAAATGTGAGTGTGAGATCATATAAATAGATGTCCTCACTTTCATTTTAAAGACAAAACTTATGGTATAAAACACTATGTTATTTTTCTACCCTTCTAGTGCTCTTTGGATGTGATGCACACCTCTTGAGGAAGGAATTTTTATGGGTTTGATGATCAATGCTTGGAGTTTCTTTGGTTCAATGCTCTTGCTAAGGTGATGCTAGATTTGTTTGCTTAACACATGTATAAGGAGTTATCTAGGGTTTGCATCTTGATCTTTCTTTGCTACTTGTTGATGAATAATGTATGTTTATGGATTGAATGGTATCCTTTAGGGTTGCATTTTGTCTTGGCTAGATCTTTGTCAACTTTTGGCACCTTGGTTGTGGAAGTACGTTCTTTTAGGAGTAGTTCTAAGGTTAGAACTTTGGGGCTCTAGGGGTTAGTTGTAAACCTAAGTTAATCTTCTCTAGAGGCTAGTTATTCACTCCTTAGATGCCCTAGGTTAGCGTAGGATTGTGCTAGGGTTTTGCTCCCTATGCCTTAAACCTCCCTCTTTTCCAAAACCTAGTCAATGGGGTTAGATAGATTGCATTTGCATGTGTAAATTTGCATTCTCATGGTAAAATTAGGGTTATAATTAGGTCTGCATTTTTATGTCGAAAACTCTAAAAAAATTGCATTTTTTGTCTTCTTCCCTAAAAATTTGGCCTAACCTCTAAAGCCCTAAAAACCCTAAGGCGGAATTATAGGGAACCCTAAAAAATACAAAAAATGCAAAAATCTCAAAATCTGCCCTAAAACAGTCCTAAAATCAAACCTAACTACCCTAGTAGCACTTTGACTGCTTCCCAAAGCCCGAATCTGCTGCTAGCAGCAGTGACCCTTCTTCTCCTTCGCTGCTTTCCGAGCAGCCATTCCTTAACCCTGCAAGGTTTCCCTTTATAGTGGCAGCCCTCTCGATTGCTGATGTACCTTGCTCTTGGCCTACACAGTGACACAACTAAGAGTTAGTTCCACATAAAATGTTAGCTAAATAGTCATAAAAGTAGATCCAAAGTTTTGTATGAATCTATGGTTTACATGTGTGGCTGATGCCATTCATTACTGCTGCCATGACATGCTGCACTTACACCTACATTCTGCAAATAACCACGCACACACACATTTACTCCTTACTTTATTGTTAGTAAGTCAATACAAAATTGGTTAAGTGCATGTATTTGTATACAATATGAAATCTTGTGAACTTTCTAATACTGCTATAAATGCTTGAGTAAATGATTAATGCATACCTGCTATTAATTAGCGCTTGTTGCATACACTACTAATACTTATGCTGCCACACTTATGCTACTTGTCACTGATGCAAATCATACTACTGCTGTCACAAAATGTACATACATGAAGGACTGATATAGTTGCTGCTTGGAATCGTTTGGAATACCATTTAGAGTGGGCTAGATGAATACATTGTTCTTCCACACACTAGCTTCAGACTTGGTTGTTGGTTAGTCAATACAAGGTTGGTTAAGTGAACATACTTGTTTGAAATATGAAACCTTGTTAAACTTACGAACGCTGCTATAATGCTTGAATAAATAACTGAATGCTTACATGTTGTACTGAAATGGTGTCATAACTATTTAATTCATGCTTGTACTGCTGTACTTATGTTTTTGGGCTATGATAAATGCTTATACTTGATCAATAATTGCACTTATGTTTTGTTGGTTACATTGTGGAATAAGTCTAACATTTGCAGGGATATATCACTGCTATAAAAACTATACAAAACATACAACCCTTTATTCACCTTTTAGACTCCATTAGGCATTGATCACTAACAACCTCGAAAGAGAACATTTTGGTGTTTCCTTACAGGGTCAAAATAGGGCTCTCCCTTAGGAGGCTTAGGCTTCCGAAGCAGTTAGGAGAAGTTGACTAAGGTGACAGTGGTCACTTCATCCTCACATGCTTTCCGGTGGCTTGGACTGCCATTTCAACTAGTAACAGAGACCAAGTTTGATCTTAATTTGACTCCATTTACCCTTTCATTGGTGTTACGATGCATCTGTACCCAACGCACCTTCATATGTGCCCCAAGGAGAGAGAGGCCATTTTTTACTAGGAAGGGGGTTATTCAACAGTGGTGGTCATGGTTGGGCCCTTTGGTCCTTCCTTTAGGAGTAATATGGCTTGATAGCACTGCTGACTGCCCTTTGTTGGGGTTTTTAACCCTGGCGTTGGTGTATGGGGTTCTTAGGGGTTGCTCACCAAGTCACATGACTCACACCTTGTTTGCTTGCTCTGGTGGATGTGCTTCAGCTATGAGACCTCGGTCTCCCTTCAAAGCCACCTTAGACACCCTCCTGGCCCTTAAGTAGATTGGCGCTCTCTCCTTGGTCTCTTTCCTCAGAGGACGTTACCTTCCATGCCAGGCCATCTTGCTGCCTTGAGGAGGGCGTTGAGGGATTTTACAACATTTTCGGGGTTAGATGGGGCATGTCGCCCTCCCTCTAGCTCACTCCAGCCATTCGTTCGGAGTGATTCGCTTGTTTTAGCAGTTTTTTGGCACCTAGGGGGAAAATACTATAAGCCTACTTTAGGCAATTTTTATATTATTTTATGTTATAATTTTAAGTTGACGTTTTAAGGCATGTAGGCCTAGATATTTTTGTAAAGTGAGTGTGAGAGCCTATTTATAAGCCTCTGCTCACTTCATTTTAACATAAGACAAGTGGGATAAAACAATATGCACTTATTTTACCCTACTAGGGCTCTTTGGAACTTATGCGCCCATCTTAAGGAAGATGTTTTTCTGGTTTGGATGACAATTTCTTGAAGCGCTTTGGTTCTATGCTCTTGCTAAAGGTGATGCTTATGATTTGTTGGTTAAACACTTGCCCAAGGAGGTATCTAGGGTTTTTCTTGACCTCTCTATGTTAAATGTTGATGAATGATGTGTGTTTATGGACTGAATGGTAGCCATTAGAGCTGCATCTTGTCTTAGCTAGGTCATTTTTCAACCTTTAGTCACCTTGGTTTGTAGAAGTATGTCCCTCATAGGAGTCCGTTTAGGGTTAGAAGCTTTGGCCTTTTGGTTTTGTTGTCAACCTAGGATAGGCTTCTCAAAAGAAAGGTCAGCCACCTCCTTAGATGCCCTAGGGTTAGGGTAAAACCTAAAACCCTTGTTCCCAAGCCTCTTTTCCTTCAAATCTCTTGCAGTTACATGTGTAAATTTGCATTTTCATGGTAGAATTAGGGTTAGAAGTAGGTCTGCAATTTTATGTTAAAAACTCTAGAAAAAAAAACGATTTTTTTGCCCTTCCTAAAATTTCGGCCCTCTCTCCTACAATTTCGCCCTGCCCTATTTGTCCCTAGAAACGCTAGGGCAAAATTTTAGGAGGGCCTAAAAATATAAAAAATTCCTAAAACCTAAATTCTGGCCTAAAAAATTCTTTAAGACAGTCCCGAACAGCCCTAGGGCTTCCTCCTAAACCCTCAACCTTCCTCTTCTTCTCCTCTTTATACCCTCGATACCCTAAGCCTACCCTAACAGCCTTTGCTCTATCCTCAACCAGCCTTTGGTCTGCTCCTTTAGAGAACCGTCAAGAGTGGACAGACCCTGCTAAGAGGGCAGACTATCCTCTTCCCTTTTTGTTCATCTCATGTCTTCCCTAAGACAGCCAGTGACCTCTACTGTGTCCCAAGTCCCAGCAAACCTTAGCTGCTTTTTGGGACAGTCCTTTATGGACTGTGGTGCGTTAAAGGGCTGCCACTTACTCATTTGAGGCTACAATTTTTGCCTCTCTTGACTGCCTTTACTCCCTGCATAATACCACACAAAACATGCATTAATTGTTAGTCAAGATAGCATATTAAATATTGTTTAATGAAGATCTGAAATGACTTTCTTCTACTGCTGACATAAATATCTGAAACTTACTGTGTGTGGTTGTCATAAACTATTAAAGGAATGAAGGTGTGGTGAATTAAGTGCATTGGTTACTTCTTGGCTATTCGACACGGCTATAAAATCATCATAGGTAAGCCTGCTATAATCATATTGCTGCTATCCTTTTACATCAGACTTACTGTTGCTATAACACATACTGTTCTTTCTCTATGGCAATGTATGGAGAGTCTTGTAACTAATTGGTAAATGTTTTCAAGTAATCAATGTTCATAGATGAATTGAGTAATGGATACTGCTGAGACTCTTTGAGTGGTAGTACCTTTTGTCACTACTTATTGTTGTACTATTCGCTGTCATATTGTTTATCAGACATATTGTTTGTTGGAAAATGATTGGTTAATGGTATACTTACATGTGAATGATGATAGTTAATGGTGACATTGTTTTGAAGTTCAAGGTGTTGGATTAGACTTGCTATTGATACCTCTTTGCATCATATTATTACACTTATTGCGTTTAGATATATTGGTAGCATTAATTGGTTACTACAAGGCACTGGTATATTAACGCTTAGGATAGGAGATATTGTTCAGATTTTTTTTTTTTATCTTGCAAAAGGGCTTTCCCCTTGGAGATTCTAGTTCTCCGAAGAAGTTTTGGAAGAGTGACTAAGGTGATAGTCGTCACTCTCTCCATACATTGTCTATCGGTGACTAGCCCTGCTAGTTCATCCGGTAACATTTTGGCGTCATTGCCGGTGACCATTTCAAAATTTGAAGCAGTTGATCTAGAGTCATTCACACCTTGGAAAGAACGACATTCGGTAAAAAAATTGAGGTATGTCTTTCTGGGTATTTTGAAAAATTATTGTCAAGGACTAATCTTGCAGATCTTACTTGGCGGCTCCACACAAAAAATCTCGGCAAGGCTTAACATTTTTGGCGTCATTGCTGCGGACCTCTAAATCAATTGAGGTGACTAATCTGTGCATGAACGACACAATGGTAAATCCTAAGGTATGTCCTTGTACTCAATATATTTATAATTTTGTAAGGACTAATTTGATAGGTTTATCTGGCGACTCCACAAAGAACTCATCTCATCACCATTATCTCGGGTACGTCCTTGTTTTTTGGTGCTTGGTGAGATTTGTTGAGCTAACTTGGAAGGTCTCTCTTAGCGACTCCAACTGAAGAAAATAAAAGAAGTGCTCTATAAAGACAAGGAAGCCTGACGATATGGCATCCAATTACGAATTATGGATGGATATATTGGATTTTTCATGCATTGTGGGATATCCACACTTGTATGTTATTGAAGATGATGGGAAAGAACTTTTTTCATTATTTCATGAATATAAGTATCATGCAACAACACATGTTTGGGCATTCATGCAATTTCTCCAAGCAAGCAATATCATACATGAAGATATCAGAATGAAGTTATTCCTACTATCTCTCCACTTAGAGGACAACTTGACCGTTGAGAATTGGTATGAAAGATTTCCCCGTAAAAAAATTATTCACTCAAGCAGTTAATCTATGCATTCAATAAGGATTGGGATTATGATATCGATGAACATGTGAGAAAGGTCGTGATCAACCATATGTGGTAAGAAACATTGGGAAACAGTCAAATATAAGATGGTCCTGGCGAAGGAATCGAAGAGGATATTCCATTTGAATTTAAAGATCCTGATAATCCAATTGTTGCTGAAATGGAAGTATATTTTGCTCTGCTCGACCTATCAAAGTTCTTAGGTTACTCAGACGGACTACCACATGAACTATGTAAGCCATTTAGTGATTAAAATGAGGATTATGCCGAAAACCTAGTTGCGAAGTTTTTGTTGTTATTACCAGAGGAAGTTGAGTTGGAAGAAGGTGTTGATATGAGATTGTTTGCCCTTCACCTAGAAGGAAAGGCTCGCATTTGGTTCACCAACCTGCCAAAAGCTAAGATATCTTTTCTTCCAGAATTGATTTAACTATTATGTAGACGTTGGTTCCCTGGAAAACAACATAGATGGATGCGCCTATTTATGACGATGATTATTGAACGTTTATGGGTCCACCTATTTATGATTCTTTAAGACCAAGTACTGTTGCTTTCGGGCTTTTCAGTGATGAATGGTTTGTTGATGTTTTTGTAACTTCGGAATGTATTCACTTGTATATTTCATATATTGTATTTCATTGGTCATCAATGTTCCTATCGCGAGATTCATTAATGTAATCAAGTCATGTAAAGTCATAGAGATTAACCCTCCTTTGTAAGTAGGGGGTAAAGTCCCCACAGTTGTGGCGCACTAGGGTTATTAGACTCTCCTAGAGAAGTTGGCCGTGGTAAGTTATTGTCAAGTCGAAAACTAGTATAAATAGAGAGTGAGCCTCTCTATTTGAGACACACACTCACCCAGCTATAGCGAATAGGTGAGAGAAGAGGAGCTCACACAAGTGAGAGAGAGAACAGCTGTTGGAGATCATCTTTCTGTCTTTGGGTTTTACTGTTGCCATTGGTGCTCATTCTATCTCTGAGGAAGTTGCGGGGTTTTTCCTTAATGGTTTCCCCGAGGATAAATCTTTGTGTCTATTGTCTCTTGTGATTGATTGTTGTGCATGTTATTCTCTCAGATAAGATCCTAAGATCATATTGCTTAAATGATAAAAATATAACATGGTATTAGAGCTAACCTGAGAATAAGACACTATGCAGCTGCAGAAGCTAGGGCTTCTTACTTTTTGGGGCTCTCTCCACAAATCATCAACAAAAGGAGGCTAGGCTAACTCTCCATTGAAGGGGGCATTTTTCTGTCGAAGCAGAATTTGATTCTGGGCATTTTTCAGTTTTTGACCTGTCACTACAGTGGGAAATTATGGCTTTTTACTGAAGAGGAATTTTTGAGTGAGCCTAGCATAGGATTGCTCTCCTCATCAAAATCAAAGTTTAGAGACCAAGGTTGAAGTTTTTGGTTGAGTAAAACTCCGGGAACGTGAAACCTTAGTTTGACCTCAAGCCTGAAAAACCCTAAAATACTAAAATTGGTAGTTTTGGTACATTCGCTATATCTCGGGATTGAAGAAGTCTCAGGGGCCGAAATTTTCACAAGCCGAATATAAAATCCTGATGTACCCTGTGTAAAAATTTCAGCCTCAGATTCGCTATATTCTGGGAGATATGATTCCTCCAAATCAGGTTTTCAGCCTCTTCCAGGATTCATCGCTAAACAGGATACCTAGGGAGAATTGCTATATCTTGGGCTACGAAGGTCCAAATGAAATTTCGCAAGATGTTCTAGATAGGGCACAGACTGTACTTTTTGTGGTAAAATTTTCGGACCCTGATGATGAAACAGGGACACGTGGCAGTCTGTACAAGTTCGCTATGCTGAACAGTCCTGAAATACGTCACATTGGGAAAAGTCTCATAAGTCCCAATTGGTGAAACCAATTCTGCTCAAACCTGTGGTGTTGGAAAGAGGACAGACGATGATACCTCAATACGAAATTTTAGACACAGAGGAGCAGTACTTTCGGAGATCCCGCAGAAACAATATTAGGAATTTCTGCAGAGGAAATTGGAAAACTAGGGCTTCCTGTTCCGGGATCTTCCCTCCACTGTTTTTAGAAAAGGAGTACATTGGACAGCTCGCCTTGAAGAGGCCCATATTTCTATCCAATCAGATATGAAAGATTCCAAGTTTTGAAAATTAGGGTTTCTTTGACAAACTCTAGATCGGCCAGATCCGGAACCAGGACGGACACCTCAAATCAGGAAGATCTAATCTTTTGTTATTTACATTTGAGGTTCTCATTTCAAAATGACCTATCACACCAGCTTGATGAGAAGTTTGGTGAAGCTGAAAACTTTCGAGCATGGAAGTCTAAGTTTTCACTGGTTCTTGAAGAAAATGAATTGGACACCTACATAAGTGGAGAGGTTCCAGTTCCAGAGGGAGATGAGGCTAAAGCCTTACACAAGAAGAACTTGATCAAGGCCAAGAGGATCATTTCTTATTCAATCAAGGATCACCTTATACCACAAGTGTCTTCCCTAAAGACACCTAAAGAGATGTTTGATTCCTTGACCAAGCTATTCGAAGGAAAGAACATAATAAGAGAAGAGAAGATGGGAGCAACTGAAGATCAAGTGTTCACGATTCAAAGAAGATCCCTCAAGCGATGAGGAACATGAACGACTCAATTCTTGAAGAACATCTTATCCATCTTAGCATTTGGATAAGAAATGGTGTTGTTATGAATGAAGAAGATGAAGCTGAAAGAAGGAGTCTACCCACGAAACAAATAAAGATAAGTATTCAATTGTCATTTCATGATATTGTTTTGTTATGCATTTGTTTATATTTAGTTGATGTGTTATGCATGATAGAATGTTTGCATCAATGACAGTACACTACTAATATGCATGTGATGGGTAAGTAGCTCATGGCGCTATACAACTCTCCATTGCTACTTATCTAGAATGAAACCTCTTTGCTGACATATTGGATTAGTGCACAATTTCAATGATGTCTTGGTAGAGATGGAAGGCATCTAGAAAGTTTGCGTGAGATATGGATGAATGTTGTATTGGCTAAAATAGTTGCATGATTATATCTTTATGCATAAGAATTTGCCATTATGAATATGCCTTATGAAATGTTTCTAACCATACAACTGGTGCATTTGACTTGTAGGAAAGATCGTGTACAATCGCCTACAAGAAAAGAAGGATGAGACTTGTTCCGAAGAACAAGTGACGACAGTTCAAGAAATTATCCAAAATGAAGAATAGTATGACGAGACTTCAAGAGGCCTTAGAGACACTCTAGTTATGTGACACTATTAAGTGACATCATTGATGCAGAGCCTTCCAGCTATGAAGAAGTAGCCAAGAAGAAAGGGAAGGAGAATACCAATTCAAGAAGAATGATGTCTAGGATGCAGTATCGAGACCTGAAGGGAAGTCCGTAGTATCTTTCATATGGATCTACAAGTTCTATCATGCAGTAGATGGCAACATCGTGGGATATAAGGCAAGAATCGTAGCACGAGGCTTCTCACAGAAAGAAGGCATAGACTACGAAGAGACATTTGCAGCCACTAGAAGTTAAAACACATGACAGGCAGAATCATGTGTGCAAATGAAAGAAGGCCTTGTATGAGCTCAGAAGACACCCATGGGATAACACATACATGAGGAGCTTGGAGATCACCTAGAGAAATGAAAATCTTAACCTTTTCTACAAGGTTGAAGATGAAAGCCTATAGAGAATGACAAGCTCACAGATGGGTGCGAGAAGAACTTTTGAAAAGGTTCAAGACAGAGGATCTTGGTATCCAGTGACCCTAGATGGATACATAGAATATTTGTAGCAGAGGAAGCTACTTGTCACTCCAGTACATAATGTTTCAATACATAGAGTATGAAAGGCAGAGGGAGAATGATGCTCCACTTCAGAGGGAGTGACTGCAGAAGATCCTGAGGTTCGACATGGTATGACAGGATGGACAGTTTACTGATGGCTCTAGGCTTTACTCAGAGTAAAGCGGATTCCAACCTTTACTTCAAGGTTGAAGGTGGAAGACCAGTGATTATCCTGTTATATGTCGATGATTTGTTCATGACAGGTATAAGTGGAACTCATTAAAGTTGCAAGAAGGATACTTGCTGCCGAGTTAGAGATGAAGGACTTGGTTATGGTGCATTACTTTTTAGACATGGAGGTGTGGTAGAGTGCGAATGGAATCTCCCTGGGATAAGGGAAGTATGTAGTAGAGATCTTGAAGAGGTTCAGGATGATGGACTGTGTTGCCATCTTTTTTGTACCATTGTTGGGTTACCTGAGGAGCCGCCGATTGACAAACATGACTAATATTTGATTCCAGTGTATCAGTTGATCTGTCTTTATGTCTAGCCAGTTTTGGCTAGTCAGTTTTTTATTTGAATAATTTTGACCATGGCCCCGCAGGGTTTGTAATAAAATGTGCTAGTAGGGTGTTTTGAGTGGTTTGGTCTTCTAAGACGTAGAATTTCAACTAAGGTATTCCAGGGAGTTTTTTGCTCTTGACAATTATGCTTTGTCTATAGCCGAGTATAATTGACGAGGTTTTCTCCCGTTTCTTCCAAAGCTGGAATGCCCGATTTTGAATTCTGGGCCTTGGGGGGTTATTAGAGCCCAACTAAGTGTATATAAACCTACTAGGCATTATTAGAATAGAGCATGGTCATGTCCTAAGTCACTAGGACCCTCAAAAAATTTTCCGAAAATTTTTTACTGAACGCGTCAAAAATCATTTTTTAATTTTTTAATTTTTTCCTAAGTTTTTAATTAAAATTTTCTATAATTTAAATAGAAAAATTCAATTTGTAATAAGTTAGTCATCCGGAACCCGAATTCAGTGATTGAAGGCTCTAACCTTAAGCCAAAAATCATTCTTGATTGGTCAGCTAGTCAGATCCAACTTTCAGATCATCATTCGGCCACATAACATATATTTTCTCAAAAAAGTCATTTTGGGGAAAAAATTGATTATTTAATAAAAAATGATTATTTTGGAGAAAATCCAGAACTCTCCAAATTAATCCAAAATCAGTGATGCAAAATGACATGGCATTGGGCATTTATGATGATTAGAGTTAACAGAACTCAGCTTCAGTCAGCATTCAGTGAGCATTAAAGATGTATTCAATTAACGGTCTTGTCATCTCCAGCTAAACTCATGAATTGGATGAGATGGAGAGTATTCGTTGGCTTGATGTTTTGATTGAGGCAGGAACTGGTGATTACACTTATGATCTATTAGCACTGGCTCCTCCATATCTAGGTGTGGCTCCTCCATACCTAGCTCACGCCCTCTCCTCATGCTCAAGGGGTTCCTTCACACCTGTGGCCTCATTAGTGCCTTGGTCTCTGTGCTTAGGGTTGGAGTGGGGGTGCCTTGCCTAGATGGAGGCTTCCCCTCACTCTCAACTCCTCAGCTTCGGTTTTTAGCTCTTAGTGGTGTGCCGAGCCGGTTAGGTCTGGTTTTCTCATTTTAGGGTTTTGGGTCTTCTCTCATTGTATAAATGGAGGCTTCTTTAGCTGTATTGGGATGGATTTTTGTGTAGAGAAACTCTGTCCAAACTTTGTAAATGCTTGTTGCTTTATGCAACCGTTGGAATAAATTTAAGGCTTTGGAGGCTCATATGGTTTAATAATGGTGGATGAATGCTCTTGATGGATGAGGTGATTGTGTTCTAATTTTCTCTTTCATGTCTATTATGATTAAATATCTATGCTTTAGAAGGCTCCTGTAAGCACATAAGAACAATTATTTGTGGTTTGCAATTTAATTGTTTATTGCTTTACTCTTAGAAATTGAAAGTAGCGTTGTTTATTCAGTCATATTTCATGCTCTTTTACATTTCAATTTGTGAACAATACATGATCTAATCCATCTTTTGGCAAGTATTTGAGTTGATTTTGTGCAGATCAGTCCATCCAACCAAGTAGAAGTTCGAGCTCAACTGCATCCTCTTCTCTTGGAGTCAAGTGCAACTTCCGGCTATTGCAAGCTGTAAGGAATCCAAGCATCCTTAAGAAGATCCACAGGTTTGAATATTTTCTCTGTTCTTTCATTCATCTTTCAAGGTAAAAATTTCTAAATTTTGGGTTAAGGCAAGGCTTGGGCTAAAGTGATTCACCAAACCGTATGCCCCTGTTGGCTGTCTCGTCTTCATTTTGCATCCCTCTTTCACTTCTTTTTGTAGCCCTTTCTTCTCCTCTTTCGCTGCCTTCTTTTCCCCTTTTTCCTTACCTTTTGCAGCCCTATTCACCCTTTTTTGCAGCCACTTTTTGGGCCTTAGTTTCAGCCTTCTTCCTCATCTTTTGCAGCCTTCTTTGCCTTTTTTGCAGCCCCTTTTTCACTTTTGTTTTCAGCGTTCTTTGACCTTACTTTGCCCTCTTTTCACCCCTTTTGTCTTCTCTTTCCTATAGCCTCTTATTCTTCTCATCTTCCTCTGGTTTTGGTAAAGGTTGGGTTCATTTTTTGTGATTAAGTTTGTAGATCTAGTTTAATTTTTTTTGGACTAACATTATAACAAGTTAGTGTTCAAAGCTCTTATTTTCAGGCAGGTAAAAGAGAGCCCAAGGGCCTTAAGAAAGCAAGGAGCAAGCAGAGAGCAAAAATACCAAAACATCTCCCTCCTCTTTCTTCCCTTTCTCACCTTTGCTCATTCAAGAAGAAGCTGAACATAGCAAAAGATTGTAAAAAATAAATAAAGAACGAGTGGGATTACGGCTCCCACACCCCTCTTCCCCCATTTGGGGGAAGCTTGTATCGTCCCATTGTCATGCTTTTTCTTTTTTGCTTAATAAACTACTAAAGGTAGAATATGATAAAATAATTGCATAATCATTAGAAAGGTAGTTTATGTTTTAATTAGTTTACCACTCATAAAAAATGAAGTGAAAATGTTTATTTGATTGTTTACTTAGATATTGCATAGTTTCTTTACTGTTTTACTTACCCCCTTGCTTTCCCGATTAGGGCCCTAAAAAGCCTGAAAGAGACTCTTGGGTAGTGTTGCCCACCTATTTCGAGTAGGTGGCAACTTCATGTACATGAAGATGTACAAAATTGTACAAATCGTACCTTGGAAAAATCTGAGGATTTTTCGCTTCTGCAGGGCAATTGCCCCTCTGTAAAACGAAATGTCCGCTCCCCTGCGTGGGAAAATTAATGTAATTTTATGTGCTAGTATGGGTCATATGATATGGATGCCACACCATGAAACTGGTTGTTAGGGAAGTCCCCTCATCGAGTGTTTTTTTCCTTTCCAATTAATCTTGTTGTTTAAAAGATTTTAATTGGTTTGGTTTTTCACTCAAAATCCTCCAAAGTGGTGACGGGCGTTCTAACGGTCAAGTCCATGAAGTGGCTAAGGCTTCAAAATGTTATTCATGACCATGCTAGACATTTGTATAGAGTCTTGCGGAGTTTCGTTATGTTGTTGTATTTTTATTTATTTTTTCTAGTTAATTAATTTCGCCCCTTGGTGGTTAATTAACTAAGTTTTGATGTAATAATGTAATTGCTCAAGCATTGGCACTTTGTAATAGGGGCTATGAATGCAAGGTGAATTGTTATGAAACCCCCTAAGCCACTGCTTCGAGTCCCATGTCATTCTGATAAGGGGTTGAGGAGATAGACCATTTTTGGCTAAGCAAGGTCTATTTTCCTAGGGAATTAATTAATTTCCCTAAGTCAAAAATTCATATTACTTGATTTTGAAGGAAAAAATCAAATAATGCCATGGTAATTTTGTTTGGGGGTTGCCAAGCCTAGGAAAATTTATTTCAAATTTTTCCACCCCTCCATGACCAAGATATAATTTTTCCAAGTTTAATTTTAATTTTTCCGAAGTCAAAATTGGAAAAATTTAAAATTTAATTGAAAAATTAAATCTAAGGTGAAATTTAGCCTAAGTCTAAAGGTTAAATTTTTGGAGCAAATGGCAAAGTCAAAGCCAAGTTTAGAGCCATAAAAGTCGTTTAAAACCCTCACTAAAGGGGGCGTCCAAGTTAAAACCCTCACTAAAGTGGGGCGCATGCATGTAAAAGGGCCCACTCTAAATAAGAGGAGGCGCTACCAAATAAAGGGAGGCGCTAGCTTAAAGAGGAGACGTCACCATATGTAGAGGGCGCTACCACATATAGTGGGGCGCTAGCAATAGAGGAGGGCGTCATATTGGTGGAGGCGCTAGCCATAGGGAGAGACGTCTCATGGAATAGACAAAGCGCTACCATTATAGAGGGCGTCACTACATTTGGAGGAGCGCTAATTTAGTGGAGGGCGCCAACATTAGAGGAGGGCGCCTAGCTTGGGCCCACATTAAATCCCAAAAAATGATCTAAGGGAGCAGCTTGGTCAAAACCCTAGATCTAAGGGTGTAGATGCATTAAGACATGGATCAAGCACCTGAGCCATGGATTGAAAAGTAATCTAAGGGTGTAGAATGATTGAGGAGGGTGCAAAGTCAAATACCTAGATCTAGTGGTGGAGATCTAATCTTGGCCGTTGATCTTCAAGGGGTTGGGGTTGCTCCTCAACTATATAATGAGGGTCTTACTCCCTCATTTGGGAACTTCTCTCATGCTATTGTTATGCTGCTGAAATTACTCCATATTCTCCTCTCATATTCTCTCAAGCTTCTTTGGCTATTGTAATGTTCTTGCCCTAGTTGGGCTTAATACAACTAATCTTTGGAGGAATTCTTGGTGTCTCTCTTCTACGTTTCATGCATCCTTTGTGAGGTAACTTGCTTTATACATTTATTTGATTTGCATTTGTATTAGCTTAGATAGCTCTCCACAAAGTATTTTGTGGAGAGATTTGCAAGTAGAAGTATTTCTGCTTCCATTTGTGGGTTTTCAATAGGATTTATCAAAGTATTTTGGTAGATTTATTGGGTACTCACCTCTTTGCTTACATTTTGCAGCTCTCATAAGTTTATTTGCAGGGATCTAGAACAAAGGAGCATCTTTCTCCATTGGTTATAATTCTGTTTTCTATTTTCGCACTTTTGCTTACGAGGGTTTTAAAACTCAGTTTTTATCATTGTATAGTGATAAAAACCTTGGTTTTAAGGCCCCAACCCTTAGTATATTAGTTCAATACTTCAAATATATTGTTTTAACATCATTTAGGTGGCTAGAAACTCTGTTTTCAGCCCTCTAAACATCATATTTCTGTTATCTTTTCTCTCAGATTTTTTGCCATTTTTTGGGGATTTTTGGGACTAATTTTTCTTTGAGTTTTCTGTGATTTCCAGCAAGTAAAGCTTGCTGGTTTGTGACAGGTTTTACACAGGTGAAGGGGAGGTGCTGCCCAAATTGGCCCAGAAATACCTCAACCTTCAATCGGTTCCAAAAGGGGTTCAAACCCTCACTCTTCTCTCCTTTTTTTTTTTGATATTTGTAAACCCCAATGAGAAGTTCTCTTGGGGTATTCCACAAAAGTTCATAAAGCATTTTGTAATCTATATGTAAATAGATTAGGAAGTAGAGTAGGAAGTAGATAACTAGTTTTATTTCTGTTTACCCACTATCTCTGTGACAGACCACCATCTCTGTTACAGAGATTGTTGTGAGGTTAGTTTAAGCATATTTTTTATTTCTGTTTACCCACCTATCTCTGTTACAGACCACCATCTCTGTAACAAAGATTGAAGTGAGGTTATTTTAGTCTCTTTTACTTCTGTTTCCCACCTATCTCTGTGACAGACCACCATCTCTGTTACAGAGATTGTTGTGAGGTTAGTTTAAGCATATTTTTTATTTCTGTTTACCCACTATCTCTGTGACAGACCACCATCTCTGTCACAGAGATTGTTGTGTGGTTAGGATACTATTTTAGATAGTTGTATTTTCCTTTCAAGTTTCATTTTCGGTTAAAGGGGTAATCATACAACCTACCTATCCTGTGTATCCTCTATCCACTTGTCATCTCCATTTAGGGACTTCAAGTTGGGTATGAAAAGCAGGAGAAGTGGGGGCTTAGCTTAGTTAAAACAACTTTCTTTTTCTGCTGCAGTCTTCACACTTTATTTTTCAGTCCAAGATCAAGTACCAGCATCTCCCATAAGGGATACCGCTTGGTTGATTTTGTTGATAGTTTAAAATTAACCTTGCATGCTAATCACCAAGATTAAAATTTACCCTTAAAATTTACCAACAACAACTTCACTACCCCCTGTTCCTCTACTCGGTTACCACCCTTCGGGGTACTCGCGAGATACGATAGGGGATAGAGGAGTCTTAGTTTAATAGGCATCCATCTAGTTGTTTTTCCTGTTGATTAAACACAGTGCCCTCGGAGGCGACTTGGAGTAGAAGACCGTGGGGGGTCTCTAGGCATTCTACGTCCCCCTTGTTGAGCACTAGGGCATTGGGGTTTGACCTGTGAGCTACGGGTGGGCTTTTCTCCCACTTTGTTGAGCGCAACAGCATTCCCTCTTTGACTTGAGAAATATTGGATTGGAGTAGTCACACCATCGGTTCGAAAACTAAATTTCAAGAGGAAAAACCTTAATAAAATCTACCTAAAATAAACCAAGAGACATTGCAAAACCGGTTCTATAACATTTTTTCATTGTAGCGCACTTCCACTCCAACACTTTACTTTTCAGTTTCATTTACTTTCAGTTCTGCAATTGTTTATGTGGTGAATGCTTAACATTTGTTTAACTGCTTCAAGTAATTCAACTTAAAAGTCTTTCCTTTTACATTTACTGTTGGTTTGATAAATTTCATTTAAGGCATTTTCCTCCTGCTATCGCTTGTCTATAACTTGTAAATCTGGTTCATATTTGTTTAAACTGTAACTATTTTACTTGATTTGTTTATACTGATAAATTTAGATCATCTGTACATTGCTTAGATAGCTTGATTCATTATTGTATCAGTTATTTGTTTATTCATCTCATTTGTTAGACAACTTAACCTATGGGATAATTAACTTAGACTGCATCCATTGAAAGTTGCATTCTCTGACTCCATTCTTTAGGCACTAGTTATAAATAAAATGATTGACTGTCATTTAAATATTGCATCTTGCATTGGTTTGATTGTCATCTCTCAAAACCTTAGCCTCAATCTTAATAAAAGATCCCTTTAATTAATTTGTAATTAATTAATAAATCTGGAACTTAGTCTTCCGTAGGGACTTCCCCCCTTGGCTCTATTGGGATCTTGCCTAAACGGAGGAGTTGTGGACTGTGGTGACAGTGGTCCCCAGCTCTCGCTTGCCCCCAAGGACACACATAGCAGGTTGTGACTTTCCTGTTCCTTAAAGTGTGAATTAGGCGGCAATAGGTAGCTTAGATCTTTATGTTTTTGTTTCTTTTAAGATTAACGAATTAATTAAGTCTCTTGAACTTGCAGTAACACAAGTCAAGAGCACTCTCTATCGGGGAGCATACTTAAAACTGCATACCCTTGCATTAGGCATCTTAGATTAGCTAAGTCTCTTGAACTGTTGTCATAAGACGAGGTCAAGAGTGCTCTCTGTCGGAGAGTCTTAATTAATTAACTTAATAAGATTTGCAACGCACACCTCCTAATTAATTAACTTCGTTTTCTCCTTGCCGAAGTATGCTCTGACCGACCTCAAAATCGAAGTACCCAGAAACGCCATTGGATTTCTAATCTTGCAAGAAAAACGTAATAAAATTTAAACACCGTAACCAACGCACCGGCGTTGTAGGGAATTTCCTAAAGTTCCTTCTTAGTAGAGGCGTCGGAACCCCCGCTGTCTAAGCTTCTTAGCTAGTTGGTCAATCTTTGCGATACTAGCCTGGGATACTGGGTGGGCCGTCATGTCTTCAACGGATTGAACTTGGAATATTCTCCCGGCTTTTGACAAACCTTCGTTGACACCTATGTCACAGGGTTAGGCTAATTTTATCCTTGAAGTTCGAAATTCGCCGAACTTTAAAAAAAATCGAAATTCGTTTAGGTTCAGCGAATTCTAAC
Source organism: Pseudotsuga menziesii (assembly GCA_001517045.1). Taxonomy (NCBI): domain Eukaryota; kingdom Viridiplantae; phylum Streptophyta; class Pinopsida; order Pinales; family Pinaceae; genus Pseudotsuga; species Pseudotsuga menziesii. Next base: position 335,174 of record LPNX010505564.1, read on the forward strand.
GCCGAACCTTAAGGCGAATCGCATCGAATCGAATCGAACCTCAACGAACTCAAATCGAATTGAACCCTAAACGAACCCAAACGAATTTCAAGCGAATTTAATGCGAATTTCAAGCGAATTTCAAGGAATTTCCTTCACATGTTCCACTGTCCCGTCATTTTCATCCGCTCCAGAGTCCACACTGCGCTCATTATTCCACAACCCCGACCCTATTCTGGACTGTTCATTCACCATTCGACAACAACACCAGTGGCCGCGACTCTACTACACCAGTGCAACTGCAAACCAGTGGCCGCGACTCCGTGACTCCACTGCACACCGCGTCCGCGAGTCCACTGCGACTCCACTCTTAGTTGCTGCCTTAAAAGTTAAAGCCTCAGAACTGTTGCTACTAGCAGAAGTCCCCTTGGGCCCTTTCAATCCTCGCTGGCTCCTTGATCACCCTCGTAGCTCCATTGAAGGGCCTCCCTTAACCTTGGCACTGGCAGGTTTTCTTTCATCCTTCAAAGTTCAAAGTTCAGGCCCTCCCTTTCTCCTCGGGTGTGGAGCAGCCCTAACGCCATCACACAGTCCGTCCGACCCTACGGGACACTACTCCAGAGTCCACAGTCCACTGCAACTCGCGAGTGTGAGGATCGAGATTCGAAACCTAGACTCCGGCTCGTCACTGGTGGGTGAGGGTCAGTGCTGAAGCAGTGAACCCTGAGTGGACCGGTCACGAAGTGGGTCAATGCTGAAGCCTCTTTAATTTTAATTTTTTAGCTTTAAAGTTTAAACAGAGTTACAGAGTAACAGAACTAGGAACAATTGTTGGTTTTTAGATTTTTATAGTGAGTGTTAGTCTCTTCATGAATTAGGAATTTAGATTTCCATTAGCATTTGAAATTTCCAAATTCGATATTTCCAAGTTCCAACTTCCAACCAGTTAAGCTTCTTGAGACAATAGTATTAGTCTTGCAACTTAATTGATTTTTCAAAATGAAAAACAAATTCTAAAAAATTGTTTGACTTTACAAAACAAAAAATGCAGAAACATCATACATGGCACCTCAAAAATCAACAGCAGAAGGATGGAAGTATATGAAGAAATTGGATGGGTTTGGGAAGCATTTGAAATGCAAATTATGTGGTCATCAGTTTTGTGGGTCCTTAACAAGAGTGATGGACCACCTGCTTTCTTCTAGTAATGGTAAAGGAGGTGGCGTTGAAGGCTGCAAAAAGGTGTCTACAGATTTGAGACAAACACTTGAAATTGATTATGACAAAATTAAAAGAACCAAGGAGATGAATGAAAACAAAAAAAGACGGATTCAATCAGAGATTGAAATGTCTTACAACCCCACTTCCTCACTTACTCCAAGCAGAGATGCAACTGCAAGTTCAACTCAGGTTCAACACACAAGATCAAGTGGGACAGCCACATTAAATTCTTTTTGGAAGCCTGTACAGAAGCAAGAGGTTGATGATGCTATGGCTGACATGTTCTTTGCAACTGCTATTCCATTTAATGTGGCCAGAAACCCTTCCATCATCAATGCATGCAAGAAAATTTCAGATTTTGGAAAAGTATATGTGCCTCCTAGTTCCAAGAAGATAAGGACCACTCTTTTGAAGAGGTCAAAAGAAAGGGTGACAAGCAGATTGACCAAGTTCAAAGAATCTTGGAAAAAAACAAGTTGCACAATTTTATCTGATGGTTGGTCTGATATGTGTCACAGACCTCTAATCAATGTGTTGGTTTCATGCCCCAAAGGGATATTATTTCTGAAGGTGGTTGATTCATCAAGACAAAAAGAAAACTGCTGAATACATTTTCAAGATCTTAGAAGAAGCGATTCTTGAAGTTGGTGAAGACAATGTGGTCCAAGTTGTAACTGATAATGCTTCAAATTGTGTGGGAGTTGGAAAGCTAATAATGGATAAGTACAAAACAATTTATTGGACCCCTTGTGCTACGCATTGCCTTGACTTGTTGCTACATGATCTAGCAAAGTTTCCATGGATTAATGAGGCAATTCGGAAGGGGAAACAAATTTCCCACTTCATATTTAACCATCACCTCACCTTGAGCTTGTATAGGAAGCAAGCATCTAGAGAGCTATTGAGGCCCTCTGATACAAGATTTGCCACATATTACATTTCCCTCAAAAGAGTGGTTGAGGAAAAGACAAGTATTAGAGGTGTTGTTTGCAACAATAAGTGGGAAAACTCTCGGCTTTCAAAAGAATCTAAAGGGAAAGAGTTGGAGAAAATAATTTTGGGTACTGATTTTTGGCAAAGTGCCATAAAGGTTTTAAAAATATGTGAACCTATTGTTGACATGCTTCGCATGGTCGATAGTGACACCCCTTCCATGGGATTTGTTTATGAGGGCATGGATCGTTGCAAGGAAGCTATAGCAAAATCCTTTAACAATGTGGAAAATGAGTACATGGACATATGGCAGATAATAGATGAGAGATGGAAGATGTTGCATAGCCCTTTGCATGCAGCAGCTTGTTATTTGGATCCTAGATTGTTTGGGATAGAAAGAAATGATGATGTAGAAGTCATGAGTGGCTTATATGCAGCTATTGAGCGGTTGACTCCAAATCTAGAAGAATCTAGGAGGCTTAGAGAGCAACTTCGGGCATACAAGTCAGAAGAGGGGTTGTTTGGAAGTGCTTGTGCCATAGAGGATAGGAAAAGCATTCCTCCATGGGAATGGTGGACTTACTATGGAGTAGAGTCACCTCAATTACAACGTTTTGCAATTCATGTTTTGAGCCAGGGATCAAGTTCCTCTCCTTGTGAAAGGAATTGGAGTAGTTTTAACCATATCCAATCAAAGAAGAGAAACAAATTACTATCTACACGATTGGAAAACCTTGTTTATGTTCACAGCAATTTGAAATTGGCTTTAAACAGTGTGGCCAAAGATTCATCTAGTTCCACTCACCCATGGTTTGAGGCTGATCCTACTTCAAATGCGGAAGAAAATGATCTTGGCATTGATGGTGATAGCAGCGATGAGCCTACTGCTACTGATGACAGAGTTTTAGTTAGTGATGCATCTGACAATAACATCTCTAGTGCCTTTACTGCCCCTTGTGCTCTTGATGATTTAGATCTTTATGATGTTACAAGTAGGCCACTAGAATAGGAATTTGACCATATTTGAATTTTTGTGAAACAATTTCAAGGATTATAAGTGTTTTACATTATGGACAGCCTTTAAATTTGTATTTTGAAGACTATAACAACCTATATTTTAAAGACTGTATTTTGAAGACTATTACAAATTAACAGTGACCAACCTATATTTTGAAGATTATATGTAGTTGATATTAGATAAGAGCCTATATTTTGAAGATAGTGGACAATCTTTTAAATTTTGAATTTTGAAGTCAGTATGTAGTTGATTTTGTAATTTACAAATGCAATTAGCAATACATGCTGAAAATAGCATCATGTTTAATAGTTTACTTATTATCGAATCATTGTGATTGATCATATTTATCATGTTTTGTATATGTAGGATGTGGTTGTTTAAAACTTGGAATTATGTTCATGTTGTAAATTTTAATTTTCTTGATATGTTATAAATTATATGTTATTTTAATTTTAATTTTAAATCATGATCATGTTGTAAATTTAATTTTTTATTGCTGATTAGTGCTATTGCAGCACTGCTTACTGATTACTAATTAGTGATTATTATGCTCAGATCTGCTAAATTTACTTATTTCTTGCTTTCACATTATTTTAAGTTTTAAGTTTTATGTTATATTTCATTATTTATAGTGTAAAATTTAGATGTACATGGAGGTTGCAGCATTGAGCATAATGATAAATTTGATATATTTTCTTTATTTGTTATATATAATATATATATATGAATTTGTTTATATTGGCGAACCTAATGCCGAACCTCATCCTGAGCTTCATTAAAAAAATTGAATTCGAATCGAATTTCAAAGTCGTCGAACTTGAATTCGAACCCGAACCATGTGACATAGGTTGACACCATAATCAAGAGCACTTGAATTCTTAAAAACATACCAAGAGCACTCGCACAACTTAATATTCACTAGTTTTATTTCAAGACTTGTGTTAAATTCTTATGCATTTCAGTACTTTGACTCCATAAGGCACTGGTCTTTTAATCTGCATAATTATCAAATATATTTGGATCAATTGTCTTTGGCCTTTTCAATTTCTATCTGTGAATACATATTAATGAAGTCTTGAATTATTGCTTATCTTTAATCTCTTGCTAGCAACGTGGATTGCTCTGATTTATGTGTCATACTCATAATAAATAAACACATTTAACTACAATAAACTCTTAAACAACACCCATCCACATCCATAACCAATTAAAACACTTTAACCACATTAAGCCATAGAAAACTCTTTGTTAGGGACTACCCCCCTTGGCTTTGTTAAGAGTTAGCCTAAACGGAGGAGCTAGGAGTAGGTGACAGTACCTAGCTCTGTGCTTGCCCCCAAGGTCACACCTCTCCCACTTTCCTAAGTGAGGAGACAGCTTTCAAAAAGTTTCTGCTGCTGGTGTGCAATCGACGGACAACAGACTGCAAGGCCATGACCACACCTATGGCATCGAACCTGAAGCTATTGAGTGATGCTTCATCAGAGACGGTTGATGCAACGATGTATCGCCAGATGATTGGGTCATTGATGTACCTGACGAATACAAGACCAGATATTTGCTTTGTTGTGTTCCTAACGAATACGAGACCAGATATTTGCTTTGTTGTGAACACATTGAGCCAGTTCCTGACGGATCCGAGACATGTTCACCTGATGGTTGCAAAGCATGCAGTGAGGTACCTAAAGGGTATAGTTGATTATGGGCTCAAGTATGAGGCGAATCAGAAGATTAACTTGGAGGGTTATGTGGATTCAGATTGGGCAGGCAGTGCCATTGATAGGAAGAGCACTTCAGTATGGGATCAGGTGTGATCTCTTGGTTTAGCAGGAAGCAGTCCTGCGTGGCGCTGAGTACAGCCGAGGAAAAATATGTTGCCACTTGCTCGGCTATTTGGGAGAGAGGAGCAGTGAAGCTCCAGTCTGTGATCCAGATCGAGATCTCTCGAAAGAGTGAGTGATGAGTTTTAGCATAGCCGATGAGACAAGTTGTCTGAGCATAAAATCTTGGCGAATCTCGTAGGTTGCTCAGACGTAAACAGTCCTATAGGTTGTCCTCGAATGTAATCGGTCGTGGTGAAGCTCGCAGGTTATCCTTGGACATAATCAGCCCTGATGTGATTCTATGCTAGAAATGGCTAGAGTGAAGTTTGAGTACTTTAGGGAGAAGCTTGGTGTTCTCCAGATCGAGGTTCCTTCCAAGGGGAAGTGATGAGTCTGTGTGCCTTTCTGACATGGTGGTAGGATTGGTTCCTCCCATGGTCAGATGTAAATGCAGAGCCTTTTCGACATGGTGCAGGTTGGGCCTCCTATGGTTGGATGTAAGTGCTGAGCCTTTTCGACATGGTGCAGGCTAGGCCTCCCATGGTCGGATGTAAGTGTTGAGCCTTTTCGACATGGTGGTAGGCTGGGCCTCCCATGGTCAGATATAAGTGCTGAGTCTTTCTGACATGGTGGTAGGTTGGGCCTCCCATGGTCAGATGTAAGTGTTGAGCCTTTTTGACTGGGTCAGATATAAGTGCTGGCCCTTTCCTCGGATGGTAGATAGTGTGTCCTACCATGTCGGAGGATGTAAGTGTTGGGCCTTTCTGACTGGGTCAAATGTAAGTGCTGGGCCTTTTTGACTTGGTGACAGGCTGGGCCTCCCATGGTCAGATGTGAGTGCTGGGTGTGCCTTTCTGACATGGATGCTGGATGTGTTCCTCCCATGGTTAGATGTAAGTGTTGGGCGAGTCTTTCTGACATGGATGCTAGATGTGTTCCTCCCATGGTCAGATATAAGTGTTGAAGAAAATGAAGACCTACATGGAGGCTAGGCCTACAACTAGCATGAAAAAGGGCTGGCTCTATAGAACTTCCTGTGACGAGTAGAATTGAGAGATAGCACCATTTGATCGAGATAACGGAAGCAATGATGATGATGATCCAATGATGATCCAGCTTTGATGATGATCTAGTAATGATCTAGCTTTGATGATGATCCAGAGAAGAAGACTTGTGCTGATGATTTGTGTCAAGAGAATACCTTCCGAGTTAAGAGGGAGTGTTGATGTATTTGTAACTTCGGAATGTATTCACTTGTATATTTCATTGGTCCGCGATGTTCCTATTGAGAGATTCATTAATGTAATCAAGTCATGTAAAGTCATAGAGATTAACTCTCCTTTGTAAGTTGGGGGTAAAGTCCCCACAGTTGTGGGGCACTAGGGTTATTAGACTCTCCTAGAGAAGTCGTCCCTGGTAAGTTATTGTCAAGTCGGAAACTAGTATAAACAGAGAGTGAACCTCTCTATTTGAGACACACACTCACCCAACTATAGCGAATAGGTGAGAGAAGAGGAGTTCACACAAGTGAGAGAGAGAAACGCTGTTGGAGATCATCTTTCTGTCTTTGGGTTTTACTGCTGCCATTGGTGCTCATTCTATCTCTGAGGAAGTTTTTCCTTTATGGGTTCCCCGAGGATAAATCTTTGTGTCTATTGTCTCTTGTGATTGATTGTTGTGCGTGTTATTCTCTTAGATAAGATCCTAAGATCATATTGCTTAAATGATAAAAATATAACATGGTTTGAAGAAGAAGTTAATAAAATTTTCCTCCCATTCAAAGAAGTCGTCGATGAAGCTAATGCGGATCGGATTGAGCCAAAATTTGACACTGTTTGGGATGAAGAACTCTTGATCAGTGTTGAAAAACTCTCTGAAAAATCGCTGACTTTTTAAAAAGTCGCGATTTTTTCCCTAAGCAGAAAAATCCGCTGGAAAAAATTGCGACTTTTTAACTTTTCAAAAAGTCGCACAGGCTAAAAATGGCAAGTCCCGACTTTTTCCAAAAACTCCCGACTTTTTCCAAGAAGTCTCGACTTTTTCCAAGAAGTCCCGACTTTTGCTAAAATGGCTAAAATGGCTAAGTTTCCAAAAATTTGTCATTGTAACCATTTTGTTGTATACTAACACCTTTCCTCTACCGTATAAATATTTCAAAACTTTGTTGTATTTGAAGATCAAACCATGCAAGGATAATCTATACAAAATATGTATCCGTTTATCAAAGATCACAATGGTAATTGAATTACTTTTTTCACTATTAGGGAATTTTTTGAGCAAAAATATTTTGAGTGATCATCATAGCACATTGTAAGAAAAAGAGAGCAATGTTTCAAGTGGTAGATGAGTTAGGGCTAAATGTGAGGCTCATGTTAGAAATTCAATTTGGGAGGAGTGAAAAATACATCTATGATTTATCACCAATACAAAACAAGAAATACGTTTAATGGTTGACAATCAAATCAATAAAATATACCTTTCAAAAATTAGGTTTAAGTCATCAGATGGAGGGACAAATAAAAAGCATTTATGAAAACCTTATATAGACCTAATCATTGGAGTAGGGAAAAATATGAAGTATGAATGTAAAACTCAAGAAGAGAGCATTGATATTAGATAGCTAGATGTTAGTTTTCCTCGGATACATTTATATGTGTGATGTCATGTTGTATTGGTTATCCACTTTTGAGTCCTTCATTGGACAACTATGATGTTTCATGATACAGTATCGACTTTGATGTATCATTTTACATTTGGCATGACTACATGATGATGATATATACCAATGCTTTCTCCATATTTATGTTCCAATGTGTTTATCTGATGTTATTGTTGCTTTAAATGTTTAAAATTCCGAAAAAAATTAATGTATTTTGTATTTTTTAATGTTTGACAACTTTTGCCGATTTTTTCCGATTTTTTCGCCGATGTTGCCGAGAAGTTGTATTCGGTACCCTTGCCGACTTTTTGCCGATGTCGACTTTTTCAACATTTCTCTTGATCACCTCAAGCAGAGATATCGAAGACATGATCTGTGAAGGTCCTGTTGAACAAGATATGATTATTCCATTTATCTATGATGCTAATGACGAAGATTGGGTTAATCCTGTCGGTCTTACATTTGATGATGAAGTACCTTAGGATGTGGGTCCTTTACCGGATATTACAAATGGTTTCCATATGCAAATGGTTTATTATGATGAAAAGTTTGATGCCCATACCACTGGCGATGCCTCCATGATTTCTCCATCATACTTATCTAGCATCAGGGAAGCATGTTATAGGAAGGATTCTCTTGCAGATATTCAACCTATGGGGAGCTCAGATTATCAGTCTCTGTTGTGTTCCTCAAGAAGCGTTGAAGAATTTGTTCAGCCCACTCTACCCTATATCAGTAAGTCCTTAATGATGCATTTCAACAAGACCGAGGTAGATAGGTGGACAAGTATGATTTTCATTCCTCAGCTTCATAGTGTTTATTGTTTATCTTTTCGTTTGAAGCATGAAGGTATGAATTATATAACTGACAATTTCAAAATTTCAAGGATTATTTGGAATACTAACATGATTGCTACAAAGACAGACGATATACTTGTATATCCAAAGAAATGCTTAAGTAAATGCAGTGACAAGTTGCAGCTGACATATGAAGATTTGCGAGGTGTAGCTTTACTAATAGCCACCCAAGTTCAAGATCTGTGGACAAGTTTCAGGAAAAAAAATTTCTTAATAGAAATGTATGATGGAGGTGTCCCATACATAAGTCTAGTAGAAGCATGGATTAACGAAGCGTGTCAAAGAAATTCCTCTCCATGGCATAAATTTCAAGTCTTCCAGGTTCTTAGAATGATTCAGGTTCATTTCCTCACCCAGATAAAGAACCTAGTACGTACTCAACATATCATCAATGAGGTATTATCATGGGTTGCATTTAAAGATAATAGTAAGATATCAGGTATGAATTGTTTACTAAGATGGTTACATCGGTGGTATGATTTCACCTAACCCATTTTGACTACTATGTTTAGGGTAGGTAGGGTTAGTTTCATTTTCAGTTAGGCATACCTTTGCATTGCATTTGACTTTCCTTCATGATATAGTTAGTTTTATTGTTCTTAGTTTGTTTCCTTTATTTTGCGGACAAGGTAGGACATAAGTGTCTGCGTCAAGATGCTTTTAATCCCTTTGGATATTTGATGTGTGTGTAGGTCTATAGGTACCAGAAGATTCACAGGTTCTCAAGCACTCCCGGGAAGAGTACTCATGCGGCATGCAGTTGGAGCCAGTGTTACGTTGCATCTGTACCCAACGCACCTTCATATGTGCCCCAAGGAGAGAGAGGACATTTTTTACTAGGAGGGGGGTTATTAAATAGTGGTGGTCTTGGCCGGGTCCTTTGGTCCTTTCTTTAGGAGTACTATGGCTTAATGGCATTGTTGACTGCCCTTTGTTGGGGGTTTTAACCCTGGGGTTGGTGTCCGAGGCTCTTAGGGGTTGATCACCAGGTCACATGACCCCACACCTTGTTTGCTTGCTCTAGTGGCCTATGCTTCAGCTATGAGACCTTGTTCTCCCTTCACAGCCACCTCAGACACCCTCCTGACCCTTCAGCAGGCTAGCGCTCTCTCCTTGGTCTCTTTCCTCAAAGGATGTTATCTTCCATGCCAAGATGTCTTGCTGCCTTGAGGAGGGCGTTGAGGGATTTTACAGCATTTTCGGGGTTAGATAGGGCATGACGCCCTCCCTCTACCTCACTCCAGCCTTTCGTTTGGAGTGATTCGCTTGTTTTAGCAATTTTTGGCACACCAAGTCGCCTACTATAAGCCTACTTTAGGCAATTTTAATATTATTTTATGTTATAATTTTAAGTTGACATTTTACAATTTCTAATTGACATTTTAAGGCATGTAGGCCTAGATATTTTTGTAAAGTGAGTGTGAGAGGCTATTTATAAGCCTTTCCTCCATTTTAACATAAGACAAGTGGGATAAAACAATATGCACTTATTTTACCCTACTAGGTCTCTTTGGAAGTGATGCACCCCTCTTGACGAAGATGTTTTTTTGGGTTTGGATGACAATTTCTTGAAGCTCTTTGGTTCTATGCTCTTGCTAAAGGTGATGCTATGATTTGTTGGTTAAACACTTGCACAAGGAGGTATCTAGGGTTTTTTTTTATCTCTCTTTGTTAAATGTTGATAAATGATGTATGTTTATGGATTGAATGTTAGCCATTAGAGCTGCATTTTGTCTTGGCTAGGTCATTTTTCAACCTTTAGTCACCTTGGTTTGTAGAATTACGTCCCTCATAGGAGTCCTTTTAGGGTTAGAACCTTTGGCCTTTTGGTTTTGTTGTCAACCTAGGATAGGCTTCTCAAAAGAAAGGTTAGTCACCTTCTTAGATGTTCTAGGGTTAGGGTAAAACCTAAAACCCTTGTCCCCAAACCTCTTTTCCTTCAAATCTCTTGCATTTACATGTGTAAATTTGCATTTTCATGGTAGAATTAGGGTTAGAAGTAGGGCTGCAATTTTATGTTAAAAACTCTAGAAAATAAAAAATTATTATTTTTTCGATTTTTTGGTCTTCCTAAAATTTCGTCCCTCTCCTACAATTTTGCCTTGCCCTATTTGTCCTTAGAAAACCTATGTGAAATTTTAGGAGGGCCTAAAAATATAAAAAATTCCTAAAACCTAAATTCTGCCCTAAAAAAGCCCTAAATAGTCCCTCACAACCATAGGGATTCCTCCTAAACCCTCAACCTTCCTCTTCTTCGCTTTATACACTCAATACCCTAAACCTACCCTAACAGCCTCTGCTCTGCCCTCAACCAACCTTTGGTCTGCTCCTTTAGAGGACTGTCAAGAGTGGACAAACCCTGCTAAAAGGGTAGCCTGTCCTCTTCCTTTTTTTTTCATTTCAGGTCTTCTCTAAGACAACCAATGACCTCTATTGCTATCCCAAGTTCCAGCAGAGCTCGACTGCTTTTTGGGACAGTCCTTTATGGACTGTGGTGCGTTAAAGGGTTGCCACTTACTTATTTGGGGCTGCAATTTTTGCCTCTCTTGACAACCCTTACTCCTTGCATAATACCACACAAAACATGCATTAATTGTTAGTCAAGATAGCATATTAAATATTGTTGAATGAAGGTCTAAAATGACTCTCTTTTACTGCTGACATAAATGCCTAAAACTTATAGAGTGTGGCTGTCATAAACTATTAATGGAATGAAGGTGTGTTGAGTTGAGTGCATTGGTCCCTTCTTGGTTATTCAACACTGCTATAATTTTGTCATAGGTAGGCTTGCTATAATCATACTGCTGCTATCCTTTTACATCAGACTATCTATTGCTATAACACATACTGTTCTCTCTCTATGGCAATGTATGGACAATCTTGTAACTAATTGGTAAATGTTTTCAAGTAATCAATGTTCATATATGAATTGAGTAATGGATACTGATGAGACTCTTTGAGTGTTAGTACCTTTTGTCACTACTTATTGTTGTACTTGTTATCAACAATGTGTAGCTACCCACTAAAGGTATCCTTGTCAGACACTGAGAGGGGGGGGTGAATCAGTGTAAAGCCAATTTTAAACCTTTTCTCAACTTGTCACAATTAATTACCAATTCATCATTCCACTATTCTATCAATTTCATGATCATTTCATAAACATCTTTCACTTCATCATTCACATATCATAAGCATTTGAATCATCAAGAACCATAACACAAAAGAACACAACACCGTATAATTTTGTAATCCTTTTGTATTAGTTTTGGACTGGCTACAACCGTGAGGTAAAATCAGCACCTATTGATACAAAGAGCACCTACTTTGCATCCAGGACCCTCCCTGGTTTTCTTAGACCCTGCTAAGAAGGGTTTGAGGTATCCTAACCTCAAAAGCAAAACAAGCTTGCTTTTACAATTAAAGCTCACTGTTACATCAACATTACTTGTCTCTTCAATCTGTTCTGCTGTTGATCAATACTACTGATCATCTGATCATCACTCTCATCAACACTGTTGCAACACACTTTTCAATCTTCTGTGTTCATCAACACCTGCTCTTCAATACTGCCAAGTCATCAAGTCACATTGTCTCCATGTCTTTTGTTAAAGGTATCACTGTCACACATACCATACTCAATCAGTCAAACATAAAGATCTTCACAAACCAGACTGTCAAACTATTTTTCAAGCAACAATCAAACTTGTCATCATCATCATTATCTTTTTTACTGATTACTTGTCATCAAGAGGTCTGCTCATATCCTCTTCAAGTCAATCTTCATATCTTCAAGCTTCATCATGCACTGTTAAGACTTCAAGACTGTTCATCACTTGTTACTTCTGTACTTGTTATTGAATGCTATCAAGTGTGTATGCATCATCATCAACATATCTTCTTCTTTCACACTGTTCTTCAACAGTTCTTTGTTGCATCTCTGCTTCAAACCTGTTACCACAGGCATATTGCTCTTATCAACAAATTTTCTTAAGTCTGTCTCAATCATTGCCACCAGACTTAACTGCAGATAACTTCAGACTTTATGATACCAGACTTAACTCATTCCTAACTAGAGTTACATACCTTGGATGCTCTTGAAGAATGCCAAGTCTGAGTTTCCTCATCTTGCTAGGGAAGATACCTTCATCTTTCACTTACCTTGGTTAAGGCCTGTATTTTCTCTTCTCATCTTCAGTCAACTTATGAAGGTCTTCTATCAAGGTCTTGGGCTGATTGTCTGATAGCTGTACATGTGAACAAATTGTATGGGCTGGTAAAGACTTCAAACCAAAAACAACTCTGTGGATCTCAATTGACCACCGAAATTTTCATATGTAGCTTGGACTGTGACTGCTTCCAAACTTATTTAATTCTTGGATCTTCTCTCTGCAAATACCACGTTATGATTGATACACTTCAGTACTTCCAATCAGTGATGTAACTCGGCCTCATTGACCTTATTGCTGCTGTAGCCTTACTATGTCAAAAATCAGATCAGAATTTCTTCATCACAAATGTCTGTTCTTTCCACCATTTGAAATTTATATTGCTGCTGAATTTAAGTTTGTCTCCTCTACTGTGGCTGCCAAAATTCATTGCTTGATTGCAACCTTATCTCCGAATTTAGGGCTGACCACCATGACTGCATATTACTTCACGAAATTTGGGTCTATTTGTGAGCAAGATCATCAACAAAAACTCCAAGATTCAGGCAACTCAATTACACAAATTTGGACTATATGACAACTGTGTAATCAGACAAGCACCCAACGGATTTGAAATTTGAACTGTACAAGGCAAAATTTCAGACTGTTTTAAATTTGAAGGTCAACAGTCACAGCCTGCAATTTTTGGACTGTTGAAGAATTTTGGCACTGTATTTGCATGCAAGTTCAGGACACCATAAAAAATTTCGGATTTAGCTGCTGTTGCAAACTGTGAAAAACTTGGACATAGATTAACCCCAAGCAAGTGTGGAAAAGCCTCCAACATTGCTATTCATCCATTATATATGAGGGTTGTTCATCCACTATATACTGCTGCTGCAAATTCGTGTCTTCTTCTAGACCACCGAATTTCCCTCAGTCCATACTCAGTCAACTGCTGCTGCAAATTTGAACTGTCAAACAAACTCGGGTTTGCAATTCTTCATCTGCTTCAGACCTCGGATTTAGTTGCTGCTGCAAATTGTGAACTATACATACCCTATGCATGTCCAACATTGGACTACCACCAAATGCTGAAACCAAAAAAAAATTATTTTCTGCAAATTCGGGTTTGCAAAAAATTGCAGTCACTGCTCCTCCGAAATTTGCCTTAGTCCACGAAAAAAACCTTAGAGCTCATCCGAAAATGTGTTTTCAAAATGAGGTTTGTTAGGGTATTTATAGTGGTTTTTTGATATAATTTGGAGCCGACCATTTCAATCCTTCTTACCATTAGGGTGTCTTTTGGGTTGGACCAACCTCACTAAATGTAGATTTGTTTACATTTTAATTTAGGTTTGATTATCTTGTCCAAGTCATCTTCAAATGACCACAGTATGGGTCATTTGACTCAATAGGTGTTCTAATCAACCTATGCTACCATGTCCTTTACACATAGCCATATCAACCTCATGTCATGTCACATCTTATTCGTCACATTACCACTGCCATAGCTCTTAGTGGGGTTCTACATGAAGGACAAGAGCACGAAGACCAAATATCAAATATCAACACTAAGTGTGTTCAAGTGCCCATCACAATTGCTTCCAATCTCAAGCACACAAATATAGTTAGGCTTTAGCATGATCATGTAACGTCCACGAACCATCATACCACCAAGGATGTGGGTGCAAGGTCTTCCTTATGCCCTAGGACCATCCCCAAGGGTTCCATGACCCCAAATGATCACATCATCTTCATTTCTTCAAGACCATTAAACCATCTAGTGTGTGTGGGTCCAAAGGCTTCTTCAAGGCCTTCCTGGTCTTCTTCAACCACCTCCAGGGGTCAAGATATCACCTGTGGGGTAGATGGGCCTTCTTCTGGAATACCATGACAATATCAGAGCATAAATGACCACAGAATGGGTCATTAATGCTTCTCCAAGACATTTAGGGCTTCTCCGTCATTTACGAAGGCTTCAGGACCATCTATAGGGTCTTCAGCATCATCAGCAGAGTCTTCAACATCTTCAGCAAAGTGGTGGCTTCAAGATCCAGCCTTGTGGGTACAGGGACCTTGTCAACTGGGTACAAGGTACTTCAAGGCACAAACCCACGTTGTAAGGGATCTAAAGCATTATAAGGTGCAAAACCACTTTGTAAGGGGTCAAGACACTGCAGATGGGACTTGGTGGCATCAATGGCATCTTGTGGGGCCATTGCAAGTCCATGTTGGCATCAATGACAATTTCATCAACAATTTCCCCCTTTGTCATTGATGACAACAACTCATGCTCCCCCTATGAGCATGCTTCCCTTTTGTCCTCATCTCTCCCTTTGTCTTCATTTCTCCCCCTTTGGCATCAATGGCAAAGGGTATCTACATACCTGTGTCTGAAATCTCTGATCACTGCTGACTGCTCCCCCTGTCAATATGCACGATCCTAGGACCTGTCTGTATACTTGGAGTAACCATCCTTTCTTCGTTGAGTTCATCCTCTAGCCTTATGAACTCAAGGTGTGCTAAGGTCTTTGAGAGACCTTACACTTGGCTTGCCGTATGGCAACCATCTTCCCTGCTCTGATCAATCTTTCCTATCTGCAACTGCTTGGTCTTCCTCATCCATACTTGCTTCTTGGCATCTGTTCTTTGAGCATTTGTTCCTTCATTTGTACTGGCTTTCCTTGATGAGTTGTCTAGGTAACTTCTCAAGGATTGTTTTCGTGTACTCCAACAATCTTGAGCTTTGTGCCCAAGGCCACTGCAGTTATAACACCTCATCGTACGACAATACGCAACAATGTGACCAACATTGTTGCATGTCCAAGATTTGACTGAGCTGTTGGAACTTCCAACACTTCTTTGATCAACTTCATTTCTCCATGCTTGAGAGTGTCCCCGACTGTAGGCATTTGATTTCTGATCTTCAAATCTTCTTGCTGATGTATATGAAGGACTCCTTTTTGGTTAACTTCTTTGACTTGCACATTCTTGGGCCTTGTGGCCAAACCCACTGCAGGTGTAGCATCTCAATGTGTGACATGTGGCAGCAACATGTCTGACTTGATTACATGTCCAACATCTAACTAAGTCATTGGGGCTTCCAGCCCTTCTTCTTCCATAGAATCTACAATCCATAGCCTTATGACCAATGTTGGAACAAAAATAACAATATAACCATTGAAGCTACTTTCATACCTGGGTCTTGGAGTTGTTTATTTTATGAGGTTGCTTTGAGGAATAAACCTAACTCCTTGTTTCATCTTTGAGCTTCCAAAGTCCTTGTTGTCATGTGCAGGTGCATGGAGAGCAGCTTTGGACGTTGATGGACCTACTTCTGGAGTCTTCAAAGACCAAGTGTCATCTTCAGATTTTTCTTTGTTCTTCTTGTAACCAAGACCGGTTTTGTCGAGTGGAGATCTTTGTTAATTTAAGATCTTTTCTAACATGACAGAGCTACTGTTGAACTTCTCATGATGCTTTGATTTTTCAATCTTCTTTCTGAGATTGACAATCTCAAACTCATGCTTCTGATTTGTCACTCTTTTTTTTCCAATTGATTTCTTAATGTTTCTTCTATTATCTTGGCTTCTTCTAGCTGAGTTTTCAGATCGAGATTTGCCTCTCTTGCTTCTTCAAGTATTTTTTAATCTTTAACATGATTCTTTTGTTTTAGGGTTAGATCGATCAAATCAATTTTTAGCTTTCCTTTTTCTTCTTCACTTTCCTTCAACAATTTTAGCCACACTACTCCTTCATGCTTAAGTTTCTTAAGCAACTCCTTTAGTTCAACATTTTTCTTTTGGAGATTATCCATATAATCAAAGGTTGTCATCCTAAACATCTTGTAATAAGATTGATTAAGATCAACTTTGTTCAAGTACCAATCAGCTCTAAGATTTATGTTGCATACATAGTTTATAATTCTCTGTTTAGCTTTCAACATTGCTTCATCATCATCTGCAAGAACCTTCTCAATTTCATCACACAAGCTATCATTATAATCACAAGAGTCCATACCTTTACTGGAGTCCTCTTCTTGTTTGTCTTCTTCTTGATTGAGCTCTTATGGGGGCTTGTCTTCTGATTCCTGATCTGTCTTCTCGAGTTCTGGTCTTGCCTTTTGATACTCACTCTCCAACTTGAACCATAGGTCTTTCGCTGAAGTGTTCTCTCCTACACTTTCCTTCACTGAGCTGGGAAGTCCATCTATAAGGAACTTCAAGGCTGTAGTGTTGTCCTTTTTTGTTTCCTTCTGTGCAGCTATTTTCCTTTCTTGTTTGATGGAGCGGGTGGATTGATAACAATTTCTCAAATACCAAACTTCTTCAGATAAGCCTTCATTTTGTTCCTCCAACTGAAATAATCTGTAATATCAAGTATAGGCACATCATTGCTTGATGACTCTTTCTTTTCCTCCATTGTGTCTAAGGATCTCCTTCAAGCTTGCTAGGCTTGTGACGAAGGCTGGCTCTGATACCAATTGTTAGACACTGAGAGGGGGGGTGAATCAGTGCAAAGCCAATTTTAAACCTTTTCTCAACTTGTCACAATCAACTACCAATTCATCATTCCACTATTCTATCAATTTCATAATCATTTCATAAACATCTTTCACTTCATCATTCACATATCATAATCATTTGAATCATCAAGAACCATAACACAAAAGAACACAACACCATATAATTTTGTAATATTTTTGTATTAGTTTTGGACTGGCTACAACCGTGAGGTAAAATCAGCACCTACTGATACAAAGAGCACCTACTCTACATCCAGGACCTTGCCTGGTTTTCTTAGACCTTGCTAAGAAGGGTTTGAGGTATCCTAACCTCAAAAGCAAGACAAGCTTGCTTTTACAATTAAAGATCACTGTCACATCAACATTACTTGTCTCTTCAATCTGTTCTACTGTTGATCAGTACTGCTGATCATCTGATCATCACTCTCATCAACACTGCTGCAACACACTTTTCAATCTTCTCTGTTCATCAACACCTGCTCTTCAATACTGCCAAGTCATCAAGTCACATTGTCTCCATGTCTTTTGTTAAAGGTATCACTGTCACACATACCATACTCAATCAGTCAAACATAAAGATCTTCACAAACCAGACTGTCAAACTATTTTTCAAGCAACAATCAAACATGTCATCATCATCATTGTCTTCTTTACTGATTGCTTGTCATCAAGAGGTCTGCTCATATCCTCTTCAAGTCAATCTTCATATCTTCAAGCTTCATCATGCACTGTTAAGACTTCAAGACTGTTCATCACTTGTCACTTCTGTACTTGTTATTGAATGCTATCAAGTGTGCATGCATCATCATCAACATATCATCTTCTTTCACACTGTTCTTCAACAGTTCTTTGTTGCATCTTTGCTTCAAACCTCAGTCACCACAGGCATATTGCTCTTATCAACAAATTTTCTTAAGTCTGTCTCAAATTTCAATCATTGCCACCAGACTTAACTGCAGATAACTTCAGACTTTATGATACCAGACTTAACTCATTCCTAACTAGAGTTACATACCTTGGATGCTCTTGAAGAATGCCAAGTCTGAGTTTCCACATCTTGCTAGGGAAGATACCTTCATCTTTCACTTACCTTGGTTAAAGCCTGAATTTTCTCTTCTTATCTTCAGTCAACTTATGAAGGTCTTCTATCAAGGTCTTGGGTTGATTGTCTGATAGCTGTACATGTGAACAAATTGTATGGGCTGGTAAAGACTTCAAACCAAAAACAACTCTATGGATCTCAATTGACCACCGAAATTTTCATATGTAGCTTGGACTGTGACTGCTTCCAGACTTCTTTAATTCTTGGATCTTCTCTCTGCAAATACCATGTTCTGATTGATACACTTCAGTACTTCCAATCAGTGATGTAACTCGGCCTCATTGACCTTATTGCTGCTGTAGCCTTCACTATGTCAAAAATCAGTTCAGAATTTCTTCATCACAAATGTCTGTTCTTTCCACCATTTGAAATTTATACTACTGCTGAATTTAAGTTTGTCTCCTCTACTGTGGCTGCCAAAATCTGCAACCTTATCTCCAAATTTAGGGCTGACCACCATGACTGCATACTACTTCACGAAATTTGGGTCTGTTTGTGAGCAAGATCATCAACAAAAACTCCAAGATTCAGACAACTCAATTACACAAATTTGGACTATATGACAACTGTGCAATCAGACAAGCACCCAACGGATTTGAAATTTGGACTGTACAAGACAAAATT
The DNA here is from genome assembly GCA_001517045.1 of Pseudotsuga menziesii. Classification (NCBI taxonomy): domain Eukaryota; kingdom Viridiplantae; phylum Streptophyta; class Pinopsida; order Pinales; family Pinaceae; genus Pseudotsuga; species Pseudotsuga menziesii. The sequence continues at coordinate 354,063 of LPNX010505564.1, forward strand.
TCAGACTGTTTTAAATTTGAAGGATAACAGTCACAGCCTGCAATTTTTGGATTGTTGAAGAATTTTGGCACTGTATTTGCATGCAAGTTTAGGACACCATAAAAAATTTCGGATTTAGTTGCTGCTGCAAACTGTGAAAAATTCGAACATAGATTAACCCCAAGCAAGTGTGGAAAAGCCTCCAACACTGCTATTCATCCACTATATATGAGGGTTGTTCATCCACTATATACTGCTGCTGCAAATTCATGTCTTCTTCTAGACCACCGAATTTCCCTCAGTCCATACTCAGTCAACTGCTGCTGCAAATTTGAACTGTCAAACAAACTCGGGTTTGCCATTCTTCATCTCTGCTTTAGACCTCGAATTTAGTTGCTGCTGCAAACTGTGAACTGTACATACCCTATGCAAGTCCAACATTGGACTGCCACCAAATGCTGAAACCAAAAAAAAATTATTCTCTACAAATTCGGGTCTGCAAAAAATTGCAGTCACTGCTCCTCCGAAATTTGCCTCAGTCCACGAAAAAAACCTCAGAGCTCATTCGAAATTGTGTTTTCAAAATGAGGTTTGTTAGGGTATTTATAGTGGTTTTTTGATATAATTTGGAGCTGACCATTTCAATCCTTCTTACCATTAGGGTGTCTTTTGGGTTGGACCAACCTCACTAAATGTAGATTTGTTTACATTTTAATTTAGGTTTGATTATCTTGTCCAAGTCATCTTCAAATGACCACAGTATGGATCATTTGACTCATTAGGTGTTCTAATCAACCTATGCTGCCATGTCCTTACACATAGCCATATCAACCTCATGTCATGTCACATCTTCTTCGTCACATTACCACTGCCATAGCTCTTAGTGGGGTTCCACATGAAGGACAAGAGCACGAAGACCAAATATCAAATATCAACACCAAGCGTGTTCAAGTGCCCATCACAATTGCTTCCAATCTCAAGCACACAAATATATTTAGGCTTTAGCATGATCATGTAACGTCCACGAACCATCATACCACCAAGGATGTGGGTGCAAGGACTTCCTTATGCCCAAATATCAAATATCAAATATCAAATGTCTTCCTTATGTGGGGACAAGAGCACGAAGACCAAATATCAAATATCAACACCAAGCGTGTTCAAGTGCCCATCACAATTGCTTCCAATCTCAAGCACACAAATATATTTAGGCTTTAGCATGATCATGTAACGTCCACAAACCATCATACCACCATGGATGTGGGTGCAAGGTCTTCCTTATGCCCTAGGACCATCCCCAAGGGTTCCATGACCCCAAATGATCACATCATCTTCATTTCTTCAAGACCATTAAACCATCTAGTGTGTGTGGGTCCAAAGGCTTCTTCAAGGCCTTCTTGGTCTTCTTCAACCACCTCAACCACCTCCAGGGGTCAAGATATCACCTGTGGGGTAGATGGGCCTTCTTCTGGGATACCATGACAACATCAGAGCATAAATGACCACAGAATGGGTCATTAATGCTTCTCCAAGCCATTTAGGGCTTCTCCATCGTTTACCAAGGCTTCAGGACCATCTCTAGGGTCTTCAGCATCATCAGCAGGGTCTTCAACATCTTCAGCAAAGTGGTGGCTTCAATATCCAGCCTTGTGGGTACAGGGACCTTGTCAACTGGGTACAAGGTACTTCAAGGCACAAACCCACATTGTAAGGGATCCAAGCACTATAAGGTGCAAAACCACTTTGTAAGGGGTCAAGGCATTGCAGATGGGATTTGGTGGCATCAATGACATCCTGTGGGGCCATTGCAAGTCCATGTTGGCATCAATGACAATTTCATCAATAATCCCATTCGAGATGGTAGAGGTGAGGTAGCTAACCGGTGACACCATAAAGGCTTCGTCCACTACGGATGTAGGGTAGTTGTCACATCGGATGGGCTCTTGTCGTTTTAGATCAATCTATAGAATGACTAAGGGGGAGACCCTACTAGCCCAAGAAGCCTAGCGCACCTACTCAAGACACTCATAGGGGTTAGCAATGAGTAAAAGAGGAGAGATAATGATTGAGGTAGTCTAGATCTAGGAAATGGATGTTGTATTCGTGTAGGAGTTAAGGTGAACTTGGGGAGGTTTAGAGAATAAGGAAAATGACCCAACTTGATAAGGAAAATACGACAATGAGTTAAGCAAAGTAGATCTAGAAAGATCTAGCCACATACAAGAGAAACCCAAAGGACCCACTTAGGAATTTATGCAAAAGTGGACAAAGCAGACCCAAAAAGGTAGATCAAGGCATAAAATGACTATATCAGGACACTAAAAATTAGCTGGGTTCAATCCTACCCAACTGATAGATCTAAAGAGATCTAGCCACATGCACAAAAATCCTAATGGGACCCACCAAGGGTTTATGCAAAAGAGGACATGGTGGACCCAAAAGAGTAGATCAGGGTAATGGGTGACTAGATCGGGCAACTTGAAGGATAGATCTGTGAAAATCAAGTAGGTTCAAGCATACCCAATTTATAGATTTGAAAATTTCGACCACCCACCCAAAGGGGGCGCCCCACCTAGAGTGACTAGTGCTAGATCCTGAGGCAAATGGACTCTGGTTTACGTGAAATTCGAGATCTAGGGTTTATTAAACAATCTCCAAATGGGTTTTGATGGTCCTCATCAAAAACTCATCGGATCTATCAGATCTACAAAACACATTAGAGGAAATTTCAACTCAAAATGGGCCTCCTAAAATGAACTAATAAAATAATAGTTAAAATAATAAAATAATATTTATTAATTTTAGAGGAAGAAAATAAAAAAACTATTTTTTTTGTTTGTATTTTTGACATATCTTCCTGTGTTTTTACTTAAATTTCGATCGGGAGAGCTCGTTGGATGCGGAATTAAATTCCGCATCCAACGAGTACCCACTCGGCATACTTTTGACAGACCCCGCTACCCCAAAAACAAGAAATACCTGAAAAAACAGAATGCTTGCTACCCCAAAAACAAGAAATACCTGAAAAAACGGAATGATGACATCATCATTCCGTTTTTTCAGGTATTTCTTGTTTTTGGGGTAGCAAGCATTCTGTTTTTTCAGGTATTTCTTGTTTTTGGGGTAGCAGGCATCATTCCGTTTTTTCAGGTATTTCTTGTTTTTGGGGTAGCGGGGTCTGTCAAAAGTATGCCGAGTGGGTACTCGTTGGATGCGGAATTTAATTCCGCATCCAACGAGCTCTCCCGATCGAAATTTGAGTAAAAACACAGGGAGATATGTCAAAAATACAAACAAAAAAAGTATTTTTTTTTATGATACCTATCCCCAAATTTATATTAAAATAGTGTTTAAGACCTATACGGTATTTCAAATTTAAAGCAATTTCATTGGCTAACACATGATGACATGGAATTTGAATAAAAGTTAAAAGGCCCATTTTGAGTTGAAATTTCCTCTAATGAGGGTTTGTAAAAAGAGGGTTTTGTGGTGACAATTGGATTAAGCCCAAGAAAAATAAAACAAATGCAAACCTACCTATAAATACTTGCTACTAACCTTGTATGACGATGATCCTGCCTCTCTGATCGATTACAAGAATTTTCTATGCCTCTAAGTGATATCGCTAATCCCTCCAAGATGTCAAGCGCTCCCTCCTCCTGCAAAAGAGATCTTCAATGAGATTTGCAAAAAGATAAATGAAATGACAAAGAAAAATGAATCATAGAACATCAAGATGGCCGCAAGACACAAGAAAGATACTCCCTGAACCAATGGTGATTTGAGAGAATGCTATGGAGCTCCGTCACAATAGCACCCCTACCCAAATCGCTTCCTTCACCAAGTGGATGGCAACCTGCAAAAAAAATATTAGAAATACATAGATCCGCAAGAATGCTAGAGAGAATAAGACTTTCCAATCTCCACACAAGATATTCATCAAAGCTTCCAAGGGTTTTGCAAAATATTTTATTATTCCAAGAGCTCAAGAGCCAAAAGTCCATTTACAAATGACAGAGCATCTCAATATATAGATCTCTCAAGTACATAAAACCTAGATCCAAAAAGATCAAGGGTCATGATCAAAAGATAAAAACAATCTAATCAAAGGCTAAGATTAGTCGGATACATCATACACGGATCAACTCAATAATTGAAGAGGGGTGCATCACTAAACTTTCCCAATGAGGGAGCGCACCACATAAAAATGACTAATAAACATAAGATAGTACATGGTGGGGGCTAGGAGGTTATAACATCCTTCACTAGCATGGCCCCATGGCACAACAAAAGGTGTGGTGGTAAAATATACTAAGGAGTGTTAAAAATCACTTGGACGTCTCCCTCAAAATACATCAAAACACCCTCAAACTTAAGAAATCAAGGACATGTGGACCCCATGTTAAGTGAAGCTGATGCTGGATGATGAAGGTGACCCAAACACTAGGACTCAGACCAATTCCATGCCATTTCTTTGCCTCATTATCCCAAATCGATTTCTTTATTAGCCATTTTTTATCATCAAAATGCTACCTTGGGAACATAAAACTACTAATATCTCATCGGGAACCAAAAACTAAAGCCAAATGACTGCACGGATGTGTCTGGCACCATAGTAGTATGGTACAATCGACTGGCTACACCCCTAGATTCCCTCTGGCGCCCTAGGAGATCTCACCATTATCTGCACTATGTTTTATTTTTAATTTCTCAGGGTAAATCTGCTGCAAAAAGCCCAAAAGACCCATATCTGCCCTGAAATTGTTTGAAACTGAAAACCAACTGCAACAATGGACTTAGAATGTCCAAATCAACTAGGAATGAGTACTCATACACAATATGTCCATCACAAAGGTACATCAGAGGCCCCATCCATGTCAGAACCGCAATAATAATAAAGCCTATAAATGCTGATAATCATAAAAATAATACAAGCTATCATCTGAAGCATGAATATGTCTTATGGACACCTGTAGACCATACATAATCATCATCCGTAAGCATTGATCTAAAACTCATACTGGACCCTGCTCCTGGCTTGGTCAACACTGGGTTGACCAAGTCAAGACTGATCAAATGATGACCCAAATGCTAAACTCTAATACTGCAAAGTACAAAATGGACATGCATGCTCAATTATCTATGCTAACAGTGAGACTCAAGTACAATTAGATTTTGTTGGCAAGTACAAGCACATTACATAGATTTAGACCATACATAATCATCATCCATAACCATTGATCTAAAACTCATCCTGGACCCTACTCCTGGCTTGGTCAACACTGGGTTGACCAAGTCAAGACTGACCAAATGATGACCCAAATGCTAAACTTTGATACTGCAAAGTACAAAACAGACATGCATGCTCAATTATCTATGCTAACAGTGAGACTCAAGTACAAGCACAATACATATATAATAATCTAAATCAAAATGATTAGTGGCTTTAAACAAGAACCTCCAGTGTATACTCATTTATAGATTTAGCCATTTTGCTAGTCAAGGGTGAAGGTGAATAAAACCAAGTAAGTCCAAGGGAATGACTTAATACTCGACACTGTAAGCATCTAGGCTAAAGGACAAGGGGATCCACACAACACATAAGTTGGACTAGGTGACAATAGGGAATGACAATGTCTCATAAATGGGTGGAATGATGAGAAGGCTCCACTAGACTCTAGACAAGCAACTTTTAAGCAGTTTATTTGCACAACAATATACACTAGTTAACCTCTAGAAGCAAGTGCCCTGGTAAGCTTTCTGGGCTTCCAGAAAATGACAAAGACATGACCTTTGGGGGCCAGTCTCACCCTGTTGCCTTGTGGGGGCAAATGAGTCGTACATTATACAAAGAATGAGTGCCCATCCTCTAGCCATCAACTTTATTAAAAGATATTTATTTTTATTAACTTGCTAGCCTCCAAGAGTAGGTGCCCTAGAAAGCCTTCTGGGCTCCAGAAAATGACTAAGGCTTAGCCTTGACGGGTTTGCCTCACCCTGATACCCTATGGGGGTAAATGAGCCTTACACCATACAATGGATGAGTGCTCATCTCTTGGCCATTGACTAGTTTTGATTTTATTTGCAGTAGTGTCTAAATAGTGTCTAAAGACACTTTTGCTTTGCTGGCATGGCATCCATCTATAATAACTTTAAGCTCTGATGCCTTAGCGTCTAAAGACACTTTTTGGTAAGACTACTTGTGTTCAAGACCTAGAGGAAGACCATCCCTATGACAAGGATTGCATAAACCAACATCGAGACACAATTTAAACATGACGACCTATTCCAACATAGAGGTGAAGGTGGAGGAAATCCTAGATGCCATTAGTCAAGTTACAAGTCAAGTTTAATCAACAACAAGGGAAGGCAACAAATGGATGGAGACAGTGGAGATGGTGCCAAGACTAGCAAGCTATGCTCCTAAAGGGAAATGCCCAAATCCATACTAGGAGTAGGGCAAGGCCAATGAGTATACAAAAGAATCTCTCAAACATAACAACTAGATCATTTATACTTTAGATTCCAAGTAAAACCAAGATAAAGTATCACCAACGTATAACCAATATTAACCAAGTCTCACTGCTAAAATAGGTAACAGAGCAACATCAAAATCCACATGCACACATCATGATATCACTTGGGTCATATACCTGCACTGGATCTGAAACCAATCTGAAGATCACTGAAACAACTATTGTTGCTACATATCATGGGCACCGTAATAATATCTTCTCTAGGTCATGAAAAATAGCTAACTTAGTCATCAAATATGGGGTCATGAGGCTCAATCATGGCATAGAACTGGTCAATCTGGATGCTTTGGATCTGTTGAAAGTGGGAGATCATCAACTGTGGCTCATCATATGCTAATCTCATAGTAAAGGGCTGGCTCAAAAAACTGCTCAGTCCTACTCATGAACAAAAATAGCCCAACTACTATATAGTGACAACAATATTGTTGGTTGTCATATTGTTTACTAGACATATTGTTTGTTGGAAAATGATTGGTTAATGGTATACTTACATGTGAATGATGATAGTTAATGGTGACATTGTTTTGTTGTTCAAGGTGTTGGATTAGACTTGTTATTGATACCTCTTTGCATCATATTATTACACTTATTGCGTCTACATATATTGGTAGCATTAATTGGTTATTACAAGGCACTGGTCTATTAACGCTTAGCATAGGAGATATTGTCATGTTTTTTTAGTATCTTGCAGAAGGGCCCTCCACTTGGAGATTCTGGTTCTCCGAAGAAGTTTTGGAAGAGTGACTAAGGTGACAATGGTCACTCTCTCCATACATTGTCTATCGGTGACTAACCTTGCTAGTTCATCCGGTAACACGCTGGCACTAGTCCTTTTTGGATCAATTCGCCCTCCTTGGGAAGTTGATCATTTGGTTAGATCGGTGATATGGGTGTTGCTTGATTTGTGTATAGAGTCCATATATTACGTCAAGTAGCTAATATTAAGTGCTAGTACTTTATTCAAACCCTAGTTTGTGGCCATTCTCCATTTTATTGCCTAAACCCTAGGTGGAACAAATTGGGTATTTCTCTTAGGCACTTGATCTCTCTAGATCCAGTAAATAATCTTCACTATTGGGATAAATCCATTGTGGTTGATAATTCTTGATATCCATAAGCCTCTCAACCCGTACTTGACACTTAAATCCCATAGTCATTTGATAGATCTAGGGTTACAATTCAAGACATTATTGGTTTGAGTCATTATTTAGATTGTTGTTGTGTGTCTTGTCTTGTCAGTTGTCCTTCATTGGCTAACAAGGGTCTCCCCCTTGATCTTGCTCCTAGGTTGATCTAAAGTGACAAGAGCTCGTTCGGTGTGACAACCACTCCATTAGTAGTGGATGAGGCCCTTACAGTGTCACTTGGTTAGCTACCCCACCTCTATCATCTTGGATAGGATACCTTTAGTGGTAGCTACATCTTGAGTGATAACATGACCTTAGATATTGATTTGACTCAACATTTTCCAAGGCACATGTTTTCATTTCTCTTTGTTTTGAAAGAGAAAGCCAAAATAATTCTAGGACTTGAAGAATTTGTTTAAGAAACTCATGAAGATGCCCTTGTAGTATTGCAGACAATGAATCAAAGGGGGAATGGAAGCAATAATCCTTTCTTCGTAACATTAGTGATGAATGACCTCCTATTACACAATTGTATGTTGGAATTTGGAACTTCCACTAATATTATGCCTTTAATTGTCATGAATCAATTAGGTTTGTTATACCAGATTGTATATGGGGTTGTTTTACCCTCATTTTTGTTGAGTAGATGCAGGGGTGAGATTTATTTTTCTCAGAGCAGAAACGATATTAGAGCACGAAAGTTCATGATTGCTAAGATATCATGTTCTTGTTCCCATGTGTTTCCTTGTGATGATACCATGCCATTATATTGTAGTACCAGTTACATGCCTTCAGGATTCTATTTATGGAATATATAGTCTATAATGGTGATTGTACTAAATGTTACTCATGTTGCTTGTACTTGTGATTCTTATAAGAGTAGTAGTAGGAATGTTATGTAGATTAATGCATAGAAGTTGTCATTGTTTTATGCACATACCTTTAACTTCACATCTCTTGATTATGACATGGATCATAAACCTCTTTTGGTTCCACCTTTGATCTCTCCAACTCTGTCACGTCACCCTTGTATTTTGAAACCATTGGCTCAGACTTGATAAATTGACTCTTGGTCTCTCCTTTGTGACCTCTTCATTATGAAGGCTTCCCTATTTTCATTGGTGCCTATGCAACAAGATTTCCTGATGTCTTATGTTTTTTTTCTTGTAAGGCCCTGTCGACTTACTATGTACTAGGAGAACTGCTTTCTAATGCCGTATGTGTGTCTACTTGTAAAGCCCCGTGGACTTACTATGTACTAGGATGGAAAATTGCCATTGAGAAATGTTGCTACCTTGATCTGAAACATGAAAGGCTTTCTCTTATTCAATGCCTCAAAAAGGGCACATGAATAATCTCCTAGTCCAAGGCTCCTTGTATCGAATACTGGCGTAAAAGGAAAATCAACACTAGAATGAAAGAAAGCAAAAGAAGACCAAGTAAAATTTGGAAAATCAAGTAATCTAAAAAACGAAGTAAATCTAAACTTGCATGTGCCTCAAAAAAACGACCATGGTCTGAAAGAAGAAAAAGTACAAAAAAGAAGCCTAAGAAAATCAAAGAAGACAAGTCCAAGAAGGAGCTAAAAAGCAAAAGTCAAAGAAAATGGGTGTTTCCGCCTTACACACACCTGTTAGATTTTCATAAGATTATAGCAATATATCTTAATTGTATTTATCAATAGGATATTAGGATCACTAGAAGATAGACAAAGCACAGAACAATAACACAAGTATTTTATCCTGGGAAACCCAAATGGTAGAAAACCCAGCAACCTTCATCTAGAGATGATAATTCTGAGAACAATGTACAATGAATAAGAAAGAGGAAATATGGAAATGCTTTCCAACGATATAAACCTTGAAAAACAGTCTTCTTCTTCAGTGTATGCAAACTTCTATCTCTCCCAGAAAACTGCGAACTTCACTGTGATGTTGTGCTACTGCTGTGTGGAATGATGAGGAGGGGTGCCTCCTATTTATACAGATTTTCCACTAATATTTTAACAGGGACTGACTTCTCTTGGGGGAGCAACATAATTTATATTCTGCCTTTTCTTTTGCTTGCTTTTCTTCCCAAGGTCTACATTGTTCTTCTAGGGTTTATATGATTGATTACAATAAGTTCATCTTCCGTAGGATGTACAATACAAGAACAATAAGAATAGCTTCTGAAGTTGCACAAACTCCAACAACACTTGGGGGAAAGCGCAACAGAAATATTCAGGCTGCTCGATATGTCCTTGGGGGCAAGCCTCGAGTTAGGTGTTGTCACATGATCCTGACTCCTCCATTTAGGCAGAACTCCTAACGAAGCCAAGGAGGCTAGTCCCTATGAAAGAGTTTCTAAGGTTCTTTATTATTTATTAGTTGTGATGGGATGGTTTTTTTGGAGTTTAGATAAGTGGACTAAAACAAGCTACTGCAAATATATGAGACTTAGTTTCAATAGCATAAATATAATTATAGCAATGATAATGTAAATGACTTGAAAGCAAATACTGAGATTGCAAATTGTACCAATGCAGAATGGAATCATAAACTAAATGTTGCTAAAAAAACCGTAGATGTTTTGTAGTGGAGTCTTGGTCAATTTTAATTATTAGGATGAACTGATTACGGGAAAGAGGGGATTTTCGATATACTGTGAGGTACAGGGAATGTGTACGGCTCTTGTCTGATGTGGTTTTGCACAAAGACTTGTGGGCTAGATGGAGTCACGAGGGTTTGTCCAACACTACATCAAACGAGGGTGTAGGTTGATGAGGCCTTGCGGTCGCTTTCTAGTTGTTCCCACTTCCCTTGCAAACTTTGCCCACAACAAGACAATTTCGTTTACGTCGGATTTCCGTACGTTTATGGGAGTTTGATTTTATTAATGTGAGTTGTTTATTAAATGGGGAAAGTTATAAAGTGCACACTTTCGCTTTTGATTATCTCGAAGATCAGGGTGAACCTGCAATGGGCAAGAGCATACACAGAAGGGTGAATTGTTTATTCCATTTGAGAATTGTAAAAGCAAAAATTGAAACTTGTGAGACTAATTACGACATCCAAGAGTCTATTTTCCCCTTTTGGGTAATTCGGGAGAGCAAGGCTGGGTTAGTATCCGATTTTGCGAAAATGAAAAAGAAACTTGAAGCAAATAAACATGATTTGAAAATTATTATACAAGAAAAATTACTCTAAATACATTAAGTAGATAAAAGCAACAAACCAAAGAAAAGGCGACACGGACCTTCCCCAAATGGGGGAAGAGGGGTGCAGGAGCTTGAATCCCACCAGCTCTTTATTAATCTTTATTACAATACCTTTGGAAAGGGGCTGCCTTTTGATCCTTAAACATGGATAAAAAAGGCTTACAATTGTTCCCGGGAAGAAAAGGAAAGAAGAAAGAGGCTTAAGATAGATTCCTTTGTAGCTTAACTCTTCAAAAATCCTTCCGTGCTTCCAACTTTCCTGCGAATAAACCACAAAACCAACAAACTAAATAATTTTCATGTTAATGAATTAGCACAAAAATATACATAAAATACAACCTACTTAGTACTTGAAGATGTTTCGAAAAAATGTTTTTATAAGACTTACTAAAAGGAATTAATCTAGAACTAGGCTTATAATGAACTTCAAAATGCTTTAGATCTAGTAAACATGCATAGCAAGGAAGATATGAATTGAACTTTGTAGATCTCACTTTTGCTAACCATAAATAGAACCAAGTAACCGAAAACAAAGTTTGATTTTAAAAGAAGGAAAGAGGGGAAAAGAAGGAATATGCTCAAGATTTGAACTTTGTAGAAAACTTGGAGATGCTTGCAGGAGCAAAATAATATTAGATCCAAAGTAAAGGTGTTGAAAGGGAAAGAAGATGCAACCGAGATCACTTCCCTCTTTCAAACCGGTGATCTGCACAACTTCAAACATCTTACACAAGCGAGATTAAAACTAGTATATCTCTATTAAAAGAAACTAAGAGAGCATTAGTACAACCGAATACATCTTGCTACTCTTATATCTTTGATAACGAAATATAAATAAACAAGTCAAAACTATGAATGTTTATCCTACGTGCACTAAAAGGCCTTCCAAGCTAGATAAACTACAAACTTAATGTAAAATGAAAGAAGCAGGCATGATATCACCTAGCAACAACACAACATTCACAAAAGATTATTGCACCAGATGGGCCTCCAAAGTCTTCACATTTTGTTCAAAAGATGTAAACATTTTAGAGTACAAGAGCATAGCCCAGCGTTTGGGTCCTCAGACCCATCATGCCTAATACCAGAGGAAAGCACTTGCTTATATAGACTTTTCAAATCCTAGGGGGGGCGTATCCAACTAGAGAAGCAGTGGGTGTGAGCTTGAGTTTGTTGAGATAAATGTGGGATACGTTTGAGCATGAATGCAAGGAGGTTCCTCCACCTCTCCAATGGAGAGATGCGCCCTCACCGAAGTCTCACGAAACCACTCGCGTAAAGCCACATACACAAGTCGTTAACCAATAAGAGAAGGCGCAATCCTTTACACGAGTTGAAGGAGTTGAGTGCAGGATATGTTTGAGTTGAAGTCTATGAGGAGGCGCCACATCTCATAAGAGAGATGCGCCCTCACTCCAATTCCCACCAATCCATTATTCAATCACCACATAACCAAAATGTGAGTTAAGTGGAGGAAGGTGCAACTACCAAGTGAGGATGACTCGCCACCTTTCATCACGCTTTGACTTTAGACTAAGTCGACCTCCACTAAAGACAAACATGCCACCTTTTCCAATATGTTTTAACATGTTTCCTTGATTTTGGAATTTGTCATTTTGTGTCTTTTTTAGCATTTGTTTGACATTTTGTTGCCTTCTTTGAGAAAAAGTGCTTGAAGGGTTAATTTAATCGCTCAATACAGAGGAAAAGTGGGTTTTGGAGTAAATGGGGCGCTCTGAGTTCGAAAACGAGCACCCCCATTGCAAATTTAGACCCCTAGGCACACTTTTATCACAATTTGAAATTTCCCATTTAAACTATTAAAAAATAGCCTAAGTTTGCGGGAAAAATTATTTTTCTCGGAAATTAAAAAAAACTTTCGGGGGACCTAGTGCAATGTTCATATGACTCAAAATAGTGTCTAGCATGATTATATACATAGAGTCACAGACATTAATAACCTCCTAAGGCTCGAACACCCAATTAATCATTCTAGCTTTGGAGGAGTTGGTGAAAAACTCGAAAATTATACACAATTTATTCAACAGTGTATAATTAACAAGGGAAAAAACACCCTAGAATGGTAATTCAAAGTCTAAGTCCTAGGAAAGCCAAGTTTGTTACGTTATTGACCATGGTTTTGGCTGAGAATCTACAGCAAAGGTTAATGGCATCATCTGGAGAATTTGCGGTAAATGATTGTATAGTGTCTACGTTTCGAGCCATTGTTGGCTCATCATCAGGACATTATCGATGCCTGAGAAAACCTTTATTACAATAACCCTAAGGGGTATGAACATGCATTTTATTAAAAGAAAGGACCACAATTGGTCCTAATGCCACCATAGATCCTCTGAGTACTGATAATGAATAAAGGCATGCTCATGACTTCGACGATTCACTGGAAATCCACTTAAGTGCAACTTTAGTGGATAAGATATGTCTCCAACTGGGGGGTTTGTGCTCGATTTGGTCTTCAGGCAAGGAGAGGATACGAGAATACTAGAATCTCTTGTTTGTATAATCTATAAAAGCATTTCAGCTTGACAAGAAAAACCTTAGTGGCACAAGTTTTAGAGAAAAACCAAATGAACCATAAGTTGCATTATTCAAGAAAGAAAAAAAACTTAACCAAATAAAAAGTTATTTATTCCTCAGTACAGAGAAAATGCAAAAAGTAAATGCTCACTTTAAGGAGCTTATTTTCCTACTCTAAGCATGATATAAAAAGTGAGGTGAAATCAAATATCCAATGTAGCCACCTAAGCATTTCATTAATATAGAGTTTTGCCCTATCTTTGGTTACCAGCCAAAGCAAGGACATATTGCTCAGAAAATGCAAACCCGCGTGATGATCCAAAATGGTCGGATTGGATGGTAAATCATAGGCATGAATAATGTCATTAAAGTTCTTCCCAAACTGGTAGGTGCTTGCACAGTCTGCTTCTATCCATGACTGGATAAGACTAATATACAAATCGACATAATGAGTTAGATCAACTACACCATCATACTGATCATTAAGGCTTACCAAAATATAACTCGTTGTATAAGCCCCAAGCTGCGCCAAATCATAAGGAACCTCTGTATGTTAAGATGACGGTTGAAACTAATCTTCCATTGAATGCATCATATCTGACTCTTCACTACTGATACTGATATATGGGCCCAAACTGATCATATGGACAAACTGCATGCTCTTCCTCCACACGAAAATTTCCCAAAGGCCTCAAGATCCATTCTCTCTTCTCTAAAAACTTCATAGGCAGGGTCTTCAATAAAACCATCAAGAGACTCAATACTCCCTCCATTAGATATGGCATAGACGGGATTATCAATAAAACCTTCAAAAGATTCTACTTCATTATTTTCTTCCTTAGACATGTCATAGATTGGATTTTTCATGAATGTCCAAGAATCCTCATCAACATCTTCAGATATAAGGGAGTCTCCATTATACTTCATGTTATACTCATCCTCCTCCTGATCATAATCATCTTCTTCAGAAAAAAGGTCACAAGATAGTAAACCTTCCAAACTATAATCATTATGCTCATTACAGATTTCATCATAGCTTTAATTATAAGCTTCTGAAATGGTTTCTTCTTGAGATAGATCTGGAGTATAAGTGTGATCATCATCACTGAAATAATTTTTTTTAACAAAAACGAGTAGTTGGTATATTAATAAAAGGCTGAACTAAATTCAGCAAAAAGTTACAAAAAACCCCATCATTCCAAAGAGAGTATCAAAGTTTGAGAATATCACCATATACATAATTACAGTCATCCCGACATGAAAGATTCTTGAAAAAAAGACATAATAACCCAAACTACTATATATTCAGACAAATTGACCAACAACTACAAGGAAAAAAACTGCATAAAAGAAAAGACTAAAAACTGAAGTCATTTTCTGAATCAGTTTCCTCAAAAGAGGCTTCTTCCATTTCATAGTCTTCCTCAGAGGTAATGTCGGAACTTGCAGAGGAAATGCCACCAAAAGCTTCATCATCTTCATTTGAATCTTCCTCAAGGCTTTCAATAGGATCAGCACTATGATCACTGCTACCAAATTGTGAATCCTATAAACCCCCAGAAGTTTCATCGCTATCATTAACAGAAAGATTAACAACCAATTTTTTTTCATCGGAACTGAGAACATGGATAGGCTGGCCTTGTTGAACCATTTGCATAGTAGTACCCATGTCTAGATACTCCTCAGATTCTCCTCCACTCTATAATTTTTCCCTCTCATAAGGTTTTCATGGTCTTTAAGAAAAACATCATGATTATCAACATCCTACCTTAAATCCTTAATCTTCCTGTCTCGGGATTTAACAACCCCATCAAGACAATTGAATTTGGTTTCCAGGTCAGAACTAATTTGAGTAGAGTTGTTCAAAACAATCAATTGGTCTTGAATTTCCTTCAATTGTTTCTGAAAAAGGCTCATGCTAGTCTTGACGCTTGAAACTTGGGCAGAAAGATCATCAATTTTCTTAATTATTTCCATATTGAAAACCCTACGCAGGGTGACCCCTCCCGAAAACAAAGAAAAATCAAAACAGCTGAAAGTTCTCATGGGAGAGAGATTGTACAAACCAAATCCAAAGTGACCAGAAGACAGATAATATGGAGTCACACAACCACAGATGTAGATTAAAAGATAATCGTTCTCACCAATGCAGAACAGAAAGACATAAAAAATACCTTAACTCCAACAATTACTATTATTCTTCCCACTACGCCACCTGAAAGTCAGGAGAAACATCAAGATTTCTAAAAAGGAATACCTCGAAGTTTTGCTAACAATGGAAAACAAGGCGTCTACCTCCCCACACTATGGAGAAGACAGACAAGCTCCTGTCATTACCCACCACCATTCCAAAAGCAGCTGAAACCCAAACTCTGGAGCTGAACCAACTCGAATAGTGCACAATGAATTCCAAAGTGGAGCGAAGAACAAGATGAAGGGAAGAAAGAAGACCCATAAATGAGTTGACAATCTTGTAATACGGGCCACCCAACAAAACTTCCAATGAAGGCCAGTTGTTCATGCAAAATTCCAAGCCAATTAATTGCCACCTACACTCCCAAAGAACTAAGGATGAAGAATTCATAACTAAGGGATATTGAAAAATATGATATTGACCTCTTTATCCTTATAGCTTCCATTAGGGAGATGAGAGGCTTGATTAGCCAAATCATCAGCCCAATGATTTAATTCTCTAAGGACATGGAAGAATCTAAGAGATTCAAAATAGGAACAAGAGTTTAGAATCCTCTTTTGAAGACGACCAACAATTTGGCCTGAGATGTCTTTTCCTTGAGTGGCTTGTGATATCGCAAGATTAGAGTCCCCAATCACTATTAAAGAATGAATACCATCTTCTGAAGACATCTTCAATCCCAAGAATAAAGCCATTCTCTTTGCTTGATTATTGGTTCCAATGCCCAATTCACATGCAAAAGACTTAACAATATTTCCTCCAGGATCAAAGAGAACCCCCGCCCCCCCGCACCAGCCACCCCATCATCACTGAAATAATTATGAGAGAGTCCTCAATCTTCAATACTCTCTGCTAATGTGACATGAGGAGGGTTTTCAACAATATATTCAATGAATGGCTCTTCATGCACAAACTCAATGGGATCATTATGGATTTTTTAACATTGAGTGTTGTTTACCATGTTGATACTAGGTGGCTAAGGATCTTTCACGTGGTACTCTTTCCAAGGAAAGAAGTAAGAAAGCTTAATGAATCATTTAATATTAAATAATTCAATATCATTTCCATCATAATGCCACTGCCTCGGAAATATCTCAAAGAAGTTTGCAAGGGAAGTGATAGATTTATCAGGACGGCCCTCATAAAACCAACACGAGGCATCCCTTGTAGAGAATGGGAAAATATCAACATCGAATGATCCTCATGATATATGTTGAATTTACTCATCCGTGAAAGGAAAATCATAATGTGGAATCTGGCTGAGTCATTATTACCATGCCCTCAAAAGACTAGAAGGGGGTAAAATGTTTGTTCACCATCAACACAATTTGGAAAGCCAGATATCTTAAAGAAATCAATGGGAGGATGTACTCAGGAAATCCGAGCAGCAATTTTCCATCTTTTTAATATCCATATCAAGAATCAGTGATCATGGGGAATGTTTGGAACGGAAAGAGTGGAGCTATCAAATAATGAGCTTTAAACTTTACTGTTGCATGGGCTCATCTACACAATCAATCTCAACAATTTTTATGAGAAACAAGGGTCTTATCCTTTCAATGGAGTTTCCATGTGAAAAGAAAAATATGCATCATAAATCTTTCACAAAAACTTATATTTTTTTTCTTTTCTTTGTAAAAAAAGAGGAAAAGGTTAGTGGAGTCACCAAACAAAATTAAAGATCTACTCTAATCATTCATCAAACAAAGCAAAAACAAAAAAGAAAGAAACAAAAGTCGAAACTCGAGAATAAAAAGATTTATCCCTGGCAACGGTGCTAAAAAATGTTGTCGCCTTACACACACCTGGGTGGAAGCGCATCAGAAATCTTCAAGTTGCTCGGTGTGTCCTTGGGGGCAAGTCTCGAATTAGGTGTTGTTACCTGATCCTGACTCCTCCGTTTGGGCAGAACTCCTAACGAAGCCAAGGGGGGTAGTCCCTATGAAAGAGTTTCTAAGGCTCTTTATTATTTATTAGTTGTGATGGGATGGTTTTCTAGGAGTTTAGATAAATGGACTAAAATAAGCTACTGCAAATATCTGAGACTTAGTTTCAACAACATAAAGATAAATATAGCAATGATAATGTAAATGACTTGAAAATTGAAAATTGTACCAGTGCCGAATGGACTCAAATGAAATGTTGTTGAAAAAAAACGTAAATGTTTTGCAGTGGAGTCTTGGTCAGTTTTAATTATTAGAATGAACTGATTGCAAGAAAGAGAGGATTCCTTATATACCATGAGGTACGAGGAACGTGTCTAGATCTTGTCTGAGGTGGTTTTGCGCAAAGACGTGTGGGCTAGATAGAGTCATGGGGGTTTTTCCAACACTACACCAAACGAGGGTGTAACCTGATGGGGCCCCACGATCGCTTTCTAGTTGTTCCCGCTTCCCTTGCAAAATTTGCCCACAACAAGACAATTTCATTTATGCTAGATTTCCATATGTTTATGGGAGTTTGATTTTATTAATGTGAGTGGTTTATTAAATGGGGAAAGTTAAAGAGTGCACACTTCCACTTTTGATTATCCCAAAGATCAGGGCGAACCTGCGATGGGCAAGAGCATACACGGAAGGGAAGATTGTTTATTCCAAGTGAGAATCGTAAAAGCAAAAATTGAAACTTGTAAGACTAATTACTACAACCAAGAGTCTCTTTTCCCCTTTCAGGTAATTTGGGAGGGCAAGGCTGGGTTAGTATCCGATTTTGCGAGTGAAAAAGAAACTTAAAGCAAATAAACATGATTTGAAAATTATTACACAAAAGAAAAACTACTCTAAAGATTCACAGTTCTTTCATTAAGACTAGTTTGTTCGTTGAGTCTGTTCGTGACATGATTGAAGTTCTGCTAGTCTCTTGTGAATCTTAGACAAAATCAGTTGTATGATTATGTCTGATGGGTGGACAGGGACAGGTCCAACTAATGTTGGGGGCGATGCATCAATTCTTCATTTTTGTATACATGTGTGTAATAGTGCATTGAATCTTGAGGTTGAATTGAGTGCGTTGGATATGAACATTAGCACAGATCCATATAAACCTAGATTAAACATTAGCACAGATCCATATAAACCCAGATTAATGTTTTCTTTTTCCTTAGTCATTTCTTCAAGAGTGTGCATAGCCCAAATTCAGTTGGAAGTGTTCTCTTTGCTTGCAGTTTTTAAGTCTTCTATATCATGCTATCAGAAACCAAGTATTTTTTTTTTAATAGAGCAAAATGGTTTTTGATTTGTAAGAGATATCAAATGTCCAAAGGCTAACTTTTGAAATGTGGAAACACAGCTCCCTTGCCTGTGGACACATGTTTGGCATGTCCTGTATTAGAGAGTGGCTTCAGCAACATGAGAACAATATTGGCAAGGTAAGAATGTTCAGGTTTGAAAATGTTGCTTTCCCTAGTGTGATGTTTAATGTTGGTAAGAATGTTAAAGTTCTTGAAGAAGAAAATCATAGTTGTATCGCTTTTGTTGCGAGTAAATCTTGGTGATTTTAATTTTGCATTTCTGCAAAAATGTGTAGTGTCCACAATGCAATGACAAAGCTGAGCTGAGTGACATCAGAATCCTTTATGTGCCAGTTGTAGCTGTCACTGGTCTAGAAAAGTGACAGATCAATTTTCTTTGTTAAGACACCCATAGTTTTCTATCATCATTTCAACTTCATTTGGCATACTCCAATCAGTGGGAAATTCAATTATCATGACTAGAAACATAGAAAATAGTTTCCTAGTGGTATTAGCAGCCCTTAAACAGGTAAACGCTAGAGCAGTTTGACCAACTGCCATGATTAGCAAGGAATAATTACAAAGATTGCAGAAGTCAGTTGAAGAGAATTTATTTTGAGGTAATTAGAAGGCCACTCCCCTCATGGGTTATGTGAATTCGGCAAAGAGTAATGGTCAAACTCTGAAGATGATACGCAAAGAAAACTTGCAAAATGATCTTGCTGCAGGATTTTTTAATGATGTACCTGAACCTTATTGTATTCTGAATTTTGTATTCAGCAACATAATTTTTGTTTATCAATGCTGTTGTGAATCAGAAGTGATAGTTTGGATGTAAAATTGTTGTTAGAACCACAGTTATCAGAGCTCTGTAAATTCTAACGGAATTTTTGGGGGGAGATTAAGCAAGTCCTCAATATTAATGGTTGTCTTTTTGTTGCAGGCTCTTGCATCTCTGTTATGTAGCTGAATCATATTTGACTCTAAATTTTGTATAGCACAATAATGTTTGTTCACTAACCTTACATTTCCAATAATAGTTTGCTGTTTGTTGTAGGCCCTTGATTCTCTGTTATTCGGCTGAACCATATTTGACACTAAATTTTGTTTAGCACAATAATGTTCCTTTAGTAATCTTACATTTCCAATCAGAATGCATGGTTTGCTTGGGAGATTGTTAGTATTATGGTTAGACAGCATTTCTGATATTGTGAGGTTTCGAGGAGATTAACCAAGTCCCAAGTAGTAGTTGGTTTCATTATTCTCTTTAGTCTACGTGGACTTGAATGACTAATTATGTTCTATACAGTGTTAGATATTTAATAATCTAACTAGGATTAGAGGACTAAGAAAAGTTATATAATTAACAATAATAATCTATTTTTAAGGTCATGGCTTAGCCAGAGATCAAATTTATGTAGGAGAGTCGATACTCCCTTGTTTTTGGTTAGGGTTAGTCATAAAAAAATTTCTTGTTAGTATTATTGGTGTATGTATGTTGATTTTATTTTAATATTTTAGGTAATCTTTATTTCTTTCTTTTTTTGTAAGTACCCATTGGAGATTTGAACTCGTGACCTTCCATTTACAACTTCTCATCTCAATCACTCGTTACCAATTGCTCTAATGCCTGTGGGCTGTTATATTTTAAGTAATCTAATATCCACTGTCCAAACCCATTTGTATTGTTATGAATAATGTTTTAAGAAATCAGCCTATGATGGGAGACATTTAAAAATGTTGTACTACTACTCAAGTGTCCTGATTCCAATCATTCTCCAAATTAATATTGGATAAGTAAAGGCTACTGAGCTATACCTTTTAAATGTATGGATCATTGCTTAATGACTAATGTTCAGTTGCATCGTGTTCTATCTTGCAGGTGTTTGAAATGTGGTTTGAAATGTTTTTCCATGTTCATGTGCACGTTTTGTTTCAATTGCCCTCTTTCAGATTTATTTCCATTGAATATACAGGCTCATAGACTTATAAATTTGGTCGCATTTCATTGACGTCATATTTTGCTTATTAATTTGATGGAACTTATCAAAGATATCAAGTGAATTATGACACCGAATTAGTTTGCATTTAGATTAGTTTTTGAGAGCACATAATGCCATTTCTTTTAACAACAACAAATCCAATTTTTCTATTAAGAGAAAAAGCACTACAAGTACAACACCCTAGCTATACATGTTGGGCAGCTAAGCTTGCAATAAAAAGGTGCTAGGCCTATCCTAAGTAAGTCTTCCCATATCTTAATTCTTTGAATCTCCTAGGTTCACCAATTGTTGAAAGTGAGTCTTCTTGGCCCCGTTCAATGTTTTTCTTCTTGGTATAAAGAATGTCCTTGAAGCTTTAAAGCCTTTCAAATCAAAGAAAATCATTGAGTCTCAATCATTGTAACCTTTTCTTTCTTTCTTTTAAAGTTCAAATCCGCCTCGGTACCTCCTTTGCATTCCAATTGATAAAGGAACTAGGAAACTCCATAAAATCCCTTGGAGGGATTCCCAAAGGAAGTTGAGGATCATCATTGTGGATTTTTTTATCCTCTAGAATACTAGAAAGCAACTTCCCTAGAGATTGTTCCTCTTGAAGTTGGGGATTGTTATTGCAATTCCATTTATCATATGGTATTTCCAAATAATCTTTTGGGGGCTTCCTTTAAGGCTAAGCTACTTCACCTTGCATGGGATTAAAGACGATCTGAACCTATGTAGGATTTTTAACCAGGGGGCTTCTTGCACCTTCTCACGCTCAATAACATGACAATGGTGCTCCACTTCAATCCACCTCGTGGATTTGTGAGTCTTTTAAGGATTTTTTATCAGAGCCTTTGATGGGGTGTCCTTGGAAACTTTGTTTGGAAAAGAAACAACTAGGTGGTCCATCTTGAAATAATAGTTCAACCTTGAATTCACTTGCTCATGTTCAAATTTTGAGTCTAGACAATACCTTACAAAGATTATTTTTCTCTGGAAGGCCAGCTCTCAAATACACTTTAACACAAATATTTGCATAGGTAGTTGTAAGCCTTAACGGACTCTCTAAGGTCCTTCCAAGGCACCCCCCAATACTTTGAAGTGAGTCCTCATTCCAAACTTCCAAAAATTAAGAGGGGATTCATAAGTCTCAACCAAATTGGAAGAGAGGATCAAACCTCTATGGAGGGATCAAAGGCTTGATACCAAGGTTGTGTATGAACAACCTTGCTTGCCTCCAAAACTGTTAAGTTTATATGTTGTTACAGCGTAGTTTCTAACTTCATGAGCATTTAATACATTTTCACAATAACAACATAAAGATGATACCTTAAAAAAACACAATCACAAGGTACACAACAATTTATCCTGGGAAACCCACAAGGATAAGAAAACCCAACAAAACTTCTTCAATATAAATTACAAGACTACAATGCCCAAAGAAAAAGATCACATAAGAGAGACCAAACTCTAGCACAAGAGCCAAAAACATTTATCCTCCTCCGTTATCCTTCCTCTTTCTCTCTCTTGCGCAATGCTTAAATGCGTGTGTTTAATGTCCCCATTCAAATAATTGCAAAGCATGACAATTTCATCAATCCTACTAGTTCCCTAGGTTGGATGGATGCATTTGTAATTTTAAGGGAGCTAATAAATGATGTTCAGACATTATAATGGAATAAATATTTAATAATGGAGCTTATTAAATAAATACAAGAGAAAATTGAAGTGGCAATGGAGCATGGAGACACATGGAGATTATGTGGCCTACACAAATTAGAATTTTTGTGCCACATGACATCCTCTTCTTGCAATTTGAATCCATGGGAATCCTAATGTTCTTGGATGAGTTAGAAGGCTAATGCACTTGGCCATATGTCTCATAGGTCGAATTGAAAAGGAAATGTACCTTGCATGGGAGAGAGAGAGAGTCAAATGGGAGCTTCTTGGACACTTTTGCTAGATTCTCTAACATCTACGCTATCTATGACACCAATGATGAATATGCTATGACATTTATGACATATTGCAGACCTGAAGGCTGACATCTTACCATTCTGACATGTCATGTCGAAATATGGCATCCAAGAGGACGCTCATGTGAGTTGGGGAAGCTCAATGGGTTCCCACTCGAATTGGGAGCAGATGGAAGGCTAGAAAATGTTGGACACATGGCAAATCTTGAGCACACACCCTAATTCAAATTGGCTTGAGTTTGTGGATGGATTGGCAACTTTAGAAGACTAAGGATGTTATAAAATACAGGGATCAACCAAGAGAAGAGCTTTTGATCATTTGAGAAATTTGTATTTGTGAATTGGGAGAGCTAAAGAATGACCAGTTTCTTGCTTTAGCCAATTTCGAGGGTGAAATATTTCCATTCAAGTTGGTGTTTGGAGAGGCCACTAAGGTATTTCATGGAGCTTTAATGGAGTTTTGTATTTGCAAGTGTAAGCTACAGGGCAGCTCGTGGTTCCTTCTAGTGCCACACTTTCTCTCAACCATTTCCAGTTTTTAATGCATATTCTTGCTCATGGAGGGATTGCGCTTTGGGTGAGCTATTGTACTCTTTGGGAGAACTTCTCTTGATCCATTTATGATTGTAATAAGTTTAATATACTATGTTTTTCATTCTCAAAAAGTCTCAGGTCGAAATATCAAAGTGTTGTTTGTAAAAATGACTATTAATGAGCAAACAATGACCATTTCCCCACTGTATTGATGCATGCCATGGTAATGTTGATTATTTCGAATTGAATAATGTATCTCTGATATATTTATGATGAATGGACTGTCATTTATGAGTGTTACAAGTTTCATGTTCGACACTTAAGTATTTGAAGTCACCTTACTCAGTTTAATTGCATTTGGAGAAAATTTGGTGTCATTTTTCCAAGGGTCGAATTAGTGATTTTGTAGTTGTTTGGGAGATGGTCATGACAGCTTGTATAAACTGAATAATGATGCATATGAGACCTTAACAATGTCTTTTAAATATCCTCTGCCTCTGTTTAGAAATTCGAGTGGGTTTGGGAGCATTTGATAAGCCATTTCTAGCATTTACCTAGGGGGAATTGGAACCCCAATTTGTTAGTGAAAACTCCTACTTTGCCTAGAATATTAAACAAGTTTGCAGAAGTCTTTGGAGGGTCATAAATCATCCATGAACATCATATTCAAGTCTTAATATCAGTCATACACTTTCTCAAAATATTTGGGAGCATTTGGGTCAATTTGGAGACCTAGACATCAAAATTAGTCAAAGGTTGAAATAGGGGAAAAAATGAAAAATTGGTCATTTTAATAAAATTCTTAAAAATGGACATTATAGTGGTATCGGAGCATGGTCTTGGCACCTGATGGTCTTAACTAGGAGTCAAAGCAATAATCCACCACCCTTAGAACCTGAAGTTTGGAGTTTTTGTTGAAATAGAAGAAGAGGAGCTACATTCTGTTGAAACTATGATTAACGAGGGGAAGGGACACACTGATCATGATAAGGAGGAATATCTTAAACTCATGAAACCTCTCTTTGATGACATAACTAAGAACATGACCCAACAGCTTATGAAAGGATTCGAATTGTTGGCTAGCCAATTTGGAAGCAAATGAGTAATATAGAGATAACAGTAGTTCATAATCAGAAGAAAAGAAGACAATCGATAAGCATATTTTCTCAAAAACAGTACCCCATAATAGACCCCATGAATTTCAGAGCACACCAAGGCCTACTGCACCTAAATTTCTTATATGGCAAAGAAGAGCCTAGCATTCAACTTGAACTTGTTACAATGGCAAAAGAATGGGATAATTGGATGAAGATTGTAAGAAAAGTGTACCATTTGATCAGTACTTTCTTGCTGCAAACAAACTCAAAAAGAAGGAAGATAATAGGTCTCTATACTGAAACAAAGAATTAAATTGTGTCATTGGTAAAGTGCCACTCTTTACTTTTGATGGTTCCTCTCAAATTTTTGCTAACACTTGGGTGCAAAAATTAGATGTGTATTTTCAGTTGAATCCGATGGTGGAAGAAGATGCCTTAAAAATGACCATTTTGCACTTGGAAGGAATTGCCAGTGAATGGTGGTTCCATGGCCTAAAATTTTTGGGTCATGATCAAGTTAAAACATATGGAGAATTTATTGATAGGGTACTAGAGAGATTTGAGCAAAAAGATCCAGAACTGTCTTTCAAAGAACAAGCCCAATTGAAGCAAGACATGACCCCTACTGAATATATGATGGAGTTTCAAAAATTATCAGTCAAGGTGACTGATGTGTCTATGGGAAGGTTAGTATTACTGTTCACTGAAGGTTTGGATGAGCCCCCTTAAAAGGTTTGGTCAAAGCCCACAAGCCCACTACATTAAAACATGCAATGAACTTGACTAGAGATCTCCAAAATGTGCTTCCTAGAACAAGATTTCCTCCCAAGCCTAACTCCGGATTTGAAAAGAAACCTTGGCAAAAAGATGCACCTGATAAGAAGCCTTGGAAAAGAGATTCATCTGAAAAGAATAAGAAAGAAGGACTGAATAAGGATGAACTTTGAAGAAAAAAATTGTGCTTCACATGCTTTCAACCATGGGCATTGGGGCATAAATGTACCAAGGGAAAAGCTCAATGTATAGAAGTATTTTTTTATAATTATGAGTATGAAGGGGGTATGGATGAAGAAGGACACAATTCAGATCAAGAGGAGGCATATGAGACAACAATTGAAGAAGAAAGACAAGAAGAAAATCAGCATTCACCGGACAAAGCAAGAATGGCAGTACTTTCAACAGTGCCTCGTTATCACACTATTCGATGCAAGGGTGTGGTACTAGGACAAAGAGCTTCAGTTTTGGTAGATCGAGGAGCCACACATAACTTCGTTGATGCAGAGATGGTGGAGAAAATGAAGATACCTATTGAACCATTCGATGGCTTTACAGTGCCTCGTTATCACACTATTCGATGCAAGGGTGTGGTACTAGGACAAAGAGCTTTAGTTTTGGTAGATCGAGGAGCCACACATAACTTCGTTGATGCAGAGATGGTGGAGAAAATGAAGATACCTATGGAACCATTCGATGGCTTTACAGTTATCATTCTCGGTCACAACACAATGCAGTGCAAAACATGGGTTCCAAAGCTGCAAGTCACCGTAGGTAACTATACTTTTGTTGATAGTTTTTATGTGGTTGATGTTGTTGATACTAATGTGGTTTTGGGAGTGCAATGGTTGTATTCAATAGGGGAACATACAATAAATTATCAAATTCATGAGATGAAATTTCAAGATTCGAAAGGTGTACTAAGGGTTGTGAGAGGGCAGCACACTTACCCAAATCAAGTAGTGACTTGCAATAATATGAGATCTATATTGAGACATGGTGACATAGAATGGGATGCTGAATGTTGTCGTATGACATCTCCCAAGCCAAACATAAAGGTTGTTGAACACCCAAAGAAGATAGAGAAATTATTGCAACAGTATGAAAAAGTTTTTAGAGGTCTTCCACATGGTAGACAACCTGATAGGGGGTTGAGCACAACACTGTTTTGGAGGAGGGTACTTCACCCATTCAAATACCACCTTATAGACATCCCAAGAAATTCAAAGATGAGTTTGAGAAGGCCATACAATAACCCTTATAGTTGGGACTCATTAGACCAAGCTCTAGTACAAAAAATTTGGAAGAAGCACATGATTCCCCGCTAGTTGGCCATTCAGGGATCTTCAAAACTTATAGGGCATTAAGGCAAAGATTATTTTGGAAGGGTATGAAGGAATATGTTCATAAATATGTGAATGAATGTAAGGTATGTCAGCAAAACAAATCAGAACTTATATGCCTAGTCGGTTTATTGCAACCATTGCCCATTCCGGAGCAAAATATCTCAATGGATTTCATCACTGGTTTGCCCAAATATTTGGGTAAGGATTGCATATATGTGGTAGTGAATAGATTGACAAAAGTTGCTCATTTCTTTGCTGATACATCATCTTTTAATGTTGCACAAGTGGCTGATATTTTTTTCAAAGAAATCTTCAGATTGCATGGGCTCCCCAAGAGCATTGTAAGTGATAGAGATAGTAGATTCGTGGGTGCTTTTTGGCAAGAAATTTTAGATTGGTGGGCACTCAGTTGACTCTAAGTACAAGTTATCATCCACAAATTGATGGACAAACATAGAGGGTGAATCAATGGTTGGAAGGGTACCTAAGAAACTATGTGGGAGAGCAGCAAAAAGCATGGACAAAATGGCTACACTTAGGTGAGTTTTGCTACAACATCACTTTTCATATGTCAATAGGGATGTCTCCTTTCAAAGCATTATATGGTTACGATGCACTTACCTTTGTTGATATGATCTTTGGTGATAATAGAGCTCCAAAAGCTAAAGATTGGGTGGAAGAGAGCCAAGAAATTTTAAAGATTTTGAAAGACAATTTGCAGGTTGCCCAAAATCATCAAAAATAATATGCAGATAGACATATAGAATAAAGGACCTTTTAGGTTAATGATTTAGTATATTTGAGGTTGCATACATACAAACAAACATCTCTAAAAAAGAATGGGGCAGAAAAGCTAAAACCAAGATACTATGGCCCATACAAGGTAGTTCGGAAGATTGGGGAAGTAGCATATGAATTGGAACTTCCGGAAGGGAGTAAAATCCATAATGTATTTCATGTTTTTTGTCTCAAAAAATCTCTTGGTAATCAAATTGTCACTTCGGAAATACTTCCTCCTTTGGATGATGAAGGTCAACTCACGATTGTTATAGAAAAGATTTTGAAGACAAGGGAAAGGAGATTGAGAGGCAGAACTATCAAAGAATACTTAGTACAATGGAATGATCTACCAATTGAAGATGCCACATGGGAAGATGAGAAGATTTTGCAGCATCCAAATCTGAAATTTCTCGAGGACAAGCAATATTGGGTGGGGAGGACTGAAATGTCTCATTTCAAATAATTGCATAGTATGCCAATTCCATCAATCCTACTAGTTCCCTAGGTTGGTTGGATACACTTGGAATTTTAATAAGGGAGCTAATAAATGATGTTCAGATATTAGAATGGAATAAATATTTAATAATGGAGCTTATTAAATAAATACAAGAGAAAATTGAAATGGCAATGAAGCATGGAGACACATGGAGATTATGGGGCCCACACAAGCTATAATTTTTGTGCCACATGGCATCTTCCTCTTGCAATTTAGAATCCATGGGAAGCCTAATGTTCTTGGATGAGTTAGAAGGCTAGTACACTTGGCCATATGCCTCATAAGTCAAATTGGGAAGGAAATGTAACTTATATGGGAGAGGGAGAGTCAAATGGGAGCTTCTTGGACACTTGGGCTAGATTCCCTAACATCTATGACACCAATGATGAAGATGCTATGGCATTTATGACATATTGCAGACCTGAAGGCTGACATCTGACCATTTCAACATGTCAGGTCGAAATATGGCATTCAAGAGGGCATTCATGTGAGATGGGGAAGCTCATTGGGTTCCCACTCGAATTGGGGGAAGATGGAAGGCTAGAAAATGGAGGACGCATATAAAATCTTGAGCACACACCCTAATTCAAATTGGCTTGAATTTGTGGATGGATTGGTAACCTTAGAATACTAAGGATGTTTATAAAATACATGGATCAACCAAGAGAAGAGCTTTTGATCATTTGTGAATTGAGACAACGAGTGAGTGACTAGTTTTTTGCCTTAGCCAATTTTGAGGGTGAAAAATTCTCATCAAAGTTGGTGTTTGGAGAGGCCACTCAGGTATTTCATGGAGCTTTAATGGATTTTGTATTTGCAGGTGTAAGCTACAGGGCAGCTCGTGTTTCCTCCACTGCAACACTTTCTCTCAACCATTTCCAGTTTTTATTGCATATTCTTGTTCATGGAGGGATTGCGCTTTGGGTGAGCTATTGTACTCTTTGGGAGAGTTTCTCATGATCCATTTCTGATTGTAATAAGTTTAATATGTTATGTTCTTCATTCTCAGAAAGTCTCAGGTTGAAATATCAAAGGGTTGTTTGTAAAAGTGACTATTAATGAGCAAACGATGACCATTTTCTCACTATATTGATGTATGACATGGCAATGTTGATTATTTCGAATGGAAGAATGTCTCTCTGATATATTTATGATGAATGGACTATTATTTATGAGTGTTACAAGTTTCATGTTCAACACTGAAGCATTTGAAGTCATCTTACTGAGTCTAATTGCATTTGGAGAAGATTTGGTGTCATTTCCCCAAGGGTTGAATTAGTGATTTTGTAGTTGTTAGGGAGAGGGTTATAACAGCTTGTATAAACTGAATAATGATGCATATAAGACCTTAACAATGTCTCTTAAATATCATCTTCCTCTGTTCAGAAATTCAAGTGGGTTTGACAGCATTTGAGAAGCCATTTCCAGCATTTACCCAAGGGGAATTGGAACCCCAATTTGTTAGTGAAAACTCCTACTTTGGCTAGAATATTAAACAAATTTGCAGAAGTATTTGGAGGGTCATAAATCATCCATGAACATTATATTCAAGTCTTAATATCAGTCATACACCTTCCCAGAATATTTGGGAGCATTTGGGTCAATCTGGAGACCTAAACATCAAAACTAGTCAAATGGTTAAATAGGGAAAAAGGTGAAAAATTGGTCATTTTAATAAATTAAAAAAAAAACATTACAGTGTGTGTACAAATGAGGGAGGGCACCTCCCTATTTATATTCATCACTTGACTGACCTTTTAACCTAACCGAGACGACCTATCAAATTGATAAGGTTGACCTACCTAGGAAAACTCAATAATATTTATATTAATCTATTCTGGGTACTATTGATCCGACTTACAACGGATGATTTACCTCGTGACTTTTACATGACCTTTTACATTAATGATATCTCTTGAAGGAGGAATGATCAGAATAATGTAATGTACAAGTAAAATACTTTTTGAAGTTACATTATTTCAACACTCCTCCTTAACAAGAAGGGTATTCTACTAACAACAACAACAATTGGTGTGGCTCTACACAACATCATCGGAAGGAGGGAGGAGGAGGCATCATCAACAACATAATTTGGAACATCGTCTGGTACATCTATAGATCATCGAAAGTTTTGAACAAGATGTAATATGGCTTCACAATTGGTGGAACAAGATGTAATATATTCTGCTTCTGCAGTGCTAAGAGAAACACTGAACTGCTTCTTACTTATCCATGAGATCATGGCTGACCCTGGGCTCAAACATCCACCTGAAGTGCTCTTTCTATCTGAGACACTTCCTACCCAATTTGAATATGTATAACCGTACAGTCTTAAGCCATGATCTCTAGTATAACTGAGACCATAGTCTACCGTACCTTTCAGGTACCTCATCACATTCTTTGTAGCTACCATAGTCTATATGTCGCTTCTACAGTGTTGAGAGAAACACTACACTGCTTCTTGCTTAGCCATGAGATCATGGCTGACCATGGGCTGAAACATCCACCTGAAGTACTCTTTTTGTCTGAGACACCTCCTGCCCAATTTGAATATGTATAGTCGTACAGTCTGATGTCATGATCTCTAGCATAACTGATGCCATAGTCTACCATACCTTTCAGGTACCTCATCACATGCTTTGCAGCTACCAGGTGAGCATGTTTGTGCTCAACCAGATATTGACTCAAGGTGTTCATAACAAAACATATATCTGGTTGGGTAGTCATCAGATACATCAATGAACCAATAATTTGTTTGTATAGTGTCACATACACCAACTCGAATGAAGCATCAACCAACAACTTCAAATTTGTATCCATGGGTGTGGCCATGGATTTACATTCCGACATATCAAACATTTTTTGGATTTCTACTACATACCTCCCTTGGACAAGGAATATTCCTTATGGGCTCTGCCATACTTCAAGACCTAGAAAATAGTGCATCAAGCCATGGTCTTTCATCACAAATTCTACAACGAGCTTCTTCTCACTCTCTGCGATTTGCTTCTCATTACCTATTAGGATAACGTCATCGACGTACATCAATAATATGACAAGTTCATCATTCATAACCTTGAGGTAAAGGTTAGGATCAAATTTACTTTTGGTAAAGCCCAAGCTCATTAGTAAACTATCGATTCTTCCATACCAAGCTCTTCGAGCTTGCTTCAACCCATACAGAGCTTTCTTCAGCTTGCAGACATGAGTATTTTTATCTTCAACTTCAAAACCTTGTGGTTGTTCTATGTACACTTTTTCAATAACACCATTTAGAAAAGTTGTTTTCACATCCATCTGGTGTAACTTCCATTCTGTCGTGGCTGCAAGTTCCATGATGGTTCTAATAGAAGTGCATCGTGCTACGGGAGTAAACGCCTCTTCATAATTGATTCCTTCCTTTTGATAGAATCCACGGGCCACAAATATGGATTTGTATTTTTCAATACTTCCATTGACTGCATATTTTATCTTGTATATCCATTTGGAAGATACCACACTTTTACCTTCTGGTTTGGGAACTACTTCCCACACATCATTCTTCATTATGGATTGGTGTTCTTTCGTCATGGATTCTACCCATTCTTTATTTTGAATAGCTGCTTCAAAACAAATAGGCTCTTTGTCTACAAGATCGCACATCAAAGCCACATAACTAGAAAATGACTTTGACTTCTTGCTTTGTCTCCAAGAGCCTTCTGGATCATCGTACCTCTCTACATATTGAATGATTTCACGAGCCCAAGTTGGATTTCTCTTGTGATAGATATTCATGTGGGGAGCTTCTTGGGGCTCCAACATATCATGTTCTTCCGGAATTTTATCATAAGGAGAAGGTGCAACTTCTTCCATCAGTTACATAGCTTTGGGAGCTATAGCTTCTTCATATGTTTCTTCAAGTTGGCACTTTCTGGATTTCTTGAGAGTTGTATTTTCATCAAAGGTTACATCCTTGTTAATTTCCATATGAAGGTAACTTGGTATATAAATTTTGAAGGCCTTAGAGACCTCACAGTATCCAACACAAATTCATTTCTTTCCGGAAGGATCCAACTTGGTTCTTTTCTCTTTTGGAATGTGAACAAACACTGGAAAACCAAATATCTTTAGATGAGTTACTTTTGGTTTCTTGCCTGTGAACATATCTTCGGGGTTTTTGAACCCAAGTGCACTATGGGATATTATGTTTTGGACATATATTGTTTTTATTGTTGCTTCATCCCATAAGTGCATAGGAAGATCTTGATCATGGCTCATAGTCTTCACTGCTTCTATAATAGTTTGGTTCTTTCTTTTAGTAACACCATTCTGTTGTGGATTATAGGGGGTGGTAAGTTCCTTTTTAATCCCAACATCTTTGCAAAAGTTTCCAAATTCATTTGAAGTATACTCTCCTCCATTATCTGACCTGAGTGTCTTGATCTTTCTTTCTGAAATATTTTCCACCAAGGCTTTGAATTCCTTGAACTTTCCAAACACTTTTGATTTCCAAAAGTAAATCCAAGGCTTACGAGAGTAATCATCAATGAATGTTACATAATATACATACCCACTTAAATATGTTGAGGGCATTAGACCGCATACATCTAAGTGAACAAGTTCCAATATTCCTTCTGTCTTGGCATCGCTTTTCGGGAATGGATTATGTATGTTATTTCCTTTCACACATCCCTTACATACTCCTTCATGATCAATATTTAGATTAGGTAAACATGTCACTACCTTGCTCACATGTGATAAGGCTTTGTAGTTTATGTGAGCAAGCCTTATATGCCATAGTTCACATGGACTTGTAGTATTATGAATCAAGGCTACTTTTGAGTGAACTTTCAGTTTATATAGGCCACCTTCTTCTATCCCAATAATAGTTGCATCTTCTAGATATTTCTTCCATAAGAACTTCACCATCTATAAAACATATTCTTTAATTTCTTCCTTTGCTAACTTCTTGGGAGGTTCTTCTTCTTCTTTGGCTAAATGAGCATGATTCCTTTTGTTATTCTTCCTCTTATATTCTTCTATTCTTGTTGGAGAATTTCTGGCAGTGTGTCCCATCTTATCACAATGGTAACATTGATAAGAGGAGAAGTCTTTCTGCTTGTAATTTCCCTTTTGATTCTTCTGAAACTTCTTAGGAGGATGAGACTCCTTATGAGTTTCCTTTTTGAAATGAGGTTTTCCTTTTCTTCCTCTAGCATGAGCAGCTAGAGCATGGTCATTATCTCTAAGTAGTGCTTCTCATTTTGCTACTTTAGCTTCCTCTTGAACACATTCTTCCCATAGGATATCAAATTGTAAACATCCCTTCCTTGCACAAATTTTCTAGATAAAAGAATCCCATGGTCTAGTAAGACCATTGAGAGCGGTCATTGCTAATTCATCTTCACTAATCTTGTCTTCAATTGCTTCTAGTTGTCCTTTGAATTGAGAAACCCTTGTGAAATATTCTTGGATAGTTTCACCCTTACTCATCTTTGTACTTTTGAGTTGGGCTCTCAAATTCATCTTTCGGTAAATGTTTCTTCCTTCATACATTCTTGTTCGGGGATCAAACATCTCCTTAAGTGTTTCCTTGGAGGACACTTGAGGAATCAAGTGACACTTGATAGAATTTGTTATTATCCTCTTGGCTCTAATCATATCCTTCTTGTACTTTTTCTTTGCTTCATCTTCTCCAGGATACGACACAACTTCTTTTGATAAACTTTGCAAGATCATTCTCTTCTAGAATGAGTCCAATTTTGTATTTCCAAGCATGAAGATTTCCTACGACTTCCAACTTGTCATCAAGCTTAGTGCTTGGAGGCATCTTGTCTCGGAGAAGAGAAAATAACAAAAATTGAAATTTATCAGAAATGAAAACTAAACTTATCAAAATATGCGATTGACTAAGGTGAGTATGTTGGTACAGTCAGTTTCTGAAGAATCAAAACTTTAACCCTTGAAACTGGACTTGTGAAATTATGGACTATACTTTTTGGTTATGGTTCTGGATTTATGGTTTTCTAGTTTTCTAGTTCCAAGTCAAACTAGGGTTTGACTTTCCAGAGGATATGTCCGCTCAAAAACTTCGATCTAGGTGACAAACGATGTGCTTAGGAGGGGCTCACTTCCCAATGTCACTTGCACTCCAAAATTTCTCTTCAATAAGAAACCCTAATTTTATTGTCTAGAGAATGAGAGAGATTTACCCAGTGAAAGTTGCTCTTTTTCAGTCTAGCTCTGATACCATGTTAAGTTTATATGTTGTTACAGCTTAGTTTCTAACTTGATGAGCATTTAATACATTTTCACAATAACAACATAAAGAGGATCTCTGAAAGAAACACAATCACAAGGTACACAACAATTTATCCTGGGATACCCACAAGGGGAAGAAAACCCAACAAAACTTCCTCAATATACATTACCAGAGTACAATGCCCAAAGAACAAGATCTCATAAGAGAGAGACCAGGACTTGGCAAAAGAGCCAAAAACACTTCTCCTCCTCCTTTGTTGTCCTTCCTCTTTCTCTCTCTTGGGCAATGCTTGAGTGAGTCTCTATGTACAAATGAGGGAGGGCGCCTCCCTATTTATACTCATCACTTGACTGACCTTTTAACCTAATTGGTCTGGCCTATCAAATTGACATGGCCAACCTACCTAGGAAAACTGAAAATAATATTTATATTAATGTCTTCTGGGTACTATTGACCTGACTTACAACAGAGGATTTACTTCATGACCTTTTAAATTAATGACATTTCCCGAAGGAGGAATAATAATAATAATGTAAAATACAAGTAGAATATTCTTTGAAGTTACATTATTTCAACAAAAACTAGGGGTCATCCCTTAACACCTTTTCATTTTCAATGATTATTGCAAAATCTGCAATGACAAATTCTTTCACATGGGGATGGGTAATGACGTTCCCAAGCAAAAATGGCTTCTAGGATCTCAAATCTAAGAATGTAGATTGACCAACTTTGGACAAAAGTTATCGAAGCAACAAATCAATCTATAATATTGTAAGTGCTCTTCCATAGGATTGATCTCTTTAGTGTTGAGCTTGGTAGTTGAAGCCCCCTCGTATTGGGAGAGAACATTGAAGCTCTACAACAATGTATTTAAATGTTTGGACTTGACACCATTACATTAGAGGAAATTTCAACTCAAAATGGGCCTTTTAACTTTTATTCAAATTCCATGTCATCATGTGTTAGCCAATGAAATTTCTTTAAATTTGAAATACCGTATAGGTCTTAAACACTTTTTTAATATAAATTTGGGGATAGGTATCATAAAAAAAACTACTTTTTTGTTTGTATTTTTGACATATCTCCCTGTGTTTTTACTCAAATTTCGATCGGGAGAGCTCGTTGGATGCGGAATTTAGTACCCACTCAACATACTTTTGACGGACCCCGCTACCCCAAAAACAAGAAATACCTGAAAAAACGAAATGATGACATCATCATTCCGTTTTGTCAGGTATTTCTTGTTTTTGGGGTAGCGGGGTTCGTCAAAAGTATGCCGAGTGGGTACTTGTTGGATGTGGAATTTAATTCCGCATCCAACGAGCTCTCCCGATCAAAATTTGAGTAAAAACACAGAGAGATATGTCAAAAATACAAACAAAAAAGTAGTTTTTTTCTTTTCTTCCTCCAAAATTAATAAATATTATTTTATTATTTTAACTATTATTTTATTAATTCATTTTAGGAGGCCCATTTTGAGTTGAAATTTCCTCTAATGAATGCAGCACAATCCAAGCCCTAGCAAGCACAAAAACGCATCAAGACCACTTGCCACCTTAATGAAGGGGGTTTGTGATATTCAAAGGACCAATGGGCTGGATGGATCTTGCTTCATTCAATAAGATAAAGCAAGGGTTGATCCATGATTTAGGAGGAGGGATTCTTGACTCATGCAATGGAGCCAATCCGATTTGATCAATGAAAAAAACCTATGATTATATCTTAGAGGAGGCTATGGAGTGATTAGAAAGCAAGGTCATGGCATAAATATTGTAGAGGTAAGGAAAACAACATCCATGGCAACAAGGGAAAACCCCTACCCATGCTCAACACATGGCACTATTGTTGATTTTGACCTATGAAAGTGTTCCCGTAGTGACTTTGTACCTAAGTCACTTAAAAGGGGGAAAGTGACATGACTCTTGCATTAATTACATGAGATGTGTAATCAATGTCACTTTAGAGTTGTAAAAGTCACTTTCTGATAAATTTAAGTTGTAGTTGAGAGAAAATATTTTTTATTGAGAGAAAAGTGCATTATTTTCATCCATCGATTTTATGTTTCAAGATTCAATTAGTTCCCTTGGACCTTGAGACCTTTCAACTACCCCATGAGACAAACAAAAAGACTTGGGACAAAGAAAAGGCAAATTCATTTTCTTCATGAGCTTTGGAGAAGAGGAAGTCAACCTTCTTGAGAAGAGAGGAATGCAACAAAGAGAGAGCAACAACTAGGGCACAATTCGCAAGGCAATTTCATACAACAACAATGGTACATTTTACTGGGTATGTTTGGCATGATTTTCGTGAAGTACAATTGAGTTTTCTTTTATAGGCCAGCATGAAATTTAAGGAGAAGGGCACACAAATCGAGGAGTGAACTATGGCACACATTTTGTGGGAAACAGTATGACATTTAAAGTGTTAGAATAATCAACCCATAGTATTTACCCACTTAGACATTAATTCATTTATTTTTGCCTTATTTGCCTAGTCCATGAGTCCCACCATGTGCAAGTTGATAATTGCCTATCCATAGAGGTCAAACTTGCCATTATTGACTCATGGAGCGCTTGGGAAAGCCTTAGGAATCAAATCTGCTTTATTCTTGGCCTCCTAGGCGCCCATCTGTTTTTTCTGCTTTATTCCCTGCTTTTTCAGTGTTTTAAGGCACATAGGACAGCAAGACTAGGTGAGGTGAATCAGCTTTGTTGCCTCTTCCTCCTCCACTCTTTCCTCCATGCAAAAGCATGTATGAGCTGCCATTTGACCACTCTTTAGCTTGCCTATGCGCCCTTGCTAATTCGTGGGGTCCTTGATAGATTTGGGATCAGCTTTTTACACCTATGGGGGATTTGCCTATTTTGGGTAAGCCTGCTTTATGCTAGATTTGGATGCTTCCTCATGCAATCGATTTGCTCATGTATTCTATATATTCAGCAGCCTATGTTATTACAGGGTTGGCTATTGTACACTCAGTTAATATAATTTTGTGTTACAGCTCCATATTCAGTCTCCATTGTTGATAATTTTGCATGATCAATTGTTAATTGTTGTGGGTGAAATTAATCTACTGCAGGCCTGAATTTCTACATAAAGTGGGTTGTACTACATTTATTACAACAGCTTTGTAAATGTAATTTTGTAGCTGAGAGGGATCGAACTTTGAGGCAGAGAATTGCACTGAGTTTGAGGAAATTTTGTTGTAGCAGTGACACACTAATCGAGATGAAGACTGTAGTGTGCATAGGTTTCGACGAGGAGATTTGGAATTTTTTCAAGTCTGAAACAGTCTTCAAGGGTTGAGATAAGTAGTTATTTTATTGTTGTTGATAATATTGTACCTTTCATTGAAGAAATAATAGAAATTAGTCTCTCTCACAGGGTTTCCCTTTGGGGTTTTTTGTAGGTAAATTGGCTAAAAAAAATTGAGTCTAATTTTTAAGTGTGTGACTGAGTTATTTAATTTTGCTCATTAAATTTGTAAAAGTTTCCTTTGTGTTTCATAGTTTGAACTTGTTTATGAGAAAAACTCGCAATAATCATGACAAGAATGGGTTGGGCATTAAACTTGAATGTTTAGTGAAAACCTGAAACCTAGGTTGGGAACAATGAATTTGCACATGGTAGCAGAGCTTGATCAAAGAGGAGAAGGGCAAATTCTTAACTGAGAAGTGATTTCAGACTTGAGAGTGAGTCTTTCATTTTGTTCACCGGGCAGATTTTGGACTGTGCATTTTCAGTGAGATGGCTATTGGGTTGAGGTTGGAGGATAGGCTGGATAGGGCAGTCAATTTCATTCCTTGGAAAGCAAGGATTATGTTGATTTTGTACAAGAATGAGTCGTGGGATGAAGCAGTGAACAACACTCAAACAAATCTTGTGCAGGTTGTTAAAATTCTAATGAGAAATGTCATTTTCCCCATGTTTTTTGTGTTTGCCATAGGGGGGACACAAGTCGTGTTTCCTCACATGTTATATTTTTAAAATGACATATAATACGCTATAAACTTAAAGTGAGTTTAAGTTGTGGGACCCAAAAAGTTCATTTATTGTATTTAATATTAAAGTGAATATGTGCATTAAATGAGAGCCCTCAGATAGAGCTAATCTCATCCTTTGATTAAGTTGGTTGAGTTAGTTAGGGTCAGTTTGGGTTAGATAAAGTATAAATACATGTTAGAGAAAGAACAAAAAACACAAGGAGGAAGAGAGAAATAATTTGCATATTGAGTATTTTTTGTCATATTATCTAGGGCACGATTTTCCAAGTATTTTTGTTGTTAATTACCTGTCCATACAACATTTAATGTTGCAGTAATTGGGTAGTATAGTGTTGAATTGAAGACACAGAAATTCAGAGATTTTATGCAGGCTCAGATTCAGAAGTATTGCTACTCAGAAATCTGTACAACCGTACAGACATTGTTGGCACAAAACCCAAGGCAATCAGAGCACAAAAATCAAAATTCGTACAGTCTTTCTGTTGGCACGCGTTGGATGAATTTAACAGTAAAGTTGAACAACAGATTCAGTAAAGATAAGTTACTATTTTTGGAATTTCATTTTTGATCATTTGACAAAGGATAGAAGTTTTTTGAGTGACTGTAAATTTCTAAATAAGACTGAATAACAAATTTATTTCTCTGGGTTTTCCCCCATGGGGTTTTCCCCTGGGCTTGGCCTTAAATATTTGTGTTCACATTTTACAGAGATATTGTATTTGTCTCATTGTGTATTTATTGTTCAAGTTATTATTTGGCTGTGATAAAACTCAGAATAGCTTTAAATCATTTATGAGACAAGTGTTTGTTGAAATGTCAGAATGAAGCCATAAAACATTTCTTCAAATTTCTTCATGGTATCAGACCCTGGCTCTGTAAGTTTGTGACCCTTGTGATTTCTTGAAGAGTTAAGACAGTTGAAAACAATATTTGTCATTCTCAGTTAATATCCATGGCCACCAGTCTTAGATTTGAGGATAGATTGGATGGGGAGTCCAATTTTAGCCCTTGGAAAGAAATAATTGTTTTACTACTTGAGGAATCAGAACTATGGGATATAGTTGAGAAATCCATAACATTTCCTAACAAGACTGCAGAAGCTGCTTGTTATGCAACATATCAGAAAAAGAAAGTTAAGGCCAAAATATTGATTCTTGATGCTATCAAGGATCATGCCATTCCTCATGTAGCCGGTAAATCTAATGCTTTTGATATGTGGGCATCTTTGACTAAGTTATACATGAGTACAAATGAGAATAGAAAGATGGTCTTGAGAGAGAAACTAAGGGATATTAGAATGACTCAAAATGAAAAAGTTTCCTCATACATTATGAGAATTACCAAAGTCAGGGATGAGTTATGTGTTGTTGGGGAAGCAATCGCAGATGAGGAGTTAGTGAGGACTGCCCTAAATGGGTTCTCTGAGAAGTGGAACACTTTTGTAAAGGATGTTGTCTCCCGAGAGAACCGACCAAGTTGGGAGAGACTTTGGGATGACTTTGTTCAGGAAGAAACTCGAGAAGAGTCTCTTCAAAAAAAGCAGCAAAAGGGTACAGAATGTGAGGAGAATGTGGTTCTTGCAGCAAAAGGACAGACGAAGAAGAAGGGTTCAAAAATTGACATCAGCAAAGTGAGGTGTTATTCATGAAAAACTTATGGACACTATGCAGCCCAATGTCCCAACAAATAGAAGGTAAAACAACAAGTGGTTGCAACTGTAGAGATTGAAGAATTCTCAAGTAAATTTGAAAAGGATTTTTCACTTGTGTCCATGGTATCCGACACTGACAGTAACAGCTACATGTGTGACAATACATGGCTTATTGACAGTGGGTCAACAAGTCACATGACTGGAAATTCGGATACTTTCCACATCATTCATGAAATTGGCAGAGGACATTATGTCAATGGAACTCATGAGGTCAGAGAAATTGGGAAAGTGATTTTTCAATTAGAGTTTAATGAGACACTTGAGTTGGATGGTGTCTTATTTGTTCTAGGGTTGAGGGACAACCTCACCTCGGTTTCAGCCCTGGAAGATGATGGTTTAGCACCTTTTATGAGATATGGTCATGTAGTTATTTATGATTTGCGTTTTCATCCGATCAGATTGGTATTTCTTGGTGAAAGACGTGGCAGATTTTATGTGTTGAGGGGACAGTCCTTAGTAGGAGAATCTAGCTGGCTATCAAATTTTGAGACAGTTGAGCAAGAAGCCTAAAGGGCTGATGAGGCACCAAAAGTTCAGTCCACAGTGCAGGGTGGTGATCACGAAGCTCACTTAGGTACCAGCAGAAAGATCGATTGGTACAAAGAAGTAGAGTTGGAACAAGCTCAGGAATGGAGAGTGGAGTCTCCGAAGAGCTCAGAGTTCAGAGTTGTATGGCATCGAGATTCAGATAAAAGTCCAGAGCAAGAGGGAGCTACTGAGAACATTGATCCAGGAGGCGTTGTTCATGCTGATGCCAGAAGGACCTCCCTCGTTAAGAGGGAGTGTTAAATTTATAGCGAAAAATGTCATTTTCCCCGTGTTTTTTGTGTTTTCCATGGGGGGGACATAAGTTGTGTTTCCTAACATGTTATATTTTTAAAGTGACTTTTTATACTTTATAAACTTAAAGTGAGTTTAAGTTGTGGGACCCAAAAAGTACATTTATTGTATTTAATATTAAAGTGAATATGTGCATTAAATGAGAGCCCTCGGTTAAAGCTAATTTCATCCTTTGATTAAATTGGTTGAGTTAGTTAGGGTCAGTTTGGGTTAGATAAAGTATAGATACATGTTAGAGAAAGAACATAAAACACAAGGAGGAAGAGAGAAATAATTTGTATATTGAGTATTTTTTGTCATATTATCTAGGGCACGATTTTCCAAGTACCGTTGCTGTTAATTACTTGTCCGTACAGCATTTAATGCTGCAGTAAATGGTCCGTACAGTGTTGAATTGAAGACACAGAAATTCAGAGATTTTATGTAGGCTCAGATTCAGAAGTATTGCTGCTCAGAAATCCGTACAACCGTACATACATTGTTGGCACAGACCCCAAGGCAATCAAAGCACGAAAATCGAAATCCGTACAGTCTTTATGTTGGCATGTGTGGGATGAATTTAACAGAAAAGTTGAACAGGAGATTCAATAAAGATAAGTTATTGTTTTTGGAATTTCATTGTTGATCATTTGACAAAGGATAGAAGTTTTCTAAGTGACTGTAAATTTCTAAATAAGACTCAATAACAAATTTATTTCTCTGGGTTTTCCCCTGTGGGGTTTTGCCCTGGACTTGGCCCTAAATATTTGTGTTCACATTTTACAGAGATATTGTATTTGTCTCATTGTGTATTTATTTTTCAAGTTATTATTTGGCTGTGATAAAACTCATAATAGCTTTAAATCATTTATGAGACAAGTGTTTATTGAAATGTCAAAATGAAGCCATAAAACATTTCCTCAAATTTCTTCATAGGTACCCACTTCTATAGATGCAACAGCGTTGGAAGCCTTTAACAAGAAGGACATCAAGGCTAAGAGGATTATCGTTGATGTAGTGAAGGACCATGTGATCCCACACGTGACTGGTAAGGACCGTGCTTATCAAATGTGGTATGCCTTAACCAATTTGTACCAGAGTTCCAACGAAAACCAAAAGATGGTAGTGAGAGAGAGGTTGAAGAGTATCAGAATAGCCAAAGCTGAGAGTGTGACATCTTACCTTACTAGGATCACACATGTGAGAGATGACCTTGGAGCAGTTGGTGAGAAGGTTGAGGGCAGTTAACTAGTGCAGACAAATTTGAATGGCGTGGCCAAGCCATGGGTTGTTATTGTGGAAGCCATTATGGCCAGAAAGAACATGCCTTCTTGGGATTGTCTCTGGGATGACTTTGTTCAGGAGTAGACCTGGAGAGGATATGTTTAGGGAATCTCTTGGAACAATAAGGAATATGAGGAGAATGTGGCTTTGACATCCAAGGGGAAGAAGTCCAAGAATGGTTCCAAGGGTGGGGTTAAGAAGTAGGGTGATTAGAAGAAATATTTGAGAAAATTCAAGTGCTTTGTTTGCTAGAAGTTTGGACACTATGTTGGACAGTATTTGAACAAGAAGAAGAAGAAGCCATGTATAGAAGCTTCAATGGATATTGATGAGTATGCTACTAGAATTGAGAGAGATTTTTCTCTTTGTGCTAGTCATTCAGAGAGGGAATCCATTATCAACACAGATGTAGAGGTTGAGAGGGAGTGTTCCTTGTTAACTGGACATCCATTGAGTGCATCCACCACCACAGGCACCTGGTATATTGATAGTGGGGCTTCCAGCCATGTGACAGGTGTATGGGAGATGTTTTCAAAGTTCATGCATACAATCTTGGATGTGGAGGTAGTGTTAGGGGATGATACGGTTGTCAGAGCAGTTGTGTGAGGGACTGTGACATTTCAGAGAAATTCCATGGATCCCATAACTTTGAGGGATTTATTGTGTGTTCCTAGGCTGAAGAAGAACTTGATTTCAGTTTCCATGATCGAGGATAGGGGACTTGGAGTGTACTTTCATGATAGAAATGTGCATGTTTTTCCCAAGGGATCAGGTCCATCTACTTTTTTTACAATTGGAGTAAGATGCAGGAAACTATACAAGCCCTTATTTCAGCCTCTTTATGCTTTGGCACACATCAACAACAGTAGTGATCTGTGTGAACTATGGCATAGGAGGATGGCTCATTTGCATCATCCATCTTTGAGTATGTTGAGGTACATGGTGACAAGTTTTCCTAAGTTCAACATGGAGCATAGTGATGTGTGTAGAGGATGTGCTTTGGGAAAGTACACCAAGACTACTTTTCCAAGCAGTGACATGAGATCAATAGGAGTACTTGATTTGACACACTTTGACTTATGTGGTCCTATGTCTTATGTTTAATTGACTGGCTTTGAATACTATGTTACATTCATTGATGACTACTCCTGGAAGGCTTGGATCTACTTTCTAAAGAGCAAGAAGTCGAAAGAAGCCTAGCATATGTTCTAAGAGTTCAAAGCTCTTTTGGAGAAGTAGAAAAGGAGGATTTAGGTGATGAGATCATATAATGGGGGGGAGTATGTCTCCAATGCTTTGAACGAGTTTTGTAGACAGGAGGGGATCATGAGACAATTGACAATTTTGTATACCCAAAAACAGAATGGGGTTGTTGGAAGGAAGAACGAGTCCATAGTGGGAGAAGCCATAGTGATGCTTCATGATCAAAATCTTCCTTTATTTCTATGGGTTGAGGCTTCTAGTACAATTCTATACATTCAAAACAAGAGTCCCCATAGAGCCTTGGGTTGTAAGACTCATGAGGAGGTGTTCACAAGAAAGAAGCTTGAGGTAGGCCACTTTCATATATTTAGTTTCCTGACTTATTCTCATGTACCTTTAGAGAAGAGGAATAAATTGGAGCCCACAACAGAGAAGGGCACTTTTGTCTGGTATGATGAGCTTCAAATGCCTTCTCCATATATCTTTTTGTATAGAGGAAAGTTGTTGTGAGGGGGGAGGTGAGATTTGAGGAGCTGGCCTTCAAGAAGTATTGGGATTTAGGGTAGGGAAGCAATAGGATTCCACACCTCAGGTGAGAACACGGAGTCCAGCTACTCAAGGTGTAGGGTCACAGGGATCAGGGGCGACTTGTCCATAGGTTACAGGTGCCTTAGGTTTAGGGACATAGTCTACGAGTTCACCTAGTATAGGTTCAGGCTCTCAAGTTATAGGCTCACCAGTTCTAGTGTTTGTTTCGCATGGTTCACTAGTTATGGGTTCTCTAGCTATTGGTCCATAGGTTTCTAGGTCAACAACTATAAGTAGTACTACTCACGATTCTCAATATTTAGAGGATGATACATATGGAAGGATTCTTGAAGGAAGAGGAAGCTTAAGTGGCTTAAGGACACCCTGAAGGAAGCAAAGTCTTTTGGAGATCCCAAGAGACCTGTGCGAGATATTAGGATGCCAAACAGATATGGCATGGCCTTGGTGGCTATCCTTCATGATTCGGAGCCTTCCACTTTTGAGGAGGCATCCCAACATCAGGTGTGGAGAGATGCCATGATGGAAGGGTATCATTCCATCATGAAGACCGATGTTTGGGAGATTGTACCGAGACCAAAGGGGAAGTCAGTTGTGACTTCTCAATGGCTTTACAAGATCAAGTCTGTTGGAGATGGCAGTGGAAAAGTACAAAGCTCGGTTTGCGACGCAGAGGTTCTCACATGTAGAGGGAGTAGATTATGAGGAGACCTTTGCACCGGTTGCTCATTACT
The DNA here is from genome assembly GCA_001517045.1 of Pseudotsuga menziesii. Taxonomy (NCBI): domain Eukaryota; kingdom Viridiplantae; phylum Streptophyta; class Pinopsida; order Pinales; family Pinaceae; genus Pseudotsuga; species Pseudotsuga menziesii. The sequence continues at coordinate 398,392 of LPNX010505564.1, forward strand.
CTTCGGTCAAAGCAGTGATCTCCATTGCAATGGAGATGGTTTGGAAGATACACCAGTTGGATGTGAAAACCACATTTCTCGGTGGGATTATACAGGATGAGCTGTATATTGAGAAGTTGCAAAAGATTCATGGGAGAAACTCATGTTTGCAGGTTGAAGAAAGCCTTGTATGTGTCGAAGCAAGATCCTAGAGCTTGGTACTCCAGAATAAATTCTTACTTGGTGTTGATGGGATTTCAGAAGAGTGAGGCAGATCCTAACCTTTACTACATTGTGTTTGGTCATGATGCACTCATTATTCTACTATGTGTGGATGACTTGTTCATTACAGGTGGGGAGAGGCTCATTACAACATGCAAGAGAGATCTTGCTTCAGAGTATGAGATGACATACATTTGGTTGATGCATTATTTTCTAGGATTGAAGGTTTGGTAGGCGCCTGGACATATTTTCCTTGGGCAAATAAAGTATGAAGTTGATATTCTGAGGAGATTTCATATGGAAAACTGCAGGTCAATGGCCACATCAATGATCACCAACTGGAAAAATCTTCCTGCTTCTGAGGGAGAGTTGGTGGATCCTATTCTATATCGTCAACTCATTGGTTCTTGGATGTATTTGATCAACACCAGGCCAAATATCTGTTTTGCGGTGAACACTCTCGGTTAGTTTATGGTGGATCCTAAGAGAGTGCATTGGGTGGCCGCAATAAATGTGTTGAGATGTCTTGCTTGGAGACTGGATTATGGTCTATACTATAGGAGGGATGGTGTTAGTGTGATTGGCTTCACGGATTCATATTGGGCAGGAAGCGTGACAGATCGAAAGAGCACTTTTGGTTGTTGTTTCAGTTTGGGCTCGACAGTTATGTCATGGTTCAGTCGGAAGTAAAAGTATGTTGCTTTGAGTTCCTTAGAGGCTAAGTACATGGTAGCTAGTTAGTCTAGTAGTGAGGCCTTGTGGTTTCGTAAGTTAGTGGTGGATTTATTTGGTTAGGAGCTGAGGCCTACGATTATCTACTATGACAATCAGAGTTGTATCCATGTCATTGAGAATCCAGTTTTCCATGACATGTCGAAGCATATTTAGATCAAGTACCTCTTTATTCGAGACTATGTCAAGAGAGGAGTTGTAGAGTTGTAGTACATTTCCACTAATGAACAGATTGCAAATATTCTGACAAAAACTTTAGGGAGGGGCAAGTTTGTCTTCTTCGGAGACAAGTTGGGATTGGTGCACAATACCTTCCTTAATAAGAGGGAGTGATCATTTTGTACCTAGGTAAGTGTTCCCCTAGTGACTTTGTGCCTAAGTCACTTAAAAGGGGAAAAGTGACATGACCCTTTCATGAATTACATGAGACGTGTAATTAATGTCACTTTAGAGTTATAGAGTGACTTTTTGATCAATTTAAGTTGTAGTTGAGAGAAAATATTTTTTTATGGAGAGAAAAATGCATTTATTCTCAACCATTGATTTTCTATCTCAAGATTCAATTAGGGCCCTTAGATCTTCAAACCTTTTCAACTACCCTCGTGAGACAAACAAAAATACTTGGGGCAAAGAAAAGGCACATTCATTTTCTTCATGAGCTTTGGAGAAGAGGAATTCGACCTTCTTGAGAAGAGAAGAACATGGTAGAGAGAGAGAAACATCTAGGGCATGATTCCCAAGACAATCTCGGACAACAACAAAGGCATAATTTTTTTAGTATGACCAGCACAACTTTCAGTAAGTGCAACTGAGTTTTCTTCTAACATATAGTATGAAATTAGAGTAGTGAACTATGGCACAAATTTCGAGGGAAACAGTACTTTAAAATAGATCGTACTGCATTTATTACAAAAACTTTGCATAGTTTATTTCGGTAGCTGAGAGGCCTCGGATTTTGAGGTAGAGAAATGCATTGAGTTCAAGGAAATTATGTTGTAGCAGTGGCATGCTAATTGAGGTGAATACTGTAGTGTGCATCGACTTCGATGAGGAGATTTGACACTATTTTCAAGTTTGAAAATTGTATTCAAGGGTTGAGATAATTAGTTATTTTAATGTTGTTGATATTATTGTACCTTCAATTGAAGAAATAATAAAAAATACTCTCTCATAGGTAGGGGGTTTTCCTGGGCCAATTGGCTAAAAAATTATGAGTCTAATTTTTATGTGTGTGACTGAGTTATTTAATTCGGTTCATTAAATTTTTCAAAGTCTCCTTACTGTTTCATAGTCTAAACTTGTTTATGAGAAAAACTCACTTGCAGCAGTCATGATATGAATGGGTTGGCCATTAAACTTGAATGTTTAGTGAAAAATTAAAACCTAGGTTAGGGAAACAATAAATTTTTTACAACTACAAGCATATTTACCAATTACCTACTTTTTAGTCACAACCTTAAGTTAATAACCCCAATTAACCATTAATAGTAAACAATAGTATTTTACAGCTACCAGCTTATTTACCAATTGCCTTACTTTTTGGTCACAACCTTAAGTTAATAGCCCCAATTAACCATTAATAGTAGTACTTCCATGTTATTAAAAATACTTGTTTACTAACTATAAATTCTTTAGATTGGGTAAATATCAAGCCAAAAGTAGACACACAAGCATAGTATAAAAGTAATAATGTACAAAAAATGACATATTAAACATGGTATTAAAAAGGTAATTTATGGAACATAATATATTACACTTCAATATATAGTTCGACGCTCTATTTTTAATGGAGACAAACAACATGGCATTGCGCACTAACTCAACCCACATTGATTTTTTAACATCATGCATATCACATCTATAGTTGCTAAGTATTTTAACATTAACTATAACACATGCAAATCCTTAACCTTTCCTACCATTAGGAACTAAACAAGTTCATGTTGACATACATTTTGTGCGTGAACTCTTAAAAATGTGACATACATTTTATGCATGAACTCTTAAAAATGAGATTTGTTCGACTCCAACTCAAAATACACAAAACAAATTCAACATACAATGAAAACTAAGGGGCTTTCCATCACTTGAAAGGTTTGGTTCCCTATTAATTTCCTTGAAAATTTATTATTTGTTAATTTTGTCTCAACGCCCTTAAGAGTGAGGTGAAATGCTCTTTCTATAAATGAGAAAGGGAACTTGTAAAAAAATTAAAGATGGTATCCACCATACTCAAAGAAAACAGAGGGAGAAATGCAATTATTCATAAAAAATGAAATAAAAATTATAGATTGGGATAACGAATATGCAACAACATAAGAGGTACTCCTAAAGGCAAGCTAACCAAGAACATTGAAAAATTATTTTGTATTAATACTAAAGAAGACAATACATTCTCAAAATCTTATATCACTACATTTATAAAGCTTAAAGAGGGATGTATTAAGTTCCAAGGTCTTGAATCCAAAACAATGTTCAGATTAAATTGACCCCAAGTTACCACCAAGTCCTTTGGATTATGTGATAATGAAATCTGATCTAAAGGATGTGGAATGGAGAATCTGGCATGATTATGTATGTAATTGGGTTCATTGAAAGAATGAAGTATGAAGAGCTCCAAAATAAAACATAAGGGAAAGAGTAAACAAGGTACCCATACGTGTTAGAAATATCCCTCTCCCTTGTTGTTGTTAATTTCCTTTAAACATTGGTAGCCAAGTACTTATGAGTGGTTGTAATAGTTTCCATTGCAACTTGGGGCACTACCAATTATGTTGGTGTGTTGAAGAGTTGTTGTTGGGCAGATATCTTCTTGTAGCGGAAATAATGTCGCCTTGATGTGTTGACATTTCATTGAGACAAATGAAATTTGTGCAAGTACAAGTGCATGTGCCTTCTACAACTTTTTCAACAATGTGAACAAGGTCTCTATTTGTGACAAGTAATAGGCCCTTCATCAATGAGATCTTCAAATCATGGTTTGAAGCTTTTAGGTCTTGTGAAAATGTTTGAAGAATTAATGTTATGGCTTTTTCCTAAAATACTTCTTATTGCACTTCAACAATTTTGTGTCATAACAAGGTGTACCACTTATATAATCATGGTACCTTTTCATTGGATAGTCTTCAAGGATGTAGTTGCACACATGGTTGCCTACCATAGCATCAATGCCATTTACCAATGATAAGAAATTTTGCCTTTGTCCATTTCATGCATCAAGTACATACAAGAGGAAGATTGGGTTTTCTTTCCTCTCAATGCTTGATTGTGATCATATTGTGGTGAGACCTTATCAAACTACTAATCATGATCAAGAATTTGGGAGGGAATATGTTTTTCCTTCATAGCATATACTCAATAGCTCAATCACGATCAACTTGTGGTGGCATCTTTCTCTATTCACGATTTTGATTGAGAATGGGAGAGGAGAATATATGTGTGGGTGTTCCCTTGTATTGATCCAACTATTATGGATTTTGTCCACTTTTGGTCAAGAGGGAATTTTACTTTCAAAATAACTCATAGGTGGCACAACAAGGTTACATGTGGTGCATTCTAATAGGTGTGCATTATAGGACCAAAAGATGGTTTTTCAATAACACATTACATTTCGATTGGGTCAACCCTTATATAAACTAAGACATGAGGTTCCTTGAAAAACCTTAGAGTTCCCACTATGCATTTTTGGGACCTTGAAAGTCAGGGTTCACCATCCCTTCATTGTTAAAACATGTCACTTTGAATATAAAGGGTGGGTTGACCCTCTTGATGATGTGGAAAACTTTGGTTGGCTATAACTCCTATAAAGGTTAGGCATGTGGTGATCTTTGCTTAGTTAGACCATGGACATGTGGCATGCTCGAATTGGTGTGATCAACTATTAGTGATGATGATGATTTCTTGAAAAACTTAAACTCCCAACCCCTCCAAATATAGGAGTATATCGATGATCAACAATGTTTTCCTCATGTTAAATAAAGATGATCACTTGATCAAAGCAGAGCATGGTTGGGGCTAAACATTGATGATTATAAAAATGATTAAATACCTCCCAAGGCCCTTGTGATATTGAGGACCGTTGATGGAGGGACCCATTGGGGTTGAGGTGAGAATTGGAATGAAACTAAGAACATCACCCTAATGAGACCTTAGGGGTTGTGCCTAATCTTGAATAGTATAATAATAAAATGCCACTCTCTTCCCCTATGATAGCAATAGATTAAGTAGTATTACTTGAGTTCAGCTCAAGACGGGGAGTGAAATCTTTTATAAATATGTGTGACCACTTTGATTGATTGGCTAAAGTCAACATTATCTAAGCAGCATGATTGTGGGGTTGTGAGATAAATTATATATGAAGTCTCACTTATGTGGAAAACTAATGACGTGACTGCACATCAAGATTACTTTGTATCCAAAAACACTAAAATATATAAGAATCAGGCATTATTAAGCTTGAGTGTGACGAAGAAAGAGAAAAAAAAGTTAATTTCCAAGAGGGGCCAATGAAAGGACCTCCTAAAAATCTCTTCAACTCTGAAACTACATATATACCTTTACTTCACCTAGATCGGCATGGACTCCATGTTGGTCTACGACAAATTCAAGGTGCTCGATAAATGTTTAGCCAAAGAAGGATTTATTCATATTGGCTTGTATCTTACTTCCCCTTTTTTCATTTTCCCTATATTTTAGTTTTTTTTTCAGCATCATGACTATGACAATAGAGCACCAACTAATCTTTCCTTTTGTCTATTTCCAGGATTTCCCTATTCTTCCAAGTCTATAGGATCCCTATCCCTACTCGTGAGGGAAAATGCTTTTTAAAATCTCACTTAGCTATGTCATTGAGCTTTGTATTGTGATAAAGATTCACCGTTTCATACTTCTGTAACAAATTCTACTAAGAGTAATAATTGATATTTTCATGAGTTCCCTCAAAGGGTTGGTATACAAGGTAAAAGTTTGAATTTAATCGTGGGGTCCTAGGCTAGGGTTTTCTCGCCATTGATGACATCCAATACCACTATGTGACAACCACAATACTGCACCATGGACGATGTCATGGCCCTGGTGAATTATAGTGAGGAGGAAGATGTTAGTTTTTCAACATTAAGCTAGCATTATCAGGATCTTTAACTAAGAGAATAACAAGTACAACAATCAAACACAAGAGACAATGAACACAGTGTTTTTCCTCGGGGAAACCATAAAGGAGAAAACCCCGCAACTTCCTTGGAGATAGAATCAACACCAAAATAGTAAAAGCCCCAAAACAGTAAGTGATCTCCCAACAGCAGTAATCTTCTTCTTGACTAGCCCCAATGTCTTCTCCTTCCTCAACTATGCGCTACACTTGAGTGTGTATGAGTTGTGTAATAAATAGAGACTCCAGTTCTCTATTTAAACTAATCTCGACATGACTAAAACCCTACTAGGACCGACCTCTACTAGGAGAGTCTAATAACCTTAGTGCCTTCGGAATTGCGGGGACTTTAACCCTTAGACAATCGGAGGGTTACTCACCATGACTTGACATGACTTGTTTACATTATTGATCCTCCCGATCGGAACATCGGGGCATGACAATATGACTCAATTACATTATAGATACATCCCGGAATAAACATTGGGTTACAATACATAAGATATATAGATGAATACATTCCAAAGTTACAAATACATCAACACTCCCTCTTAACTAGAAAGGTATTCTTTCGACACAATTTTCAGCACTAGTATTCTTCTCTGAATCAACTGGATCATCTCGTCATCTGCATCTCAGGTCTTCTGAGTCTTCAAGTCATCTTCGTCTTCAAGTCATCTTCATCTTCAAGTCATTGGATTTGGATCATCTCTCGATCTGGATCATCATGGGACATCATCACTGGATCTGGATCATCTCTCGATCTGGATCATCATGAGGCATCATCACTGGATCTGGATCATCTCTCGATCTGGATCATCATGAGGCATCATCAATGGATATGGATCATCACTGGCTATCATCACTGGATCTGGATTATCACTGCTGGATCATCATCACTGGACCTCGATCATCACTCGATCTGGATCAGTGTTGGCTATCATCACTGGATCTCGATCATCACTCAATCTGGATCATCCTTGGTGCTATCTCATGATTCTTCTCGTCATAGGAAGTTCTACAGAGCCAACCCTTTTTCATGCTGGTTGTAGGCCTAGCCTCCATGTAGGTCTTCTTCAGCACTTATATCTGACCTACTCGTCAAAAAGGCACAGTACTCACATCCATCCAGGCTGGAACACATCCTTCTCACAATGATGGAAGAGTTATGCACTTCCATCCAGGTAAGAACCACATCCGACTCGCAATGATGGAAGAAATTTGTTCTTCCACCCAGGCCGAAACCACATCCTGCTCACAATGATGGAAGATTTCCTCAATTTCATCCAGGAAGGAACCACATCCTACTCACAATGATGGAAGAACTTTGTTCTTCCACCCAGGACAGAACCACATCCTACTCACAATGATGAAAGACTCTCATCCAGGCTGGAACACATCCTTCTCACAATGATGAATGATTTCTGCACTTACATTCATCCAAGCGGGAACACATCCTACTCACAGCGATGAAAAGGCTCTGCACTTACATCCATCCAGGAGGGAACACATCCTGCTCACAGTGATGGAAGGGCTTGCACTCACATCTGATCTTGTAGGAACCAATCCTACAGTCATATCAGAATGGCCCCCAGTCCTCCTCGACTGAGCTACCTGGTAACTGACCAGGTGCCTCCATTCTCCTAGAGAATGGCAGTTGCCCTTACATTTGACCTACTCATCGGAATGGCCAACACTCACATTTGACATGGAAGGAACTTAATCCTTTAGCCATGACAGAATGGTTCATCCCTTACATCTGACCTACTCGTCAGAATGGATACCCAGTCCTAGACTGAGTGTTCCTGGTACCTCACCAGGCAGCTCCATTCAAAGAATGGAAATTTCCCTTACATCTGTCCTACTTGATAGAATGGCCAGCACTCATATCTGACATGGAAGGAAGCAATCCTCTCACCATGACAGAATGGCTCAGCCCTTACATCTGACCTACCCGTCAGAATGGCTACTCATCTCAGCACTCATATCTGACATGGAAGGAACCAATCCTCTCACCATGATAGAATTGCTCAGCCCTTACATCTGACCATGGAAGGAACCAATCCTCTCACCATGTCAGAATGGCTATGGGACTCATCACTTTCCCTTGGAGGAAATCTCGATATGGAGAACACCAAGCTTCTCCCTGAAGTACTTGAACTTCACCCTAGCCAATGGCTTCGTCAATACATCATCTATATGTTCCTCCGTCACAACATACTGGAGCTTCACTGCTCCTCTCTGCACCATATCCCTGATATAGTGGTACTTGATCTTGATATGCTTCGACTTGTCATGGAACACTGGATTCTCTAACAACTTCACACAACTCTGGTTTTCACAGTGCATACAAGTAGCATCCAACTGGAGATCAAATAAATCAGACAGTAGCTTCCGTAGCCATACTGCCTCACAACTAGTTGAACAAGCTGTGACATACTCTGCTTCAGCTGTACTCAGTGTCACACAGAATTGTTTCCTGCTAAACCAAGAGATCACACCTGACCCCATACTAAAGCAACACCCTGAAGTGCTCTTCCTATCGATGGCACTGCCTGCCCAATCTGAATCAACATAACCCTCCAGGTTAATCTTTTGATTCACATCGTACTTGAGCCCATAATCAACTGTACCCTTCAGGTACCTCAGAATATGCTTTGCAGCAATCAAGTGAACATGTCTCAGATCTGTCAAGAACTGGCTCAAGGTGTTCACAGTAAAGCAAATATCTGGTCTCGTGTTTGTCAGGTACATCAATGACCCAATCATATGATGATACATCGTAGCATCAACCGACTTTGATGAAGCATCACTCAATAGCTTCAGGTTCGATGCCATCGGTGTGGCTATAGCCTTGCAGTCCATCATCCCAAACCTCTTCAGGATCTCTACTGCATACTTCCCTTGTCCAAGGAAGATTTCATTTGTACTCTGCCACACCTCCATACCTAGAAAGTAATGCATCATTCCCAAGTCCTTCATTTCAAACTCAGCAGCAAGCTTTCTCTTCGTATCAGTAATCAACCCATCCATACCTGTTACATATAGATCATCTACATATAGTAGAAGCATCACTGGGTTGCCATCCTCAACCTTGTAGTAAAGGTTGGAATCTGCTTTACTCTTGGTAAAGCCCAAATTGGATAGAAAGTTGTAAATTTTTCTGTACCAGGTCCTGGGTGCCTGTTTCAAACCATACAGGGCTTTCTTCAATCTGCACACATGAGACTCCCTGTCATGTGTCTCAAAGCCAAGTGGTTGTTCTACATACACTTCCTCTTTCACTACACCATTCAAGAAAGCAGTCTTGACATCCATCTGGTGTATCTTCCATTTCATCACTGCAGCCAGAGCAAGTACTGATCTGATGGAAGTGTATTTGGCTACAGGTGCAAAGGTTTCTTCATAGTCTATTCCTTCTTTCTGAGAGAAACCCTGAGCAACAAATATTGCCTTATATTTTTCAATGCTGCCATCTGCAGCATGCTTGATCTTGTAGATCCATTTGGAAGTTACAACTGACTTCCCGTCTGGTCTTGGGACAACATCCCAGACATCATTCTTAATGATCGATTGCTACTCTTCGATCATAGCATCCTTCCATTCTTTCCATTCTGTCACTTCTTCATAACTGGAAGGTTCTTTATCAATGAAATCACATAGTAAAGCTACATGCCCAGAGCAGGATCTGGTCCTCTTTCTTTCTTTGCGATTCTCTTCTGGAGCCCCATATCTCTCCGCACCTTGGATAAGTTATCGTACCCAAGAAGGTTTCCTCTTATGAGGATTATTCTCCAGAGGTGGATCTACAGGTCTTTGTGGTTCTTCAAATTCTCGATCTTTTTCATTCATGGTTGTATCATGAGTTCTGGGTCATTAGAGGAAATTTCAACTCAAAATGGGCCTCCTAAAATGAACTAATAAAATAATAGTTAAAATAATAAAATAATATTTATTAATTTTGGAGGAAGNCTGCTTCTGCTTCTTCAGGTTCTTCAGCAGGTCTTTTTCTAGATTTGTTGTAAGCTGTGTCTTCATCAAAAGTAACATCCCTGCTGATGTCAATCTTCTTATATCCTGGGAAATATATTCTGTAAGCCTTCGAGCTTTCAGAGTATCCCACAAATACACCCTTCTTTCCTGAAGGATCTAATTTTGTTCTCTTCTCTTTTGGAATGTGTATGTATACAAGGCAGTCGAATATTCTGAGATGGCTGACTTCTGGTTTCTTACCGGAGAAGACTTCTTCAGGAGTCTTGTTCTTGAGTACTCTATGTGGAGTGCAGTTTTGTACATACACCGCTGTTCTGGCAGCTTCCGCCCAAAGATGCATAGGAAGATCTTGATCATGAAGCATGGCTCTTGCAGCTTCCATGATATTTCTATTCTTCCGTTCCGCAATCCCATTCTGTTGTGGATTATAAGGAGTGGACAACTCCCTCTTAATCCTTGATTCTTTGCATAGCTCTTTGAATTCATTTGAAGTGAATTCTCCGCCATTATCTGATCGAAAAGTATTAATCTTCTTTTCAGTATGGTTTTCGATCAAGGCTTTGAATTCCTTGAACTTACTGAATACTTTGTCTTTGTTCTTCATGAAGTAAACCCATGTCTTCCTAGAAAAATCATCTATAAAAGAAACATAGTATGCATACCCGCTTAGTGAGTTTGATGACATATAAGGACCGCATACATCGGAGTGGATGATTTCTAGTATGTCTTTGGCTTTGCTTTCACTATTGGGAAATGTCTTCTTTGTATTCTTTCCTTTCGCACATCCTTTGCAGACACCATCATGTTTTGCTTGGAATTCTGGAAGACCTTCAACAGCTTTGCTTGCAAAAGGTAGTGCTCTGTAATGCACATGTGCAAGCCTTCTATGCCAAAGCTCATTTGTCTCTACTATGTCATGGACAAAGGCTTGTTCTGGATGGCCCTTCAATTTGTACAACCCTCCTTCTTGTTCTCCAATCACTACTACATCATCGATAGTCTTACCTCTTGGCCACATGATGACTTGACCATCTATGAATGCAACCCTCATTCCTTTTGCATCCAATGGTGATATGGAGAGAAGGTTCTTCTAGAGTCCCGGCACAAACAATACTTCTTTCATTGTTAGAGACTTACCAGAGTCTAGTTTATATGAAGATTCCCCACTACCTTTTATTGGATATTGGTAGTCATCTCCTAGCTTCACCTTGTGAGGTGATTCATGTTCTAACAATCTTACAAAGGATTCCTTGAATCCAGACATATGTTTGGAAGCCCCACTGTCTATAAGCCAATCATCACTACCATGAGTAATGTTACCTGTGAGAGCGGAGATTAGAACATATTCATCCTCGCTTGGAGAATCTTCACTTTCATATCTGGATCTCTTCTTGGATGGTTGATCATCCTCTGCAGCATGAGCATGATGTCTTCTTTTGTTCCCCTTCTTCTTATGAGAGTGGTTCTTGTTCTTAGGACAGTCTTTTGCAAAGTGCCCTATCTCATCACATGTATAACATCTTATTCTATATAGGTCCTTTCTATTGTTATCTCTATGATGAGGATTATTACCTTTGAAGTGATGAGGTTTTCTTCTGCCTCTCTTGGAGTGAACTGTGAGAGCTTGATCTTCACTTCCCATCTTCTCTTCTCGAGCTGCTATCCGAGCTTCTTCTTGAGACCACTCTTCCCATAGTCTGCTGAACTTGACTAGCTTCTTTCTAGCACAGATTCCTTGGATGAAAGAATCCCATGACCTAGGAAGGCCATTCAAAGTAGTCATCACAATCTCTGCATTTTTCACTTCTTCATCAACACCTTCTAATTGTTCCTTGATCTGAGAAACCCTTGTGAAGTAGGACTGGATAGTCTCTGCATTTTGGATCTTCACATTCTTTAGTTGATTCCTTAGAGTCATTTTCTGGTTTATGTTCTTCCCTTCAAACAACTTGGTTAGGGCATCAAACATAGATTTAGGTGTCTTAAGAGAGGACACCTATGGGATAAGGTGATCCTTGATAGAGTCAGCAATGATCCTCTTTTCCATAACCATCTTCTTCTTATGTAAGGCCTTAGCTTCATCTCCCTCTGGAACTGGAACCTCCTCATGGATGTAGGAGTCTAACTCATTCTCTTCCAGGACTAGGGAGATCCTATACTTCCAGGCTCGGAAGTTATCAGCTCCCTCAAGCTTTTCATCAACCTTGGTATGATGAGACATCTTAATAGAGAACCTCAAATGGAAATACAAAAGATTTTAGATCTTACCAGGTTGAAGATGTCGGATCTGAAACTTGAGCTGAAATCCTGTAGAGTTGGTTCAAGAGCAGATAGGGTTTTTCTTTTCCGGAGTTCTATACACCCAAATGCCTTGAAATTTTTCCCTAAATTCGATTTTGGGGAGGAGATCAATCCAGGCCTGGGCTCACTAAAAAATTCCTCTTCTGTGAAAATCCCTAATTTCCGACAGTAGTGTCAGGTCCAAAACTGAAAAACCTTAGAATTGGATTCTGCTTCGACAGAAAGATGCGCCCTAAGGAGGAGAGTTATTCCACCTTACTTTTGCTGAAAATTTGTGGAGGAAGATCCACAAACTAGGAATCCCTAGTTCCCGCAGCTGCACAATGTCTTCTTCTCAGGTTAGCTCTGATACCATGTTAGTTTTTCAACATTAAGCTAGCATTATTAGGATCTTTAACTGAGAGAATAACAAGTATAGCAATCAAACACAAGAGACAATGAACACAGTGTGTTTCATCGGGGAAACCATAAAGGAGAAAACCCCGCAACTTCCTCAGAGATAGAATCAGCACCAAAACAATAAAACCCCCAAAATAGTAAGTGATCTCCCAACAGCAGTAATCTTCTTCTTGACTAGCCCTAGTGTCTTCTCCTTCCTCAACTACACGCTACACTTGAGTGTGTATGAGTTGCGTAATAAATAGAGACTCCAGTTCTCTATTTATACTAATCCCGACATGACTAAAACCCTACCAGGGCCGACCTCTACTAGGAGAGTCTAATAACCCTAGTGCCCCAAAACTGCGGGGACTTTAACCCTTAGACAATCAGAGGGTTACTCACTATGACTTGACATGACTTGTTTACATTATTGATCCTCCCAATTGGAACATCGGGGCATGACAATATGACTCGATTACATTATAGATACATCCCGGAATAAACATCGGGTTACAATACATAAGATATATAGATGAATACATTCCGAAGTTACAAATACATCAACAGAATACATATATCAAAGCTTGATTTTCAAGTCCCATGACGGGTTGTTGGAGATACGACAAATATCTAGGGCTTTTAATGAGAAGATAAAGTCTACATAGGAGGGAAAATGGATACCATTCAATTATTTTAGTGGATATGGACCCTTGATATTATGTGCAAATGATATCTTTTCATCCCATGGCCTATCAAGTAATCTTCCTCCCTCGCCTCCTTTAGAACCTGATGAAAAAGTGGTTACAATCGAGATCAATGTTGGATATCTTGTTTTGAATGAAAATGCATGCCTAAGGCTTCATCGCAGGTTTCATTTCCAATTGATTATGAGCATACTCAAGGTTTACTTCTTGAAGGGACATTGGATTGTCGTGACTCAAACCCTAACCCTAAGTTTCCAATCAATGGAGAAGTAATGAAACCAATTTTTGGTGTTTCGCAACTTCATTTGATTCCAATTGTTGGCCCTCTTGACAAGTTGGCAAAGAGGTCTCAAGATCACATGGGAGCACAAAGGGAAAATGAACTTCTCTAAACAAATGGACTGTAGGTTGGTAAGTGTAGCCCTAGTAAATAGACCCAGCTTCGAAAGTGCATTAGAACTTGACCATACTAGATTAAGATGGTGGTTGACCATGATCTAAAAATGTTGGAGGTAGAACATATCATGTCCATGGCAGATGTTGGAATATTCATCTGCAAATGCAATAAAGGCCATATTAAATGGATTACCTCAATCTATCAGAAGGAAGATTGGACCATGTGTCTCAGCCAAGGAACTCTGGGACAAATTGGAAAAGCTTCATTCAAATGAAGAGATAGCACAATAAAACCTTGCTATTTGAAAGTATGATAGTGAAGATATAACTAAAGATGAAGAAAATCTATTCATAGGGACAATAACTCAAAATTTAGAAGATAATGCAGATTTGGAAAGAGAGGTGAACTTAGAAACAAAACTCATAAGTGCCTTCGGATAATTGAGAAAAAGCAGGAAGGAGAATAAGTCTTTGGAAGAAATTTTTTCAAAATATAAACAAGAGAAGAAGTCAAATGAAGAGGAAGTCAAGACCCTCCAAGAAGAACTGTACATTGAAAGACAACAAATGATGGCTAGAATGGAAAAGGCTTAGAGCCTAAAAAAGGAAGTTTCTAACTTCAAGAAAGAAATAAAGATGTTGGAAGACCACATGGAAGAGGCCAAGAGATTAAGACAAGAAGTTGTTCATCTCAAAAAGGAGATAAAGAAGCTAGAAGACCAATAGACCATTAATGAGAGGATCAAGGACAAAATACAAAAAACTAAAATATGGAAGAAGAAGGTATTTTGCTTAGGAAGAAGCTTGATGAGGAAACTATTAAAAAGTTTGAGAACAGTTCAAAGATCTTAGATGACATCTTGAGGATCCATAAACCATCAAATGATAAAATTGGTTTAGGGTATGACAATGAAAGAAAGTCAGAATGTTCCTCCCTCACTAACCAAGAAAGAAATAATAGTAGAGGTTGTGCTAATGTACTAAAAGTCCAATTAAGAATAGTCATAATTTTGCCCCCTCATCTCATTATAATGACAAAAATGGAACGATACTTAAAAGACCAAGGACAAGCAGGGTCTGGAAAATCTTTCTTGGTCATTGTTATACATGTCATAATTTTGGACATATAGCTAGAGAATGTAAGGTAAGGAAGACTTATTCAATAAAATTCCAAGAACAAAGGAAGGGTTGGAAGAGGATGGAAGCTGTGAAGCAGAAAGGCCAAAGATCCCTCAAAAATGAAGGAATTTTCTATGGATATTGTCACTACTATAACAAATTTGGTCACAAGGTTGTTGAGTGCAGAATCAAGAGAAAAGATCTAAGTAAGGAATCAAAGAAACAAAAGGTAAGTAAACAGGGTACCTCATGGAAAGATGTGGATAAGAATGGCAGACTCCAAAGATGAAGAAGAAACAAATATTTTAAACATCAAAGAAGTTTCCCAAGATGATGTTAAGCATAATAGTGTTGTAGACAAGAATAACATCCATTATAATGGAAAGCATGATGAAGATATTGAAGAAGAAGTTAGTGATGGTGGTGGAGCTGAAGTTGAATGTCTGTTCTAAAACTCTCATGAGCATTAGAAGGGATCATAAACTCAGGGGAAGTTAATATCAGAAAATTGCAATTAATACTTGAAAAATGTCTTTTGGTAAGAAGAGAAGAATGTTCTGAAGTTTCCACCAAAAAAAGAAGAGTAGAGGTGACAAATTGGTATCATCTATCACAATTGGATTTAATCTCAGCTTTGAAGAAGGAATGTGTTTAGGAGAAGCATTGTGATAGGAGGAGTCTATGAACTCATCATCTAAGGTTATTACTCAAAGAATCACTACAAGAAGGATGTTGATAGTATGATCAGCACCAAGTCGAAGTTAATTGAACGACAGAGATTAAACTTAGGATTTTGATCAAAGGCTAGAAAATTTCTGCTAGGTGAACTAGCACAGAGAAAGTCAGAATGGATATTTGCGGAATTAGTTAGGGGCCACATATTCCAATGGTACAGATGAAAGCATAGTTTAAATCAACAGTTGTGAGCCATTTCGCTGGGTGAAATAACATCGAGAAAGAAAATTCCGACAGATGCGATATTTGATGAAATACGCCCTATGATATTTGAGGTCCACCATCGATCTAGATCTAACGGTCCTTCAGTCATTTCGCTGATGAACTAGCAAGTAAGTTAATTACTAGACATGTGAGAGAAATCCTTATGAAATCCAGTTCATCTAAGGTTTGAAGTTCGCTCGTCATTGAGCGCTGCCTGTGGGACCTTTGGTCGGGTGAGGTTAATTTAGCGATTCTACCAGATTTAGAACTGGACTAAATCTAGTGGCAGTCCATCTAAAAACTGTTATCTCAAACCAAGGATTATGTGAAGACTTCTTGAGAAGAGCAAGTTACATAACACATTTTTTTTTCAAGGAGAACAGTATGTGGAAGAAAATGCTGAGTGTAAACTCTGTCACAAAAATGTTGGCAAAGGAGAGGAAGTATAGTGACAAGGAGAGTCTATGGATCTATCATTTAAGTTATCGTCCAAGAACCTGTTGCAAAGGAAATGTTAAATGATAATACATGGATTAAATAACCAATTTCAGTTAACAAAGGGGAGATATGATGACAAGGGGAATTGTCAGAAATAAAATAAAATAAAAATCCTATATCAAAATAGGTACAACATTGATATAACAGGTTATCCTTTGTCATTGTTGTCAAAGGGGGAGAAGGTTTAGGTGTTGCCATCAATGCCAAAGGGGGAGATTGTTGGAAATATGGATTATAGTTGTCATTGATGTCAAAGTAGTTCATGAATGAAAAAGGATAACTAAAGGACATGATGGCAGATTGAAATCGGTGAAAGACAAAGGAAAGACAAAAGGTGAACTCAGTATAACTTAAAGGGAATTGGTAAGAGACATTGCCTATGATGAAAAAGCAGATGATGTGACATCATTTTGGAGAAATATGGCAATTGGTGAAAATCGGGAAATTGACCAAGTATGGATAAATAGTCAAAACTAGTCTAAGAGGGCCTAAAGAGAATGACCGCCTTAAATCATGGGTTAGAATAAATGACCACAACACATAAGGGTCTTGTAGACTTGTGTTTTCTCTACTTGACCATGTCTTTATATTGCCTTGGAAGTAGTTGAGGAAGAAGTTTTTTTTAACAAAAACAGAAAAGGAGAAATATATTAACAGGCTATGCACAGCCATTCATTACAAAGGAAGGAAGAAATATAATGCCTGCAGATCAAAATTGCTGCACAACTGGCATGTCCTGAAATTTTTCCATAAGACAGTGCATATGATCGTTCCAAAATTGCAGTTGTTGCGGGTAGTATATACCCTCACAAACTAGCTACATAGAAAAATGCAAAGAAACATGACCCATACAAATTTAAAACAGATTAACCAAGAGACATAAGTTAAGGGTTGCCTCTGAGAGCCCTGGGCTGCATAACCGATTCTTCTTCCATGAGATGATCATCTGCTTCGTTTACTCCGTTAACCCTACTGCCCTAGTTCATGGTGATGAGCTTCTCCAGGTCTTCCTGAATTCTGTCCACCTTGCTCATCAGCTCGCACAGGTTGCTCTCGGTATCATCTATTCGAGCATCATTGTTACTAACCTGAAGTGATGTGCAGCTCACAGTTTCACTCATGCTTTTGATTTCCTTGGCCATTTCCTTATTGTCCATTACCCCTATTGTTGTCATCTTGTACAGCCTGCGAAGGTTCTTCTTAATGTCCAGCAGCCCAACATTATCACCAGAGTCAGCCATACCTCCAGAGTCAGCCGAAATTGCAATTCGGGAAAACTGAATATGCAGAGGGTAAACAATACAGTCCTGGTTCTCACCCCACAAAACTCTTGTAACACTCCTGAGTTCTGCAATTTCTTGTTGCAGAAGAGAAACACCAAGTTTGTCTGAGCAAGACAACGTTCCCAGAGCGCCTTTCTTCCAACCAGAGCATATGCAACCCAAGACCCGAACCAGTCTGTCTTCACAAAAAGGAGATGTATCAACGTGACTATCAGTACCCCAGGACGCTGAGGGATAACTACATTGACAGAAGGAGAAAGCAGACAGAGCCAGGCACTCCTTTACAAAGGCACGAATGAGGGGGAGCACATGCCACGGGATTCCCAGCAGTCTCCCACCCCCAACTCCAGCTACCACATTCAGCAAAAAATTCAAAGAGCCTGGAGAGCCATAACCAAAATCCGGAACATTACAATGGAGCGAATCTGAGCAGGGAAGCATCATAGAGAAGGGGATGAAGAGGCATCGATCATGCGAGAGGGAGAGGCAATAAATTGAAGGCCTGGGGGACTTTAATTCAGCTGCAGCCGAAGAGGGAAGAAAAATCCATGCGGCCTTCGGAGGAGGGCATACGGGACTCAAAATTGAATGCAAGGAGCCGCCAAAAGGAGGGGGGAGGTAAGGGCCAGCTGGAGGGAGACGGATGAGAGAGGGGAGGCGGTAGGAGGGGAGGACAAGGAGAAGAAAGGGGGGGGGGTGAAGAGAAGGAAGCTTAGAAGGAATAGGGAGAAGGGAGAAAAGGGGGGAGAAGGATAAAAGCCTATAAAGCATCTAGAATTTTTGCAAAGGGATAAAGACTTCGAATTAGAACTTTGCATGAAGAGAGTACGGGAAAGAATTTTAGAGCATCTCGTCATGGAATGAATTTGAGGTAGGGAGGATCACCATCCTGGCTGTAGTGGCCTTGGGGAAGACTGGCACCAACGTTAGCCATGTTATCTGCTTCCTTATTATTATGTCGAAGAATGTGAAAAACCTCGAAGGATTGAGACATGAGATGCTTAGCTTTTTTATACAATCGACGACATTCAATGGCTCCTGTGGGATACCCGTTGATCAGCTTATAAATGACATGCCTGGAGTCTTCAAATATCAGAACCTTCCGGAGTTTTTTTATCACGAATGAGTTGAAGACCCTGGAGAAGAGCCATCCACTCAGCTTCATTGTTGGTTCTAGAGCCAAGTCCCCAGGCAAATCTTTGTTCCACTTGTCCTCCGGGATCTAACAAGATCCCACCCGCGCCTGCCACCCCTGGGTTACCTTTCGAAGCCCCATCGAAAAATAAGGAATAAGAATTTTTATCCCTGAGCCAGGACTGAAAATCTTTGATGGGAAGTCGAATTTCCCACTAGAGAGAGCGACTAGAATGATTTTTTCTTCCCAAGGCATTTTTGGACTGAAGGGAGCTGTTCTCTTTTAGATATTGTTTGCACCAAGAGGCATAGGGATCAGGAATAGACTCTTGCAGGGGGTAGCTGATGTTATTCGTGGTGAATTTTTCAGCTATCATTCCTATGGTTTTCGTTGCTATGCGAGCTGGGACAGCTTTTTGCTCCTTAAAGATGGCACAATTTCTGGCTAGCCATAATTGCCAGCAAAGATTTTTTGGAATAGTGGCCCAAAGACGACTTAGAATTGGCTTCTTGGACAAAGAACCTGGAAACAGATTAGCCCAATCTTTAAAGAGCTGGACTGCATTATCTGGGAGGTCTCGGTTGAAATCCTTGGGAAGGACAATCTTCCAAGCAATAGTGGACACTTTGCATTGAAGAAAAAGATGGCTGGAGGTCTCTTCTGCTGAATTACACAGGGCACATCGAGATGGTCCAAGGATGCCTCTTTTTCTTAGATTTTCTGCAGTTAAAAGCTTGTTGTGCATGAGAAGCCAAATGAAACTGTTGAATTTAGGGATGCTATCGGGATGCCAAACCTTTTTCCATAATCTATCTGCCATTATTGGTTCCATGGCTGTTATTTTATATCCCTCTTTAACAGTATACTGCCCTGATTTTCCCCAGCCCAACCGATCCTTAGCTGAGAGGCTCGACGGGGATAGGTCGTGAAGGGAGGAAAGGAAAAGGTCGGCCGCATTTCTCAAGTGATCTGGGGGATGGAAGTCCTTCCACCCTATCCATTGGCCATCCTCATCCCATTGAGACAGATCGAAAAGAGAAAGGATATCCTGCTCAGACAACCATTCATAAAAGGGGGCCATACCTGGAAAAGAAGATCACGGAGGATGCCCCAAGATACTGCTGTTCCAGATGTTAATTCTTTTCCCATTGCCTAGAATCCAGTAGCAGTTTTCTATGATTGTGTTAATTGATGCCTTACACAGCTGCCAAAGAGTGGTTCCCTTCCCTTTCCATTCACCATCCAACATTTTTGACCTTGGCTTCTTAATGTATTTTTTCCTGAGAACTTCCTTCCACCATTCCTTTTTTCCAGTAACCAGTCTCCAAATCAATTTGGCCCCCATGGCTTTACTCATGAACTCCGGATCTATAATGCCTAGTCCCCCTTGACTTTTGGCACGCTTGATAATTTCCCACTTGACCAGATGAAACTTCTTCGTTTGAGTTTTCCCTCCCTGCCAGAGAAATTTTCTGATTTCTTTACATATGCTGGTGATGACCTTCTTCGGTGCTAGAACCATCGAGCTTGTATAAATAGGGTAAGATGAGAGAATGGACTGGATTAGCACTGTCTTTCCAGCTAAATTTAGCCATCTTGTCCCCAGGGATTAAGTCTTAGCTTTGATTTTCTCAATGACCGGATTCCACATTGAGGAGGTCAGGGATTTTTTGACTACATGGATGCCCAAATAATTGAAATGAGTCCAGTTAGGATTGGTTTTAATTTGCAGAATTTGTGAGATACTGCGGAGAGTGGGGGCAGGACAGTTCCAGCTATATATTTGACATTTGTTTGAATTTGCTGAGCTCCCTGAGGATTGAAGGAAGAGTTCCAAGGGGTTGAGGAAGTTTCTAGCAATCTTTGTGGATGCTATTCCAAGAAAGATGGAGTCATCAGCAAACAGAGCATGATTGATAGGAGACACACCATTCCTAAAGGAGAGGCCTGGAAGGGAACCTTCGGATTGGAGCCTAATCAGTCTTCTACTAAGGGAATCAGCGACCAGGATGTAAATAAAGGGGGAGAGCGGACATCCTTGCCTAACCCCACGAGAGGCTTTGAAGAATTCAGAGGGCCTGCCATTGATAAGAGGGGCTATCCAGGGGGAAGAGATGCAGGCTTGAACTTGGTTAATAAAAACAGAGGGGAATCCAAATCTTTCCATCACCATGATAATGAAGGAGTGTCTCAGTCTGTCGAAGGCGTTAGCCAGGTCCAGCTTGATGGCCATCCCGGGCTCTCTTCTTTTAGTGCTTGAATGGATCGCTTCTTGTACTAAGAGGATATTGTCACTAATATGCCTGCCTGAAATGAAGACACCTTGGTTGGGAGAGATAATGGAGGGAATAATTTGTTTGATCCTCAAAGACAGCACTTTCAAGAAGATTTTATAGGATGCGTTGCACAGGGAAATGGGCCGGAATCTTTTGATGGAAGAAGGATTAGAGTCTTTAGGAATGAGGGCCAAAAATGTGGAGTTGGTGGCTCCCCCCATATTTCCTTTTGCCATCCAAGATATAAGGCGCATGAAATCTCTCTTAATAAGGGGCCAAAAGGTTCTATAGAAGCAGATAGGGAATCCATCCGGGCCTGGAGCCTTATCTGGATGGAGGCTCCAGATTGCTTTTTTAACCTCTTCTTCCATAATGGGGGATTCAAGCTAGATTTTTTCTTGATGGCTAATAAGGGAAGGAATATCAGTGGCCATTTCTTCCATAAGACAGCGAGAGACTTGCTCCTCATCATTATATAAATGCTCAAAGAAGTTTCTTACCTCTGCGCTGATAGTTGCTTGCCCTTGAATGACTGAGCCATATTCATTTCTAAGTTCTCTTATTGTGTTCCAGCGCTGCCTGTCCCTGCACTGGTTTTGGAAAAACTTTGTATTCTGATCTCCCCCTTTGAGCCACAAAATGCACGATTAGAGTCTCCATTCCTCTTCAATTTGCCTTAAAATTTTATGAAGTTTTGTTTCCAACTTGATTTCTTTGATGAGATGTTCCTTGGTGATCGTGCTTACCTCCATTTCTGATTGCAGGCGTTCCATTTCTATCAAGATGAGATCTTTTTGCTTGGCAGGTTCTTGATATTGGGTTTTTACCCATGCCTTGAGGGCGACTTTCACCCTCTTAAGTTTCTTCTCCCAGGAGAAGGCTGGAGTACCTGGGATGAAACAACACCAAGATTTGGCTATTATGTCCTTAGCTTCTTCCGATTCCAGCCATAATCGATTGAACCGAAATGGAAGAGGCCCCAGGTTTTTTTCCGGCGGGAAGAAGAGACAAACGGGCTTATGGTCCGAAACCGCCGAGCACAAAAGTTTGACTTCCGGGATAGAGTTAAGAAGATGAGTGCTAACCAGGAACCGATCTAGGCGGGCAGCAATGTGCCCGGGGCCCACTCGTTTGTTGCTCCAATTATAGGTGCCATTTTTGGGTATGATGTCTGAAAGGCTCCATTGAGAGATGAGGTCTTCTAGCCACTCCCCGAAGGAGTCCCTTACCTTGGATCCTCCTCTACGCTCGGCTGCTGATATGGTAGTGTTGAAGTCCCCTGCGATGAAGCAGGGAAGGAGCTTTTTGTCCTCACACTGCTCCTCTAGCGATGTCCAAAAGCTATCTTTCTGCGCATTCAGGGTTGGGCCATATACATTCCCAATCCAAAACTGTTCTTTGCGTTCTTTATTCTCGAGTTTTATAAGAAGCCAATTTCTATTTTCTACAGCAGAAAGAAATTCGAACTTGTCTGTGTTCCACCAACATAGGAGACCTCCAGAGGCTCCATTAGCATTAGTGGCTATACCTTTCCCGTTTGGCCAGATACTGTTGATGGCCGCCACACTGTCTTCAGCTGTTTTCTTAGTCTCCTGGATAAGAAGGATTGAGGCTGATTCCAAGGATTTGAATCTCTTAATAACTTCTAATTTTTGCATACCTCTCAAGCCTCTACAATTCCAAGAGACTACTTTCATTATTTCTTATGTTGTTTGAGGGCCTTTTCTTTCTCCTTTCTTTCCTCCTCCGCACTCATGAGATATTTGCTTGCTTGCGAGGTTTTGACCAAGAAATCTAAATTGGACTGCTTTCCTGCCGCCTTTTCCCTTGCTGCCTCCTGCTCGCAAATGACTTTATTAGTTTTCCTTCCTTTCCTAGAGAGCAGTTCTTGTTCTTCTATGGAGGTATCTGTCATTTCCTATGTGCTTGCTTTTGCCTTTAATCTAGTGACAGAGCCTTCAGAGATCGTCTCCATCTCTTTCCTGCCCTTGGTGTGTTCAGCCTCCGCTTCCTGAGATTTATGGGGCTGGACGACTATCTCTGGGGCTTCATTGTCTTGATGCCGCACCAGATCAGGGCTGTCTTCTTGAGTCTCTGGGTTCTCTGCAAGGTTTTCTTCACCCTGCGTCTCTACCTCCAGGGCTGCAAACTTGTTTCCGGGGGGGTCCTTTGACGTGGGGATCTGTTGTTTTTGGGGCTTGGCTGCCTTTTTCCCATTAGCAATATTCCAGCCCTCACTAGATGGGTTTTCCGAGGAGGGTTTTTCTGGCTTCTTTGGGCAGGACTTGGCGAAATGGCCATATTCATGGTAATATTTGCACTTGAATGGGATTTTCTCATAATCTACTATTTGAAGGTGGTTCCACCCATCAATGGAGAGCATGATAGACTCTGGCAAACCTTTTTCTAGGTCAAATTCAACACATATTCGGGCACAGGAGAACATTGGGGCTTTCGGCTCAGACTTGTCCACGTATTTCCCCAAGGTATTCCCTATTGCTCGAAAGTCCTCATTATTCCAACGATGAAGGGGGAGATGGGGTAGTTTTACCCACACAGGGACTGCTTTTGGAATATCTTTCTCTGGATTAAAGGATAAATCCCACTTGTTTAGATACATACCTTGAGGGCCCATAAAGTAT
The DNA here is from genome assembly GCA_001517045.1 of Pseudotsuga menziesii. Taxonomy (NCBI): domain Eukaryota; kingdom Viridiplantae; phylum Streptophyta; class Pinopsida; order Pinales; family Pinaceae; genus Pseudotsuga; species Pseudotsuga menziesii. The sequence continues at coordinate 422,138 of LPNX010505564.1, forward strand.
GGCCCATTCCTGAAGATTAGATCCCGGTCCTCCTTCTTTTCAAAGATGAATGCCAAGTATCCTTTTCCACAAAAGATTTGTTGAACTTCTCCCTGTATTAGGGTTCTCCAATTTTTGTTCAACCAGATCTCCACAGAACGCGGGGATGGCCAAAGCCCGGTGAACAGACCAATAAGGCCCTTTTCAGAGAGAGTAACAGCCTTTCTCTTCGAGGCTGCAGAACTGAGCTTAACCTCTGGAACATCGGCAAGCTTAACAAATCTAGAGGCAGAGGCCGCGACAGGCTGATCACGCGGAAGGGACGCCATGATATTCTGGAATCGATCCTCGAAGGAAGAAGGGTCGGGCGGATCCATGGCAGAGCCGTCCACCAGCGAAGAGAACCCACAGCAAGGCTAGGGTTAGCCACTCAGAGGGAATGAAACCTCAAAAATATTCACCTGCGTCTCTTTGAGGAAGAAGTTATGGATCTGCCAAAACAGTGTTTTAGGCAAATTGGATCAGGATAAGAAATTTGTCTAAGTGTCATAAAAAAAGGTTGGAAGACTATTTTCAAATTTCCTCCAGAATATGTGTGTATGTCAGTAAGATCTAAATATGAAATGATCATTCTCCCTGGTGAACTGGTTATCTAGCCATGAAATTAGATTCTCATTTAGTTCTTACATAAGCGAAACAGCAATCTGCCAAAACAAGATAAAAATGTTAGTCTGCATGTTGATATTAAAATTGGTCGAGTGTTAAAGCAAAAGAAATCATACAAATCCTCAAAGTCATGGTGAGATCCGCATTTGATCTAAAATCGACGGTCAGGAAACATCCCACACGAGATCCAATGGTTAAGGATCAGTTCCGCAAAGGATAGGCGGAAAAGGTGAATTTTCGCAAAAGAGTATAGATCGACGATCGAGATTAGATCCGCAAAAGATATAAGGTCAAGAAAATTTCCACAAGTGTACGAAGATATATGGTTGAGGAGCATTCCGCAATAGATCTACGGTTATAGGAGGGTTCCACAAAAGTAGGAATGCAGAAGAAGAAATCTGAATTTGATCAAGGGATCAATGGATGTGATTGAATCCGCAAGGAGATCAATGGCGGAGAATAATTTTCACACAAAGAAAATGGAAGATCCACAAATTCGAATTAGATCGTATATCAACAGTCAGGGATGAACCCGCAAAATAAATCAATGGTTCATAAGAAAAGTGGAAAATGGAAAGCGAAAGATCAAGGTCTAGGATAATATGGGTTTCCGCAAACCGAAGTACGAAAGAGGAAAAGCGGAAGGCAGAGAATCGTGAAAAGAATGTGGGAAATGTCACGGTTCTGCATTCTGCATCCCATGATCTGGAAGATCAATGGTGAGAAAGACTTACGTAAAATATCAACAGTATGGAAAGGTTAGTGCTGAAAGCAGAAGGCAGAGGATTGTGAAAGCATCATTTGAGTGTTTTGAGAACCCGCATTCTGCAACCCACGATCCCGAAGATCAACGGTCACAAAGAATCCCACTGAAGATCAACGGTTTGGAACTATTGTTGTGGAAAGATTAAGTGTGGAAAGCAGAAACCTCGAAATAATGTTTTGAAAAATTTTCAAATCCACATTCTGCTATCCGCATCTTATCTCAGATCAATGGTCACAGAAAAGCCCGAGACAAAGATCAACGGCTTAGGATGAGTGCGGAAAGATGACTGCAGAAAACGATTACAGAAAGCTAATAGTGTGGAAAGACATTTTTAGATCTATGGTCAGGAAAAATCCCGATCTAAAATGAATGGCTCAGGAAGCCTCTAAAAGTTTGGAGTAAATCCTGCAAGTGTTGAATAAGAGGAAAAACCCACGATCGGAGATGAAGCTGAGGAAGCCCGCAGCATGAGTAGATTAAGAAACTCACTGGAAAAACATGAAGGTTGGCACACAGATGAAGAAGCTCGTGGATGAATAGGGAAGAATTATGAAGGGCATGGTTAACAGAGTTACAGTGGTTATGACTAACAAAAGGCACATAAATAGAGTTAGAGTATTGTAAGGACGTGACAGCTTGAAAAGGTATGTTGATGTATTGATGTTTGAGAAGAAAATATGAACAGGATCTTGAAAAGGAAGTTATGGATCTCTGGGGGTCTCTATGGGTGAATAATGAATATCTAAAGAAGAAGACCAGTAGTCAGAGAATGCAAAGTGTATCTCTGCAATCCAGGCCCATGTAGCAGCAAGACAGTAGACCAAGGGAAGAAATCCAGAGACAGAGTTTGAAAAAGGTCTAGGAAGTTTAATAATATCAAAGTAGGGTGGAAGGGTGGTGCTAGGGCAGGATACATTCCTACAAGATGGCCTTAGCCTCCTTCCAGTAGTGGCTGGAGAATCTTTTGTGCAATTGGAGGAAGAACATTTTGGAGACAAGAGGTTCTTCCTAATAGTGGTGCAGGCAGAAATCAGGTTATTGGTGTATCCTTGTCTATAGGTGCAGACAGAAACCAGGGTGTGGGTGCATCCTTCAATAGTGGCTGAGAAACTTGGGGATTGTGGTCTCCAGCAAGTGGGTTCTTGCAAATAACTATCGTATATTGTAAAAACAAAGATTTGCAGATAATAGAAACGTGTTGTTGGTTTACCTTATTAGGGTTCCATGATGAAATATGTATTATTTGTATCTTTTTTATTCAATGTTTTGATTAAATTTTAATAAGCGGTTTAAATGGTAAAAAGTCAATAATATTGTTTCACCACCCCCCCCCTCCTCTTAGTATTGACCAGCTATCAACACTAAGTTCTATTCTTGTAAGAGACATGTTGATCTCATAAAGAGTTTGTTGAGCTTCAAGCCCTATTGTTGACTTGGCCTTGTGCCCTGGATGATATAGGTCTTATCTCGGGTACCATCCTCAAAATGAGAGGAAGTGTTTGCGAGTTTTCCATGTGATAATTACCTGGAAAAAGAATTGCATAAGAAGGCACACATTCTATAAAACAAAAAAAGTTCCAACATCTATCTTGAAGGTTGACTTGTCCAAAGCCTATGACAAGGTAAATCGGCTCTTCTTAATATTCTTGCTCCTACAAATGGATATGAATATCTAGACTGTAAATAGGATTATGTTATGTTCAACATCAATTTCCTTTTTCGTGTTAATCATTGGCTCTCCTTCTAGTTTCTGCAATGCATACAAAGTCTCTACACAAGGGCATCCTTTATCACCCTAACATTTTCAATTAATGGCTAGGGGTTTAAGTTACTTCTCAAATATACAAAAAGGAAAGGTGATTTGAAGGGATTATGATTAGTTGGAAATGAATATATCACTCACTTAAATTTTTGTTGATGATATCGTGCTCTTCAAATGGGGTACTAAAAAGGAGCGGGACAAAGTAAAAGAACTATTGCCTGCTTATTGTAAAGCTTCAAGTATGGCAGTAAACCCCAATAAATTGTTGTTTTATTCAATGATACGGCTGACGATTTAAAGGCTCATGCCAATATCCTCTTTCGAAGGAAAACAAAGTAGTTAGACAAGGTGGTAAATTATTTGGGTTTATTTTCTAAACCAGATGCATGTAGATATGGGGATTTTCAATCATTATATAACAAAGTGGAAGCTTGAATCTCTTTATGGTGCAATCGATGGATTTTGCATGGAGGAAAATTGGTTTTGATAAAAGTTGTCTTGGAGAGGGTACATGAATATTGGGCTACCATATCAAATATTCCTAAAGCCCTATTAAATAAAATAAGAAAGAGTGTTATAGTTTCTTATGGATAGGTAAGAGAGAAATGAAATAATAACTCCAATAAAATGGAAAAGGGTGGCCTAAACAAAGGGATTCAGGGGATGAGGATTGAAAAATGTTCACATTTTAAGCTCCGTGCTTGGAGCAAAATGCTTATGGAGAGTCGTCTATAGTGAAGGACTTCTGGGTAAAATTGTTAAAGCTAAATACCTCAAAGGAAAATCTACAGAGCATTGGCTTAAACAACTAAACAAATAGACAAATGGAGCCTCAATTTTGAATGCCTTGGTGAAGGATTTCCCCTTAGTTGGTAATTGTGTGCCTTGGAAAAATGGAAATGGGAGAAAGCTAAGCATTAGTGAAGATCCTTGGATTGGAGTCAACGAAAACTTAAATATGTATGAATAACTTCTAGAAACCTTACATGAAGTGGACATTTTCCACATTGAAGGGACTACGATCATCTAAACAAGAGAGGATTAGGTTTAGGGTTGGAAGAATGCATATTCACTCAACCCGCAGGGAAACTGGGCTACTAAATGGAACCATTATATTAAATTAGTCTCTCATAGTCTAGTAAAACTATATGAAGAAAAAGATATGTTGATGTGCTCCAAAAAATGAGGAGATGAGGGCTGAAAAATGTTCACATTTTAAGCTCTGTGCTTGGAGCAAAGTGCTTATGGAGACTCGTCTATAGTGAAGGAGTTCGATGTAGAATTGTTAAAGCTAAATACCTCAAAGGAAAATATATAGAGCATTGGATTATACAACTAAAAAAATAGACAAATGGAGCCTCAATTTTGAATGCCTTGGTGAAGGCTTTCCCCTTAGTTGGAAATTGTCACATGCCCCAATTTTGCAAAAACAAATTTATATTATTTGAGGAACAATATGTTAAATTTTATGCTAAGTTGTAATTGATGACCCAGTGGGGTCAAGGATATTTAATGTAAATTCTGAATATTTTATTTATAAATAAATAAATGAGGAGAGAACAGCTTAGGAGAGCTGTTAAAAGAGTGTTATTGGTCCAATTGGTGGAGGAGACTGGGTGGAGAGCAAACTGACATGTGGCAGCATCCTCAAATCACTTTTAACTGTTGCAGGTGGCAACCTCCTTACAATTGTGGTCATGATTCCCCAAGAAAGTGGAATCAGAGCAGGTGGCTCAATTAATGAAAACTGACCCAAAAGACCTAGGCAATCTTTATAAAAATTTCCATTGAAGAAAGCTGAGGCTGCTCATTCTAGAAGAGTGATCATTCAGGTTGAATGAATGTACTTCAAAGAATTTCAATGGAAGGGAAATCTGAAAAGTGTTTGAGGGGATAACTGTTGATTGATTTAGTTGCAGCTTTTCAGCTGAAGATCATACTGCTGAGAGCAGAGTGTTTTATTGAGGTATTGAACTAGTCAGTTGACAGAGGGTTCTATTATCTGCATTCTCCACCCAATTCTTAGCCAAGAAGACCAGGAATAGGATCGGGGGTCCTGAGGAAGTGTCGTTTGAGCGCTCTCCAGGAGATTGGTAGGTAGGAACGACCTCCTAAAGCTGTTGTCGTCTATCCTCAACAGGTTCTATGTTATTTTATTTTACTGTGTTAGTTAAATAAATCTTAGTTTAACTGTTATATGAATGTTAAAAGTTCAGCTTGTGAAATGTTAGATTTAGTATTCTTATTAGATTGTTATAGAAATGAAATGGATTTAGATAATAATGTGTTAGAATGAAAATAAATTTTTAAAATGTGTTTTTACAAACCTGGAAACCAGGTCGTACTCTAGCACAGATAGAATGCTTTAAATAGATAAGAGAATGAAAATAGTAGATAGGATTGTGTATCTGTAGATAGCAGAGTAAATTTATTTCAATGTTTAAAATATTATGAAGGAAAAACTGTGTTATGATTTATTTGTGTTTACTTTTTTTACTTAGTTTAACTAAATAAAAATGCATGAAAGAAACAGTAAAACTACATTAGAGTTACATTAATAGTATACTAAATTCAAATAAAAGTTTATAGAAGATAACAGTTAAGTATATAAACAAGTTATTAACCACACAGTTTATATTTTAAAACTATCAACTAAATCTTAAACTATTATTTAATATAAACCAAATTAGGGTTATGTTATAAACCCTTTCTTTATGAAAAGTAAACAGAGTTACAGAGTTTACCTTCTATTCTTTAGAGAGCTCTGAATAAATTCTAAGTTACAGATTAGTACATAAAAACAAATGTAAATATAAACATTAAATAATATAAAACTAAAAATTACATATTTAGGAACTAATTATACTTAACAAACTTTTATAACGTGTGCAAGAAAACCTGAGGGTCGAAACCCTAACAAATAATTTATCCTTTTATAAATCAATCTATTTAAATTTTTAACCATTTACATTTATAACTGGGTAAATAAACTTAATAATAAGACTATAAATCATGCCTTGGACTGTTTACAGTCTTTATTTGAAAATAAACATCTTTTATAAATAGTAAAATAAATATATAAATAACACGTTAATAAACAACCATACACCTGTAATAGCGAAAATGAAGCATGCTAGAACAGTGCCCAAGTAATAATAAAATTAAGATTACTTATACACAAGGGTTTCTTTTTTATAAAAACCCTAACTATTATAATCTGGATCCATAGTATACGATTATAAATTTTACACTATGACTATTTTACAGTCTTCACAGTAATACTAGTACTTATAAATGTATCCTTAACAGTAAATTAATTCACTGATAGTGAAGAAGAAAAACCTATTTTTTTTACAGTAATATCATTTACAAGATAATTTATAAATAACATAGTATTCGAAACAGGAGTCATTTTAAAACCATGGGTACAGGAGAAACCTCCATATTTTTAAAATTCAAAGTATAATATTATCAAGCCGTAAGGCTATAATCATTTTTACAGACAAAGAAAACTAAATACAAGTCACGGCTTATAAGCCGGAGCTACCCAGCAACATGCAAGGGTTTTTAACAACAAAACTAAGAAATAGCTTAAACTAAGCATCTAAACATTGGAGGAACCAAAGCCATGCTTCCCTTCAAAACTGTAACCCCTTCCCATTAACCATTGCAAGCAGGGAGATGCCACGTTAAATCGGGGCTTACCCATTTTGGTCATGAAGTCAACCAGCGTTGGAGAGGTTTCTTTCAAGCTCGAAGACGAACTGTAACCTGCAAGCACAAGACCGAATGCTTTAGTTAGATACTGTATTATTTATGCTAAAATTGTAACTGGAAAATAAAAATAATAGCAAGAGTAGTTCTATTTACCGGTAAGTAAGTAATCTGGAGTCGAGGAGGTAACCGAACCAGTTCGAGGAACTCCACTTTGAAGAGAAGAAACCCTCATGCCAAACCTGTGACAAAGGTAGCAAGGTTCGTATTTTAAGTTTTACACCGACGAAGGAGCAAGCCATGAGCAGAGACAAGGGTAACACATTACCCAGCTCTCTAAACTACTGACAGAGATAAGAAACCCCCTCGCGGTCTTCACGAACTTCCAGAAAGAAACCACGTTACAAACTGTGAATTCTTAAACTCTTGCACAATGATATAGCACTATACCACTCACTTAAGGACTGTCATCTGATGAACCAGCGAGCCTCTCATGGCCGTGAAGAAACCCAGACAGTGCAGAGCCAAACCCTCGAAGGAGAATGAAGAATATAGGGTTTCGTTGCAAGTTTTTAAATCAACCAATGCATGGTGGAGACTCATCCACGTGCCCAACGAAATTTTTAGTCAGCAGTGGGTCGAACCATATAGTTATCCTGCACTGTCGGGTGAACACATTATTGCCAATCATTTATACTTATCACAATGATAATGTTTGGTATCGTATTATTGTTATGTAGGATAACTTTGAAATCAACCCTTTGGTATAATCATATATTATAAACAACTAACAATATGATTGGTATAAAGTCAATTCTAAGCATGTGCCTTTCGATAACACTACAATCAGTCAATTGTGAAAACACACACACACATATATATATATATATATATATATATTATTATCAATTGCATTTGATAACACTAAGATCAATCTTTGGTAAACAAATATAAGTGGAGATCAATATTGGAGTTATGCCTTTGACTTATAGTCAATAGCACTCCTAATGATTCTTCAAACAAGCCTTATATTAAAGGAGTAATGCTATGTTTGAATTAGTGTTATGTAAAATCAACGCTGGTAAGGTCATTATGCTTAGTTCAACTTTTTGCAAGTAAATGTTAGGCAGTGTTTCTACACAAGCATAATTCTTACAAATGCTTTAAGTTGACAGTGTTATAGTTGGGAGATTTCTTGAAAGTTAGTAATCTTTTGGTTTCCAAAAAGGACCAAACTCTTAATAAATTAAACCAATGTTTAGAGTAGACCTAGTAAAAATAGGGTAGTAAGACTATCTAGGGTTAAAGGTAAAATCACTTAGTAATATTATTAAGTGATACGATAATGTAATTTTTCTACAATACTTGTGACATGATGAAACTTGGAAGATCGAAATTATAGCTTGATGACTATTAGTGTAAGTAGACAATTATAACTGTTTACAAATAATAAGCTGATAATTCTTCTCTACTAGAGCAGAATTAAAAGTAGAGCTAAGTAATCTATTGTAAGCTTTTTCTTTGAAGGCCTTAGATTTATATTCATGCTTATAAAGCAACACTTTAGATACTAGACATACCAATAGCAGTAAACTCTTGCTTTAGTAAAAGTGTCTTTATATTAAATTATGAGCTCTATGCTCGTTAGTAGAACTTGTGAGTAACTTGGCTTATAGCTTTAAAGATGAATTCTTAAGTAGAAGTCATGCTCATGAAAGACATTAGTATGTCAAGGATATTGGTATTTACGACTAAGCTTAAAAAATTGTCATAGATGCAAAAACAACAAAGAAAGTTACTTTACCTCATAATAGATTTGAACTCTATTAATCAATATATACTCTAGCATTTTATATATGCTAAAGAAGTACATCTGGATTTAACGCAATAACAAACTCCTACTTGTTCAAAATTTTACCTGTTGAACCTATAAGGACCAGAAATCCAGCTGAGTTAGCAATTGCTAAGTAAGCCCCAGTTTAAAACATAACTTCTCACCTACTTGACAAAATAAAATCATCAGTACAGATAGAAGCAACTGAATGCAGATCATATACATAACATATCAAAATTAAAAGGTATTTGTTTGTATGTGTTTGAAGTTAATCACTACATAATGTTAACTGTTTCCATTTTCTGCTAACCACTAGTAGTTATTAAACTGCAACTTTAGACATTTTATGTTACATTAAAAAATTTAATTTTTTGTGAAAATTTGGGGTACTGGCATGTGGTATCAGAGCACAAGGTTCAAACACTAGGCCTTGATGAAGCTCAACTTGCTTATATGAAACATTGTATTAAATCATGTTGTTGATGTTGTTTTCTTTTAATGTTATTCAACAGAGAAATTTGTTTCTGAGTTTAACAACAGGTATGGAAAGACTGGAGGAATATGTGAAAGAGGAATCTCCCTTTACTGAACAAGAAAACTTACAAAGAGACCCTATACAAAAATACATAACCACTAATTCCTCAGAATTTTTACAAACAGTAAAAGAATTAAAATCTGAAATGGAATCTGTTAAAAAAGAAAATGAGAGGATTCTGAGAGATCAAGAGGAGTTGAATTAGATCCTAACAGAAAGATTTCAAACTGAGGGCAGGGGTAAAAGAGATGATTCAGAGGATATAAGTTACCAACATAAGTATAAAAAGATTAAACAGACTAAAAATGAAAGCAGCGCATCTTCCGAAGTGTTTGGTGATCAACGTAAATTTCATTCTACTAGTGATAGTAGTGAGGATAACCACTATACCAGAAAGAGAAAATATAAACCATATGAAGAAATTTCTGGAGAGTTTAAAAAGATCAAACCACCAACCTTTAATGGGGACACTGAGAAGGGGGAGGAAGCGAAATCCTGGTTATCTAGGATGAAGAAGTACTTTCAGATTTATAACTATTCTAACCAATTAAAGGCTAGAATGGCTATCTATAATCTTTCAGGGAAAGCTGATATATGGTGGCAAGATTTAAAGAGAGTGAAAGGAATAAAAGAGAAGAACATAAATTGGAGTACCTTCAAGAAGTACTTTAAAAAGAAATTTTTATCTGAACAGTACTACGAAGAAAGAGCTAAAGAATTCTATGAGCTCAAACTAGATACAATGACTATGAAAGATTTGAACAATAAGTTTTTAAGTCTGCTTAGGTATGTACCATACCTTGTAGATGAAAAACCGAAGGTACATCGTTTTCTCAGGTGTTTATCTTATCACATAAAGGATAGGATTAAGTATGACAATCCTAAAACTATAGAAGAAGCTATGAGGAAAGCTAATTTGTGTTATGAACATAACAGGAAAAAAGAGAGTATGGCCAACTGGAAGGCCAAAAAGAATAATAATTTTGATCAAAAGAAGAAAGAGTTTATGCCCAATCGGAATTCTAAAAATAATAAGGCTAGAAATTTTTCTAATAAAAATTTCCAAGGGAATAAGAATAATTCACCTAACAATCAGAACAATCAAAAGAGTAAAGAGTCTGCTAATAATCATGGTAACTACACGAAAAACTTTGAACAAAAAGAACCCATAAAGTGTTGGGAGTGTAATGGCCCACATTATGCCTCAATATGTCCTAATCGAAAAAAGACTATCAGTAATATCCATACATTACAGGAGGAGATGACTGTTGGAGATTTAGCGAGGACTATGCCCAGAAACAATGCAGCCTTGGAGAATCGACAAGCAGACTATCAAACTTCCATGGTGGAAGTAGAAGGTAAGATAAACCAAACACCCATAGCTATTTTGATTGATCCGGGAGCAAGTTTAAGTAATATTTCACCTAGATTGGTAGAAAAGTCTAAGCTTCCTATTGAAAAATTTGAAAGTTCTTGGTTGGTTCAGTTAGCCACTGGTGCAAAAAGGAAGGTAACTTGTTTTGTAAAGAATTGTGCAGTAGTTATGGATCAATTTGAAACTTTTGTAAAGCTTAATGTACTAACTCTTAGTTCTTACGACATACTAATCGGTATGGATTGGTTAGAACAACATAGGGTGATCTTAAACTGTTATGATAAAACCTTTACTTGTATAAATAATGATGGAAAATCAATAAGTGTAAAGGGAATCCCTAGAAAAACAACTATAAGGCAGATTTCTGCTCTACAGCTCAAGAGAGATGTTAGGAAAGGTTGTAAGGCATATGCAGTAACAATAACTAATGAGAAAAATCTAAATAATACAGATAAATTAAAATTGGAGGATATACCAGTTTTAAAAGAGTATGCAGATGTATTTTCGGAAGAAATTTCGGGACTACCTCCGTAAAGGGAACTAGATTTTACCATTGAGCTCGTACCTAATGTAGTACCCAGCTCAAAGGCCCCTTATCGGATGAACATACTTAAACTTAATGAACTTAAATCCCAATTAAAAGAACTTATTGACAAGAAGTATATTCAACCCTGTGTGTCTCCTTGGGGGGCACCTGTCATCTTCGTTAAGAAAAAGGATGAAACTCTGCCACTTTGCATAGATTACCGTCAGTTGAATAAGATGACTATTAAAAATAGATACCTGTTGCCTCGCATAGATGATATGTTTGATCAACTACGAGGAGCTACAGTGTTTTCAAAAATTGATTTAAGGTCTGGATATCACCAAGTTAGGATTAAAGATGAAGACATATTTAAAACAGCTTTTAGGACTCGATATGGCCATTATGAGTTTGTCGTCATGCCATTCGGGCTTACTAATGCCCCAGTTGTTTTTATGTGTTTAATGAACAATGTAATGCATAAATATCTAGACAAGTTTGTGGTTGTGTTTATCGACGACATATTAATCTATTCGAAATCTGAAGAAGAACATAAGGAACATTTAAAATTTGTTTTGCAAGAGTTACGAGATCATCAAATCTTTGCAAAGTTTAGTAAATGCGATTTCTTTTAAGGATAAAATCCAGTACTTAGGTCATGTGGTGACTAAGGAAGGAATTTCGGTGGATCCTGAAAAGATAAAGGCAGTTGAAGAGTGGCCAGTTCCTAAAGATGTAACTGATGTTCGATCCTTCATGGGAATTATCGGTTATTACTAGAGGTTCATCGAAAGGTTTTCGAGAATCGCAAATCCTATAAACTTTTTACAGAAGAAGGGAAAGAAATTTGACTGGAATCAGAAGTGCGAGGAGAGCTTTAAAAAGTTAAAAATTTTATTAACCATCGCACCTATTTTTAGAATATCTGATCCAAAAAAAGATTTTGTAGTGTGTACTAACGCCTGCAATGATGGTTTAGGCGGAGTATTGACTCAAGAAGGGCATGTTATTGCTTATGAGTCTAGGAAATTAAAACTTCATTAAAAGAATTATGCAACTTATGAACTGGAATTAGCTACTGTTATATATGCTCTAAAGATGTGGCGTCGTCATTTAATTGGAAGAAAATTTATTCTAATGATAGATAATAAAGGATTAAAATATATGTTAGATCAACCTAATATGAATGCTTGACAAGCTAGGTGGCTAGCTTTTCTGAGTATGATTTTGAAATTCAACACATTAAAGGGAAAGAAAATAAAGTTGTTGATGCATTAAGTAGAAATGTAAGGATTAACTTTACAGCAGTTGTCAGCACTTATACAACAGATCTGGAAGAGCAGCTTAAAGCAGGGTTAGAACAAGATGAAATTTACCAAAATTTACAAGCAAAAACGAAAGAAAATCCAGCATAAAGCGTAAGTAAAGGGTACAGTTTGAATGAAAAATGATTTTTACTGTATAAAGACAGAATGCATGTACCTAATGTACCTAAAGTTAAGTTATTAATTTTATATGAAATCCATAAAACTCCATACTCAGGTCATCCGGATTATCAGAAGACTATAACTATGTTAAGAAAAGAATTTTTTGGCCAAACATAAAGGCTGAACTGGCAGAATATATCGCTAGGTGTTTTGAATGTCAGCAGGTAAAAACTGAACATCAACACCCAGGTGGATTACTTCAGCCATTGCCCATTCCTAGCCAAAAATGGGAGATAATTAGTATAGATTTTGTTACTGGACTGCCTAAAAATCAGAATTTAAACGATTCTATAATGGTAGTGGTTGATAAATTAAGTAAAGCAACCCACTTTATACCTGTTAAAACTATGTATAAAGCTGCAAACATAGCTGATATCTTTATAAAGCAAATTTTCCAACTACATGGAATACCAAAAGTTATAATCTCAGATCGAGACCCTAAGTTTACAGGTAACTTTTGAAAATCTCTGTTTAAAGGATTAAACACTACACTAAATTTTAGTACTGCGTTCCATCCTCAAACTGAAGGACAGCTTGAAAGAGTAAATCAAGTACTGGAATGATGTACATGTGGAACCAGAAGGAGATTTTCTAGTGGAACCGGACTGTATCCTTGGGCGGAGGGAGATCACACTTTGGAACCGCACCATTGGTCAAGTGAAGGTGCAATGGAAGCACCTTAGTCCAGATGAAGCCACCTAGGAATCGAAAAGTCATATGCGAGATGCATATCCAATTCTGTTCTAGGGGAATTCAGAGGACGAAGAATAAATAACATCGAGGACAATGTTATAATTTAAGGGGGTGTGTATGTCACATGCCCCAATTTTTTCAAAACAAATTTATATTATTTGAGGAACAATATGTTAAATTTTATGCTAAGTTGTAATTGATGACCCAGTGGGGTCAAGGATATTTAATGTAAATTCTAAATATTTTATTTATAAATAAATAAATGAGGAGACAACAGCTTAGGAGAGCTGTTAAAAGAGTGTTACTAGTCCAATTGGTGGAGGAGATTGGGTGGAGAGCAAACTGACATGTGGCGGCGTCCTCAAATCACTTTCAACTGTTGCAGGTGGCAACCTCCCTACAATTGTGGTCATGATTCCCCAAGAAAGTGGAATCAGAGCAGGTGGCTCAATTAATGAAAACTGACCCAAAAGACCTAGGCAATCTTTATAAAAATTCCCATTGAAGAGAGCTGAGGCTGTTCAGTCTAGAGAAGAGATCATTCAGGTTGAATGAATGTACTTCAAAGAATTTCAATGGAAGGGAAATATGAAAATTGTTTGAGGGGATAACTGCTGATTGATCTAGTTGCAGCTTTTAAGCTGAAGATCATACTGCTGAGAGCAGAGTGTTTTACTGAGGTATTGAACTAGTCAGTTGACAAAGGGTTCTACTGTTTGCATTCTCCACCCAGTTCTCAGCCAAGAAGACCAGGAACATGCTCAGGAGTCCTGAGGAAACGTTGTTTGAGCGCTCTCCAGGAGATTGGTAGGGAGGAACGACCTCCTAAAGTTGTTGTCGTCTGTCCTCAACAGGTTCTATGTTATTTTATTTTACTATGTTAGTTAAATAAATCTTAGTTTAATTGCCATATGAATGTTAAAAGTTCAGTTTGTGAAATGTTAGATTTAGTATTCTTATTAGGTTTTTATAGAAATGAAATGGATTTAGAAAATAATGTGTTAGAATGAAAATAAATTTCTAAAATGTGTTTTTCCACACCTGGAAACCAGGTCGTACTCTAGCACAGATAGAATGCTTTAAATAGATAAGAGAATGAAAATAGTAGATAGGATTGTGTATCTGTAGATAGCAAAGTAAATTTATTTCAATGTTTAAAATATTATGAAGGAAAAATTGTGTTATGATTTATTTGTGTTTGTTGTTTTTACTTAGTTTAACTAAATAAAAATGCATGAAAGAAACAGTAAAACTACATTAGAGTTACACTAATAGTATATTGAATTCAAATAAAAGTTTATAGAAGATAATAGTTAAGTATATAAACAAGTTATTAACCACACAGTTTATCTTTTAAAACTATCAACGAAATCTTAAACTATTATTTAATATAAACCAGATTAGGGTTATGTTATAAACCCTTTCTTTATGAAAAGTAAACAGAGTTACAGAGTTTACCTTCTATTCTTTACAGAGCTTTGAATAAATTCTAAGTTACATATTAGTACATAAAAACAAATATAAATATAAACATTAAATAATATAAAACTAAGAATTACATATTTAGGAACTAATTATACTTAACAAATAGGCTTATAACCTGTGCAAGAAAACCTGAGGGTTGAAACTCTAACAATTAATTTATCCTTTTATAAATCAATCTATTTAAAGTTTTAACCGTTTAAATTTATAATTGGGTAAACAAACTTAATAATAAGACTATAAATCATGCCTTGGACTGTTTACAATCTTTATTTGAAAATAAACATATTTTATAAATAGTAAAATAAATATATAACTAACAGGTTAATAAACAACCATACACCTGTAATAGCGAAAATGAAGCATGCTAGAACAGTGCCCAAGTAATAATTAAATTAAGATTACTTATACGCAAGGGTTTATTTTTTTATAAAAAACCCTAACTATTATAATCTGGATTGATAGTATACGATTATAAATTTTACACTATGATTGTTTTACAGTCTTCACAGTAATACTAGTACTTATAAATGTATCCTTAACAGTAAATTACTTCAGTGACAATGAAGAAGAAAAACCTATTTTTTTTACAATAATATCATTTACAAGATAATTTATAAATAGCATAGTATTCGAAACAGGAGTCATTTTAAAACCATGGGTACAGGAGAAACCTCCATATTTTTAAAATTCAAAGTATGATATTATCAAACCGTAAGGCTGTAATCATTTTTACAGACAGAGAAAACTAAATACAAGTCATGGCTTATAAGCCGGAGCTACCCAACGACATGCAAGGGTTTTTAACAACAAAACTAAGAAATAGCTTAAACTAAGCATCTAAACATTGGAGGAACCGAAGCCATGCTTCCCTTCAAAACTATAACCCCTTTCCATTAACCATTGCAAGCAGGGAGATGCCACGTTAAACCAGGGCTCACCCATTTTGGCCATGAAGTCAACCAACATTGGAGAGGTTTCTTTCAAGCTTGAAGACGAACTGTAACCTGCAAGCATAAGACCAAATGCTTTAGTTAGATACTGTATTCTTCATGCTAAAATTGTAACTAGAAAATAAAATTCATAGCAATAGTAGTTCTATTTACCGGTAAGTAAGTAATCTTGAGCTGAGGAGGTAACCAAACCAGTTCGAGGAACCGCACTTTGAAGAGAAGAAACCCTCGTGCCAAACTTGTGACATAAGCAGCGAGGTTCGTATTTTTAGTTTTACACTGACGAAGGAGCAAGCCACGAGCAGAGACAAGGGTAACGCATTACCCAGCTCTCTAAACTACTTACATAGATAAGAAACCCCCTCACGGTGTTCACAAACTTCCAGAAAGAAACCACATTACAAACTGTGAATTCTTAAACTCTTGCACAATTATATAGCACTATACCAGTCATTTAAGGACTGTCGTCTGATGAACCAATGAGCCTCTCATGGCCGCGAAGAAACCCAGACAGTGCAGAGCCAAATCCTCGAAGCAGAATGAAGAAGATAAGGTTTCGTTGCAAGTTTTTAAATCAACCAATGCATGGTGGAGACTCATCCACGTGCCCATCGAAATTTTTAGTCAGCAGTGGGTTGAACCATATAGTTATCCTGCACTGTCGGGTGAACACATTATTGCCAATCATTTATACTTATCACAATGATAATGTTTGGTATCGTATTATTGTTATGTAGGATAACTTTGAAATCAACCCTTCGATATAATCATATATTAATATAAGTGGAGATCAATATTGGAGTTATGCCTTTGACTTATAGTCAATAGCACTCCTGATGATTCTTCAAACAAACCTTATATTAAAGGAGTAATGCTATGTTTGAATTAGTGTTATGTAAAATCAATGCTGGGAAGGTCATTATGCTTAGTTCAACTTTTTGCAAGTAAATGTTAGGTAGTGTTTCTACACAAGCATAATTCTTACAAATGCTTTAAGTCGACAATGTTATAGTTGGGAGACTTCTTGAAAGTTAGTAATCTTTTGGTTTCCATAAAGGACCAAACTCTTAATAAATTAAACCAATGTTTAGACTAGACTTGGTAAAAATAGGGTAGTAAGACTATCCACGGTAAAAGGTAAAATCACTTAGTAATATTATTAAGTGATATGGTAATGTAATTTTTCTACAATACTTGTGACATGATGAAACTTGGAAGATCGAAATTATAGCTTGATGACTATTAGTGCAAGTAGACATTTATAACTGTTTACAAATAATAAGCTGATAATTCTTCTCTACTAGAGCAGAATTAAAAGTAGAGCTAAGTGATCTATTGTAAGCTTTTTCTTTGAATGCCTTAGATTTATATTCATGCTTATAAAGCAACACTTTAGATACTATACATACCAGTAGCAGTAAACTCTTGCTTCAGTAAAAGTGTCTTTATATTAAATTATGAGCTCTATGCTCGTCAGTAGAACTTGTGAGTAACTTGGCTTATAGCTTTAAATATGAATTCTTAAGTAGAAGTCATGCTCGTGAAATACATTAGTATGTCAAGGATATTGGTCTTTACGACTAAGCTTAAAAAATTGTCATAGATGTAAAAACAACAAAGAAAGTTACTTTACCTCATAGTATCCTTGAACTCTATTAATCAATCTATACTCTAGCATTTTATATATGCTAAAGAAGTACATCTGGATTTAACGCAATAACAAACTCCTACTTGTTCAAAAATTTACCTGTTGAACCTGTAAGAACCAGAAATCTAGCTGAGTTAGCAATTGCTAAGTAAGCCCCAGTTTAGAACATAACTTCTCACCTACTTGACAAAATCAAATCATCAGTACAGCTAGAAGCAACTGAATGCAGATCATATACATAACATATCAAAGGTATTTGTTTGTATGTGTTTGAAGTTAATCACTACATAATGTTAACTGTTTCCATTTTTCCGCTAAGCGCTAGTAGTTATTAAACTGCAACTTTAGACATTTTATGTTACATTAAAAATTTTAAATTTTTGTGAAAATTTGGGGTACTGATAGAAATTGTGTGGCTTAGAAAAATGGAAATCGGAGAAAGCTAAGAATTAGCGAAGATCCTTGGATTGGAGTCAACGAAAACTTAAATATCTATGAATAAATTCTAGAAACCTTACATGAAGTGGCCATTTTCCACATCGAAGAGATGACGATCATCTAAACAAGAGAGAATTAGATTTAGGGTTGGAAGAATGCATATTCACTTAACTCGCAGGGCGACTGGGCTACTAAATGGAACCATTATGTTAAATTAGTCTCTCATAGTGTAGTAAAATTATATGAAGAAACAGATATGTTGATGTGGTTCAAAAACAATACCTTGGGTGAATACATATTAAAATTGGGGTTTTTTTATTCAGATTACAGATGAGTGGAATGGCGAATGACAATGGTGGTGGAGGTTGGTTTGCAATTTAAATTATCCTTTGAAACTAGGATCCTCCTCTAGTTAGCCCTCACGAACAAACCACTCACTTGGGACAATGGCTAGAAAACAAATTGGGTTGTCCTAAATATGTGTAGTTTATGCAAGGAAAGTGAAGAAACAATGAACCCCCTATTTGTTGTGTGCCCTTAAACCAAACTTGTTTGGAGGGAGGTTACAAAGCTCTTCGGGATCAAAGAAAAAAGGGACAAAACATTTCTAGAGGAAAATCTACATGATTGATTAACTAATAAACATGTGATAAATTTCAAGGCACTCCTTTGTTTATTAGTTTATGGCATATGGTAGTCATTGAACTATTTGATTTTTCAAGAAAAAAGATTCTTTTGTAGAACAGGTAGACCACAAAATTAGGCCATTTATGGAGGATAGCATAAGGCCACAAAAAGAAACAAAAGTTATACTTATTATGGATCCAAGCATCAATAAGGAGAATACCATTAGATATGCAATTGGTCTAGGAACCAATAATAGAGTCTTACTCTTTTCCTTACGAATACCCTTCAAAACTACTGTAGTCAAGGGAGTCAATTGCTAGGATATTCCAAGATGGAAATAGATTGGGATGATGAAAACTTGTCATAAAAATTTTAACATTTCTTTCTATTCTTCAACTCAATATTCAAGAGCCTAGTAGAAATCAAATTCAAAGATCTTTCCTTTCCTTGCATCTATCGAGAGTTTAACATATAGGTTGACAAGCCATAAAGAGACGCAATATGTATGCAAGAAGGTTCTCTCACTTAACAAACATTTAGAGAATATTCTCCTTAAACTAACATAAAGGAGCCCTGTATTGACCCCAAAAAAAATCATGGGTTTATACAACGATGTCATTTTATGACATTTTTATTTAGTATTGCTTCCATTCTTCTATTGTCAAAATATGCAAGACATTAATTTCCATTTGTAAAGAGGTGTACCGCCTCCATAAAATGGAGGAGAATCAATGATCACCACATGGACTATCCTTAATATTGACCTTCTCCCCCAATAAAGAAAAAGTGATCCATGAGTTTCACCAACCTAGAAGTACTTTCCTTGAGTTTTTCTATCTTCAAATTTAAAAAAAGAAAAATCATGATCATCGTTAGAGATTATATTAATACGGGTTGCACTTGAAATGTCTAACTTAGGTTTACCAAAAATATATGGTCATAGGCATAAATAGACTAAATTCCACAAAGAGGACAAACCATACAAAAATATATTGTGGAGGCCTATACATTTCTTTCCACCAAGTCTACGGGTACAACTTGACAAGCTGGCATAATAACAACATTATTCAACAAAACGTACTATGATAAAATAATAATAATAATAATAATAAATAAATAAATAAAACTAAATATATTTTGTCATTTTGGGCTTCATTATCCAAAACCACTTGAGTCTCTTGGTCTTCATTGTCTATGAATACTTAAATGAAGCTAGTAATAGTGGTCGTGTGAGGGTCTGTACCAATGTCTTCCACCATTTGAAATATATTAACATATAGGTATATTCAATTACCAGTAATAATCAGAATAACAGATAGTTACAACAAAAACCAAGCTCTCCCGTCTCTGGGAAAATGAGCTTGGAGATCATTCTGGCAGTCTCCCTCGAAAGGAAACAAGACTGAACCAGAATGATTGGGAATTCTTAATGAAGTATCAATCATAGAAACAAGGAGGGAACTATTATCCGAGCCAGTTCTGGAAAAGAAAAGAAAAAAGACTTAAAATAGTACTACAAAAAGAAACCTGATCATTCGAATAGATGCTCATGGGGCTCAAGCTTTAAACCCAATTTCTTGGCGATTTCAGCTTGATTATCCATGAATTTATGCAAAATCAGCAAAATTTGATCCTGTTGCTTCAGAATATGCCCATGATATTCATCCTTTTCAACCAGTGTTTTGCCAAGGATGAATTTCTAAGACCATTGAAGCTCCAACGACTTCTGATATAGGGTAAGTCTTCCCCTGGAGGTACCAGGGTTGAGTATTAGGTCTTTGAATTCCTTCCTGATCTCCTCCGGTCCCATGCAACGACATTCTAGCTCAGCCTCTTGAATGGTTGCTTAGATAGAATCTGGAAATTACTTTTGAAATCTCTTATTCTTTTCGACGATCATTTTTCTGGAAACACAATGGGGGAGCCATTGGCTTGTGTCTAACAAACCCCTGCGAGGACGAAGCAGAGCAAGAGTGTTTTCGACGAGGCATGGTGGCCAACTGAGAGGCGACAAGCAAGAGCAGGTGGGGAACCGAATAGAGATTTCGAAGGGTGCTATGAGAAAAAATCGGATGAAGGAGAAAGGTGGTAGATGTAGGAGAAATCAATAACAGCCCAGCTAGGTAGCAGCGAAGAGCTTCAGGAATTTCGAGGGAAGAGGGGATGTCAGCGAGGACAAGGATGCCTCTAATATTAATGGCTTGGCCTAAAGAGGTGGCCCAAACAAAATCGGGTTGCAAACTAGAGACAAGCATTGAAAGCAGTAAAGAGATGCCTAGGCTATATGGATCCTGCGTGTAACAAAAAATGGGACTCGCCACCCGCTGAAGGCACCCACCATCCGCCAAAGCTTTCCAAGAGTTCGACCACAACAAATGTAGACCACCCTCCAAAATCCAGAAATAGCAACCATGGAAATGTTTTCGGTGGATGATGATGGAGTCCATATAACCCAAATCCTTGAGATGATTATCCTTCGTGTCTGAGATGTAGTTGTCCTTCCACGAGATCATTCCTATCCCAACCATTATGTTCTTGTTGCATGAAATAATAGCAGTGATCTGTTGGTTCGTACCCTCCTCCCTCCAACGCATGATAACCTCGCGGGGAAGTGAGCTTGAATACTGCCATCTATGCATGAGTGATGTTAAATCATCAGCACCAGTTGTGAGTTGTTTGCACCGGCAGCTAAACAGCTTGCCACATGCATCTCTGTCTCTCCCATAGTCACACGATTATTCACCCGTAGTGGGGAGGCATAAACCCTTTGGAATACTCATGAGAAAGTTTAAATATGCATGAGTATCATTGTATTGAATATGTTGGATGTATTATTTTGTAGCAAGCATGGCTTATGGAGTTATTCCTTCCAGGAGGAGTATATGTTGGTGTTACCTTACTATAAGGGTTCTCTCCATGTTTTTATGTTCATTCTTTGTCGAATGCATTTGTGTTTATTTTTGAAGTTTAAGGGTTCTATATCATTTGTGATTTAATTATGGGTTAAGGGTCACTACAAGTGGTATCAAAGTTCTTTCTTGGGCCAAAAAGAGAGGTTTTTTATCATTTTACATATTTTTGAAGGAAAAAAGAGGATGGCAGTATTTATATAAATGTATGAACATTTATATGCAT
Source organism: Pseudotsuga menziesii (assembly GCA_001517045.1). Lineage (NCBI taxonomy): Eukaryota > Viridiplantae > Streptophyta > Pinopsida > Pinales > Pinaceae > Pseudotsuga > Pseudotsuga menziesii. The sequence continues at coordinate 443,755 of LPNX010505564.1, forward strand.
AATTTGAAGAACTAGTTGCATATATGTCATCCTCTCAACAAAAATACCCAATCTACAAAAAAAATGTCTACATCAAAGTTTGGGAAGTGGAGTTATCACTGATTTAAAATTAGTTGTTTAAGGTTTTTTCCATGATGACTACATGGATTGCAAGTCAAATATATTTTGATAGAATGTTCGTATTTCCATCAAACCAACTGCAGAAGTTGCAAAAATAATGTTGCATTCCATAATTGTGGCCATAATAGACATTTTGAGTAATATTGAAGGATTTATGATCATTTTAAATTTGTCCCTCAAAAGTAAGTGTTTTTATTCAAAACCTTAGTTTCGTTTTTGGAAGTCATAGCAAGAAACTTATGTTTTTTTTTCAAGAAAATTTGATGATGCTAGTACTGAAAAATACATAAAACAAGCAAGTCATTCTATCTAGAATGTTGGAGATTTTATTTAATTTTGGATTCAATAGAAGGTGTTGTTAGATGTTGGCATTTGCTTAACCATGAAAAGATGAAGACATTTTCAAATGAAGCATATGAATAAGTATTTTTAGACAAGTGGTCCCATACTATGAAGAAAGATCATGAAAAAACAAAGGGTTTATTTTCATACACAAAATTCCCATTACAGGTTTATGGATGTATCCAGCTGTGAAATGTTAATATTTCTATATATCTTAGTAGCAAGCATAATCTCCTCAATGTCAATTTGGATAAAAAGTTGCAAGTCCCCTCAAATCATATTCGAAGCACACATGTTTAGGGTGGAAATGTTCAAATTTTTAAAGATTTGAATATGACCATGGATAAATATGTTTTGCATTTAGATTTTAATGATATAGATATGAATAATGTGGATATTGTTTTGGGATACCCTTGTATGGACTCTATTGGTACAATTAGTATTAATGTATAAAATAAGTTCTTGAAGCTTTGGTATAAGAAAAATAAAATTACATTGTAGGATATTTATCTTACTAAATAAAAAGGGCAAACTGAGCCACATGAAGAAGTCCTTGTAGGTAAAATAATTGAAGTATTTAGAGACACAACATATGAAGAGGTTGAGGTTGCATCAGAAGAAGAGACTGTAGATGCACATGAATAAAATCCCCATGAAGGACATAAAATGGAGAAGAATCTAAGGATCTACATGATTCAAAGGAACCACATATTGAAGCATCAAATACCAAAGAACCAATGTTGAGTTTGTTGTATATCACCACCCAGATAAACAACAATCATCAAGGAAAGGTTAGGAGCATCAACAAAAATGGAACAAAAAAGACTTTCAATATGGAGGCACACAAAGAACTAAAAGCAATGCATGTATATATCAAAGTAGTAGAATAATGACATGGAAACAAAAAGAAACCAAATTGAATATTGAGGTGGAAAGAAATCAAATTAGACCCCATGTCAACAATTCACTAGGATGGATGGATGTTCGTGCTTGGTACCAATTAGCTACATTGCTCAGTAGATCATGGTGTATGGATTCCTCCCATGTTTCAAGGTTGAAACATTCTAATGGGAATGGAATGTAATGTAATGTACCTAAGGAGGATAATATGGGGTACCCAGGGAGGCACTCACATGGATAATGTATGTAATGTGGCCATAATTATGGAATAGGCTAGTCAATTGGGTCTAGCTCAAGCGGTTGTGGGATGGAGTGTTATCCTCTGCACATGAGTTCTTTTCTCGTAAGTGACATGTTGAGCTCATGATGAGTATCTTGTTGTAATGGATTTGACCCCTATTGTTGACTTGGCCTTATGCCCTAGAGAATATAGGTTTTACCTTGGGTACCATCCTTGAAATGAGGGGAAGTGCCAAGGGGTCTGCCTCAAGATAATCACTTGGAAATAAAAATTTATGGAATACGCTCACTAGGTAGTTAGACAAAATAATATAATAGTAAAATGGTAGTTGACATAAACCCCTATGAGTACTCATGAGATAGTAAGAATATACATTAGTATCACTAAATGCATATACTAGATATATTATTTTGTAGTAAGCATGGCTTATGGTGTTATTCCTTCCTTAAGGAGTATTTCATGGAATTTCCATGCCATAAAGGTTCTTTCCATATTCTTGTGTTCATTATTTAATGGATGTATTTATGTTTATTTATGAAGTTTAAGGGTTCTATATCATTTGTGATTTAATTTATGGGTTAAGAATCACAAAATTCATATTCCCAATCCCTCGAGATGAAAAGGTAGTGACATGCTTCTAATGTGAATTGATCCTTAACCTAGTTGGTCTCCAAGTTTTTCTCTTCAAACTCCTTCCAAATTTCCCATTGTAGTGATTAGTAGATCACATTACCATGGGCCTTCATTACATCCTTGTAAGACTAGCGAAGTCCCTTCCTTAAAAATATGATATTACAAAGGACGCAATAGTTGTACATTAGTGACAATGGTCTGTGGCACCTCCTAGTATGAGAGATGCATTTTGGTCAACACAAGAGACCCAAGGGAAATCATAAAATCTCAAATAATCTGGTAGAGAAAATAATGAATAATGTCACAAAGAATTCTCCCCTATTATTTTCTCTGATTAAACAAGGTTTTCTTCAATGTCGAATATGATCAATATTAACCCATAGATAGACTAGTTAATCCCACGTGCAAGAACCATTGTCAACAAAGTACACTTCTTCATAACAAATTGTGTTTTTGCATGCATAAGAATATGTTAAAAGTCAGTTCATCTAAGATCCTTTCTCCAAGTCATAATCTTAAGTTCCAATTAACGTATATACATTTCTAGTGAATTGTGACATTTCTAGTTAATTGTGTGTAGCTATAAGACCCTAAAATAAATAAAGGAACAAATGGCAAGATGCTCTACAATTCATTTCATTATTAGTATATATTGTATTCAAAATGCAAATGGGTGTTACAAGATAACATATTTTATTGATGGGTCTCATGACCCATTTACACATAATGGGATCAAAGCCCATCCCCATGTCCTTCAAATTTTAAGATAAACCCACGGGTTTTCTCAATTGTTAAATGCTCTTGTACAAAAGGTTACAAAGGTATCGGTTTCAAATCTCATTGAGTCCCTTGAGGTTACTAGATGGTATCTAGGTCGTTGGTTATAACTATCCTCCATCTGGAAAATTAGGGAAGAGGAGGGAAATCCATAGATGGATGGAAAGGTACCATCGTTTTCACCTGAAAGGAATAATATGGAAATAAGTGAGGGATTGTGTTTGATTGAAAAAGCAAACAAAAGAGAACAACATATTTTGTTGATCGATCTTTAGGATCTTCATTTGTCTTCGTGGATTTTTTGGAAATCTTTCCTGGATAAATACCTAGAAACCTTAACATATGACTCATTTTGGGTTTTAGGGAAACTCTTCAACTTAAGAACCAAAGTACTTATTATATCAATAATATTACCAACACCTAAAATTCTCAAACAAATAATGAATTTGACTTTTGAAAATAATTATACACCTTGGAACATCAAGCATCTATGCCTCTAATGAAGAAACTGGAAATGGAACACCTAAAATAGAGAAAGATTCAAATGCTTTTATTAAAACTTGTATACTGGAATTGGAAAAAGACTCAAAGAAAATAATACAATCTCAATTATACATACGGACCAATGATTTCAATCCTTACTTAGGATGAAACTATAATTTGAGAACTAAAGACGTGGAGTCGCCATGCAATATTCATTGGGAAAATGGAGTCACCATCTCAAACAAACTATGACCATACAACTCAAACTAAAGATATGGAAAGGTTTTATTGGAAGGACTAATTGATATTGGATATAAAATGAGCTTGTTGAAAGAAAAAAAGATGGAAATCAACAAACAAACTTTTCATTTTGCATGATTTGAAATAATACAAAATTGAACTACTTGTGAAAATGAGTTCCCAAAATACTTCCCATTCATGGGAAACTATACATCTTTATGTTTGCTAAATAAGTTTCTTAGTGATATCATGTGACCAAAGAAACAACATATCTAATAAATGATAAGCAATGGTGTTTCCTTGGCTTTGTCTCATAAAACACTATCTACCTCACTTGAAAGTCTTTGAGTGATGTTATTTTGTTGGGACTACCTTGGATTCAATTTTGATTCTATTGGAAGTGTTTTATTATTGATTTCATGTTTTCTTCTAACCCAGACACTTCACTCAATCTTGTATCTACATCAAAGCGCATATTGCACGAAATTGTTGGTTTTCATTCTAAGAGCTAACGTTAGTAATTTGATTACCCATGATGACTAAGAAGACATACTATTCGGGATTAACAAACAATCTATGAATAAATATACAAACTAAATGATTAAAGGAAATGGAACCAGGTTCCAAGCAACATAATGAGCTATAAATAAAATTCTACTCTCCAATGTATTATCTAATAATGAACTAGGAATATATTACAATTCCTCTTCCAGGCATGAGTGTGCATATACAAGATAATTTCTATAGCAAACAAGAAGTGACACATAAATTTCTGTTCAAAATAAACCTAGTTTCAAATTGTCCAACAACCATAAAGGCATAGATCTAATATATTTATCATTTAGGGTTCAATTACACATCATTCAAGAAGTTGAACAACACAGTTCTTATGAAGCTTTCATCTTAACTATTCATTTTTATGGTAACAATATGGGAACTACTGAGTTTTATTTTAAATAGAGCATGGTCATTACATGAGCCACATAGGTTTTCTAGATGGTGTCCTTGACAAAGGGAAAACATACATTGGAAACTACTATTCTTTTTTTTTGGATAAAAGAGTTTCAAATGCAATTCTGTGTTGCCTCTAACTACGCAAAACCTTAGTTTCTTAAATTGTTTAAAATAGCACCTTGGAAGTAATGAAAATCATGCGAGAATGGTGCTCCTATTGCTACTTTCTGGAGATGAGTCCAATGAAACTAAAGGATCGTCAAACTAAGGCATGTGTTTTTGTATTTTATCACAAATTGCAACTCATAGCTCAAATCCATGAAAGGGCACAAGCTAGACTGGTCCCTAGGGGGGGGAAACGAATCAAGCATAAAATTATGTTTTGTTAGTTGTGGAAAGCGTATTTGGGAAATCTCAAGGTGAGTACCCACTCCACCCCCTTATGAGGCATTGATTTCCAAATTTGACCTTTAAATGCAATTTCTACATTGCCTCTTACTAGGAAAACCCTAGTTTTAGAAATAATCACAAAATTACCTTGGGGGTGGTGAAACTTATGGGAGAATGATACACCGAGCACTAATATATGATGATGAGCCTCACAATACCAATGGATCATTGATTGGAAGCTTGATTTGAATTTTATCACTAGTAGCAAGTAGTAGCTCAGAGACATTCATAAGCATGAGCTAGAGTGATCTTGGGATAAAGAAAACCAAATTGAGCATCATATTTGTGTTCCATTATCTCTATAAAGTATGTTTGGGGATTCTCAAGGTGATCACATTATACACATTCTTCTATGTTATAAATATCCAAGTTTTAGGTTTTAATCGATTGTTGCATTCCCTCTCAATAGGAAAATCTCTGGTTTTAGAAATCATACAAAAAACACCCTAGGGAAGTGAAACTTGTGGTAGAATTCCACTCTTAGTGCTAATCCATGGATACAAGTCTAATGAAATAAACGAATTGTCAATCCGATGTGTGTTTTGCATTTAATGGTCCAAACCTATTGAGGGACACAACTTAGAGTGGTCCCATTGGATTAATAAATTAATAAATAGCATTTGTGTTTTGTCATCTTTGGAAAGTATGTATGGATAAGCTTGTGGTGAGTTGTCCACGTGCTTGCAGGTTAGCGATTTCAAATTTTTACCATAGAATGTAACTTTTACATTACCTCTCATTAGGTAAAACCCTAGTTTCAAAAATCATAAGAGAGAAACCTTGGGGTTAATGAATCTCATGGAAAAATGGTATCCCTAGTGATACTACATGGAGATAATTCTAATGGAAATAATAGATCATCAATCAAGCCCTAATTTTTTCATTTTATCACGAGTTGCAAATTATAATCTAAAATCATTTGGGGACATAAGACAAAGTGGTTCCATAGGGGAAAACAAACAAACCCAACATTAAAATTTTTCTTTGTCAACTCTATCACATGTGTTTGGGAAATCCCAAGGTGAGCATCATGTCCACACTCTCCTAAGGTATTGATTTCCAAATTTAGAATGCAATTTTTGCATTGCCTCTCAATGAGGTAAACCTTAGTTTTAGAATATGTTGGTAAAAATATATTTGGGGTAGTAAAAGTCATAGGAGAATGGAAACCCTAGTGCTACTCCATGTAGATAAATTCTAACGAACCAATGGATCAACTATTCTAGGACCAATTGTGTTTTATCATGAGTTGCAACTCATGGTCTAAATCGATTGAGCAACATAAGACAAATTGGCCTTGAAAAGAAAGAAAGAAAGAAAAATCACAATAAAACAAAAGGAAAGCATCAAAATTACATCAAAGTGTGTTTGTGCAAATTTTGCAACACAAGACAAATTGGCCTTGAAAAGAAAGAAAAATCACAATAAAACAAAAGGAAAGCATCAAAATTACATCAAAGAGTGTTTGTGCAAATTTGAGGTGATAATGTTCTCCACATGCCTCCAGGATTATTTCCAAATTTGACCTTCAAATGCAATTTTTACATTGTCTCTCATTGGGAAAAGTACTAGGTCCAAATTTCGTTAGAAAAAACACCTTGGGCACAATGAAACTCACGGGAGAATGGCAACTTTGATTGCTACTTGATGGAGACAAGTCCAAAAAAATTGATAAATCATTGATTTGAGGTTTCTTTGTCATTTATCACTAGTTGTAACTTGTGGCTCAAACCCATTTAGGGACAAAATCTAGAGTGATAACATGAATGAAAAAAACAAACTGAGCATCATAATTGTGTTTCTTCATCTCTAAAAAGTATATTTGATAAACCTAAGATATCCACACTTTCCACATTATTTTAGGGTAATAAATTCCATCTTTTACCTTTAAATGCAACTTTTTCCTTTGCCTTTCATTGGGTAAAACCCTAGTTTCAAAAATGATCATGAAAATTTACCTTTATAACAATGAAACTTGTGGGCAAATGGTGCCCCTAACATTACTCTATGTTGATTCCAATTGAACTGATAGCTCATCGATCCAAGGATTAATTTGCATTTTATAACAAGTTGCAAATGGAAGCCCAAGAGACACAATCCAGAGTATCCCCAAGGGTAATAAAAACAAAACCAATAATCATAATTGTGTTATATAGCCTCTAGAAATTATGTATAGGAAACCTAAGGTGAGCACACTACCCACATGCATCTAGGGTGGTGATTTACATAGTGGGATTATTTGTTTATGTTGTCGCATAAAAATGTTTAAAGTCCAAAAGCTAGCCTTGCATGAATGACCTACCCCAAGCCAAATTTTGAGTGTAAGCCCAAGAATCATTCATCTCCATTTTAAGGAGCCAAAGTACATCACGATGAGAGTAACTTTCATATGTAGTTTTTGCGTAGGAGATTTTTGTTAACTTTCAACTGCAAAATTCACTCGACATAGTCAACAATTGATCAAATCCTCTGGGGAATAAGTTGGAATTTGTTAGTACAAAGAATAATTTTCATGATCACAAGTGCTTGAACAAGTGGATGAGGGATAAAAAATCCAGTTTGCTTCTCTAACAAAGAACCTGGGGAGTTGCGGAAACCTTTCCTAAATTCCTATGGAGTTGTGGAAATCGTTCTTCAGTTCTTGTAAAGTTGCAAAAACCTTTCCTAAGTTCCAAAGGAGTTGTGGAAACCATTACAAAGTTAGTGCCTAAGCGTTATGATATAAACCAAGACTCTTTAAAGTTAGCACATGAGTGCCTAACCTACCAGAACAAGGGACGAAGCCATCATCGAGAAATCTATAAAGTGACCAAACAACCAAATCATGTGTTAAACCATAATATCGGGGGATCGGACCAGGTTAATGATCAATAATTCATTCCGCAACCACGAGTTACTCACATTTTAGTCCTAGTGGTCAATGCAAAATGATGAAACCATGGTTAATAAGTGGCAACATCTAATTGGATTACTTCAACGCAATAGTAGGTTTTCAAAACCACTTAATTCGTAAAGCAAAAACCAAAGACAGTTGACGCATTCACAAAGCATAAACTGGACGCCACCTGGACTCAAGGAATCCATCCTGAAAAGTTGTGGAACCTTGCAGAATATGGAAAAAATCGTTTCAACTGCTTTTAGCAGTTGCGTAATATACCTAGTTGCAGAATGGGATTTATGGGATAGTTGTTAGCATGCAAAAGTTGTGGAAACTTGCAAAATATGTCATAAATTTAATGCCTCACTACAGAACTTAGGATGTTTTCTCACAAAACTATAACAAGGAGAGGTGTTCTACCAGCTCAAAGACAACTGGGGAATGCACAGAGCACACATCGGGCACCACCTAGGTCTGAATAGGAATGTGTGAATGGCGTGAATTGATTAGGCATGTTGCCAACATTAAATAACACCCATTTTCACTGGCGCATTAGCATGTGGGATAAAAAGAGGGAGGCATGTGTGAATGGACCAGATTAATTGGGCATGTTTCCAACCTTAAATCACACCCATTCATGTTGGTGCACTAGCACATGAGATAATATAAAAAAGGGAGGCATGTGTGAATGGCCCAAATTAATCAGGCATATTTCCAACCTTAGATCACACGCGTTCACCCTGGCACAATGGAACATGAGATAAAAGGAGGAGCACCACACGAATGGTCAGATGCATCGGGTAACTTTAACAACATTTCATCATGGCCATTTGCGCTAAGATATAATTTCGTGTTTCTTGTATTGCCTTGCCCCTGTGTAGGTGATTATTGGTAATCATGACAAAAGTTTCTTGAATTTTCTTGAGAGGTGATAGGTGAGGGGTGGAATAATATGAACCAATTGATAAATGGTTTCCCAATGATGTCACTAGGATGTGAAAGAATGGGTTTAAATCCTAGAGATGTGAACAATCTCAAAGAACTAAAACTCATGCAACTTGAGGAAATGGTGTTGGGGTTTCACCAGCACAAACAACAATGGCTCTCATGGTTGTTGTAGAGGCAATGGTAGTGGTGGTCGATGTATCAACCGCAGCTACAATGGAAATGGTGATCATGATGATAACCCTATTGCTCTCAAGTTATTTATGAGTATACCATTGAAGAAATCAAGTTCATATTGATACAATTCCAAGTCCATATATGAATCGGGTAAATCAAAGGTTGTGTACAGTTTCAACTTACCATGTTGATTTGTTATAGCAAAACAATGGTACTTGCATTTTCTTGGATCATGATTTATTACATAGGGTTCGTTGGTGATAGACTCAAAAAATTGCAAAAGCAATGTCCCAAGGGTAACGGAGAATATTTCAACCGCTTTAAACAGTTGTGGATCAACTAATAACTACAGAAAGAAGGGAGGAAAGTTGGTCACCTTTCACCCCAGTCTTCATCACTATCCAATCATTGATGTGAGATGAAAGTATGGTTGAAGTTCATCCACCATAACAATCTGAAGGAGAGAAATCCCCTAGCGTAGAGAAAGTACCACAATCAAAAACTAATAACGGCAATGAATCAATACCTCATCATCACATCCAGCAATATAACACATCAAATGTGTTTCACATGTGTCAGGTTAAAGCAGGGAACTCAGGGTTCATACACAAATGCTATAAAACAAAAAATTTCATGAGGAAATGCAAGAGGTTCATCAATACATCTGAAAGGTTACCTAAATTTTTGAGATAGAGTTGTGCAGGGATCTACAATATTAGCTACTATATTTTTCTTTTCCTCCTTCACTGTAATAAGATCAAAGAAATTCCTATCATACAGAAATATAACAGGCTCAAGGACAAGATCAATGGGTCCCTGTAACAAACATAAATAAGAAAATAATTAAATAGTTTATAAGTTAGGTTAGTATGAAAGGAGGCGTCTCCTCATCAGGAATGTCCAAGCCATATTTAAGGCCAAGACATATTTGTAAATATTCATCATCTAATATATTATAATATTATCATTCAAAATGATAGTCGGATTCGACTACTAACAGACTAACCGGACTCAGTTGCTCCATTTGGTTTCAGAGCGGATTCGCTCCTGCACTCTAAGCTCGGACTCGACTCGTCAACTTCTAGGGTGAGGCTCAAATGTGGCTCCTCCCACTTGAGCTTGGTTTCGACTCATCTCACATCACCTCTTCCGCTCACATCTCTCATCAAACACTTACATTATAAATAAATAAATAAATTCTACACACTCTTTCTCCCATCACGCCCCGCTCCTCACACTTCCTCAGCACCTCCACCTTTGTGCCTGCTAGATCCACCCCATTTCTATCGACGCCACCTACCCTCAATCTCCCTCCCCATCCACTGCTCCACGTGATTGATGCTCCTGCAATTCGCCTCATCTGCTGCATGCTCCCTTCATCTCCCTCCTGTGCTTCCCAATCCTGGCACACCTCCACGTCATCACCAACACATCTCCCTGTTCCTTCCATTTCCCCAACGCCCTCCTCCATCTCCCCGCACCCTCCTCCATCTCCTTTCCTGCCACCCTTCTACATTCGCCCTTCCAGGCTTCCCAACAGCGCTTCCTCAACCGCCTCTCCTCTATCTACTTATCTCCTCTCCCCATCCACCTCTGCAACATCCAACATAGATGAAATAAAGAAAACTATGGACGAAACATTTAAAGTAATTGTAGATGGAGGTGAAAATCACATAGAAGAAGCCACCCAAGTTGATGAAAAAAGGGAATATAGAGTAGGCCAGTATGTCATCCCCGATGAGAATAATGGCATCAATCAATATAACATGCAATACAAAGATATAACATACCCTAGTAATAAGGGAATTGACAACGAAATAATTGACAAGGAGAAGGATTATCCTGACTAAGATTGTGATAAGAGACAAGCCAATGTTGCTAACATTAAAGATCATCAATGCTGCGACAAAAATGTCACAATCACAAACACACGAAGGATAGATATCACCACAAAGACAGTTATCAATAACATCGAGGGAAGCAACTATAATATCTGTCAGACACAAGATAAGATCAGTGTTCTTATGAGCATTATAAGCACATGGAGCCCATTCAAGGGAACTAACACAAAATGTGTTGGGGATAACAACACGAAAATAGTCAAGGTCGTAATGTATGTTGAGCATGTTGAATTGACGACAAACATAGTTAAAAGAAGCAATCACACAAGTAGAAAAAGCGTAAACAAAACTTCACCAAGATCATACTTATTGCAAATACCAAGACATAATAATCAAAACGAGACAATGGTCGTAATCAAAATCGCACCTTTGAAGTCTTCAGTGCGACATAGAGCTAGAATAAAAGATGACATTAGGAAATACTCTAGCTTTGAGGATAAAGATCCCTTAAAGGGAGTGGAAATGTAACAAACATAAATAAGAAAATAATTAAATAGTTTATAAGTTAGGTTAGTATGAAAGGAGGCGTCTCCTCATCAGGAATGTCCAAGCCATATTTAAGGCCAAGACATCTTTGTAAATATTCATCATCTAATATATTATAATATTTATCATTCAAAATGATAGTCGGATTCGACTACTAACAGATCAACTAGATTCGGTTGCTCCAGTCCCCCTTGATGTAATTACTATTGTATTAAATAAAATGAGATTAGTATTGAATTGAATCCACGATCGAGGCAATTAACCATTGGTGTTTGAGGAAATATAGCATCTTACATGTGCGTTGATGTTCTCTATATGGCTAAACTTCTTTATTTTGTTTCTTGAATCTATGGATCTACAATTATTGTTCCCACATGATTTTCTCTTCTTCTTTCAAAGAAATGAGTCATGATTAAGGCACCCCTATTGTTATTTGAATTTAATTTGTGGCGTTTCAAGATATTTTGTTCCTCCACTTTCAAAATAATGTTCAAAGTCACCCATAAACAATTAGAATTGACTTTATGCACCATAGGTTTTAGTTCCAAATCTAGTCAATGAAAGCACATATGAATCCATAGGCACCTTAGTGTGATAGACTAAGGAACTCTGCCTCCCAAACATAGGGTACCCTCCCTTTACCCAAGGATTGGATTGATGGTCTAAATGGTGTGGGAGGTGCATCCCACACAATAATCCCTCTCCTTGTGCTTCCTCGCATCCTATTCTTCCCAAGTGCATTATCTAGAGGGAGGTTTTGTGAGGAGTACAACCTAGGGGACAACAAATTCTTCTATGGGCCATTTTCTAATAAATTCATTCAACCATTTTGGATGTTTTTATGGGCTTTGTCAGTTTAGCATTGAAGGTATTTTTGTTTCGTAAAGCACTCTTAAGAATAACACATAGATATTTTGGGCTTAAACAAACCAATGTGAAGTCAACTTCACCCTTTTTACAACTCTACTTATAATATTGGTGTTGAATTGAATTTGAAATATTATAACATTATATTTTCACAAACTCCAACTCATCATATTTGATAATATTGTAGTTTAAAAAAAGCATGAATATACATAACTACACACAAATTTTGTTGTTGTGGCACTGGTTTAATGAGAACTACAAATGAAACAACTAGAATCTCAAGTGATCAATATTAATTTGCATATAATTGTCAAATATAATGTCATTATAATATAGTATATCAATCGCTAGTACATTTTATAATTCACTTCATCAATTAATGATATTATAAATTTGTATTAAATTATGCATTATATAATATTGCAAGGATGGTGACGAGTCCTCACCAATGAGGATCTAATGGACGTTTGGCACGATGTTCAAATTGGTCCTATATTTTATAAAGTAAAACCCTGAAATTCATAGTATTTGTTTGGACATTCCTAAACCTTGTGAGAAGGAGGAAACGATAATAGATGTTGAGTGACGATTCACAAAAAAAAAATGGAGTGATGGGATCAAATGGGTGTGAACCAACAAGTATATATGCTTGATATGTTAACATAAAACGGTGTAATGAAGCATTCACTTTTCAAAATTATATATTTAATAGGAGTAAACTTTCTACCCAACTATTTGCATCGATCGAACGACTTGGCTCGCGTAAGCTTTCACATCACGTATTACTGGTCGTCCAATCGATACAAATGATCGAGTAAAAAGTTTACTCTTATTTAATATATTTCTAACTACCATGCATCTATATTGATGCATATACATGCTTGAAATGCATGCAATGAACATGTACTTCTTGTTCCTCCTTGTCATCCTTTTATTGTTATTGTTTATGATCATCCCCAATTGTATCATGATCTTTCTATATTGGTGGCATTAATGAGTTGTATGACTAGTCGTAACACTCACATACGTGTCTGAATGGTGTAATAACTATATTACTATTAACATTGATATATTATCGATGACATTCATACACTATTGACTTTGTGTTTTCCATATGTAATTTCTTCACTATATTGGTTTGGGGATTCATTATTCCATTTAGTGTTTACTTTTTTTCCTTATACAAGAATGATCTTATTTACTCTCTATGCAATATTATTTTATTTTCTCTATAAAAAAAATTTCAATCATTAGCTATAAAGCTTGAGATCATATCCTTTCTTACCTGAACAGGGCTCCAACTAGGACCTAACTTGGTATTATGACTAAGTCCTTATTACCTAAGCTCAATGTTAGGACCTTGCTTGAGCTCTATACTATGACCTTACTTATTTGAGCATAGCTCAATAACAAGATCTCACCAAGGCTTGAGACTAGGATACGACCTAAGCTCAAGACCATGATCTTACCCAAACTCAGGACTAAGAACAATTTTTTTATTAAATTTTTCAAACAATATTCTTAACATATTGTGACATAAGTAAGTTGATTTTCAACCTAAATTTTGACATAGCTCTTCAAAAAAATCTATATCCTTTTACTATGAAACATAAAGTTCCATTAAATAGAAAAATTATTTTGACTGGAATTTTTATTTAAAAAAATACATTTCAATTTCAATTACTTAGTAAAAAACATTTTTGACATGTATTTTCACTATAGTTTCAACCTTGAAACCCATAAAAATGTTTTCAACCTATATAACAACCATGTTTTCAACTAGTTTGAAGTACATCCCTAGAAAATCAGGATGAAAAACACGTTGAAAATATCCTTCAATTTACTCTCTTGTAAGGTATTTCATATCATATTTTAGGTCCATTAAAGTCATTTTTCGTCATGTATGGGTTTGAAATATGGTTGAAAATAAGGCTTATAGTTTTAGTGATGTGGTTAGTGGATCAATGGGTTATTGGGTTTGTGGTTATTATGTTAGGTCTGTCGGTGGATAGTGGGTTATTTACTTGTTGGGTTGGTACAATAGTGCTTACTAGGTTAGTGGGTTAGTGTGTAGGCATGTTAAATAGTTAGCCAATGAGTGGAATATTGGTTAATGAGTTTGTGGATTAGTGGGGCAATGGTTAGTATGTTATTGGGTTAGATGATTACTCAATCACTAGGTTAGTATGTTAGTGGGTTAGGGGTTAATGTGTTAGAAGGGAAGTGTGTTAGTGAACTGGATGGTTAGTGTGTTAACACATTAATGGGTTTATGGTTAATGTGTTAGTTTGATGCATAATATTTTATCAGCGGCTTAGTGATTTCATGGGGTTAGGGGTCAAATATTTGCAGGTTAAAAGTTAGGGGTTAGAGGTTTGTGGGTTAAAACTTAGGGGTTAGAGTGTTAGTGGTTAGTTAGGTAATTAGTGGGCTATTGGTTAGTGGTGTTAACACAAAAAAGTGTTCACCTAGCTCTCCATTGTCTAAACCATATACATACATCATATTCCCACCATATTTCCCTTACTTTTGACCTTCACAATTGTATTTCCACAAAAAATGGTCCAAAACATCATTATTCCTTCCCATAAATGAAGGGATGATGAGCATTTATTATGGTTTACCCTCACTCTCTCCCAAAAAGGGTTAAAAACCCTAAAAAGGGGTCAAAACCCCTAAAAAAGAGAAAGCGTAAAAAAAACACAGATAAATACCATGGGTCGTCACCTTGGGTCAAAACACCATAGGACCATACTATAAATACATTGTGAAGGACTCTCCCAAAATACCTTTTCATTCACTTGTGGTTACGATGTGCCATTTTTCTCCCAAATATACCACATACTTTCCTGCTATTGTTCCCCTTGCCATGCCATTTCCCATGGTGTACATTGAGATCTCTCCGTACCCACTTTGGATCCATCCCTCGTTTGACAATTGTCCGTGGAGACGATTGGAGAACCAACCCGTGGAGCTACAGAACCATTTCCAAGGACGGCTACGGTGGCCCATCTTGTAGGAGAAAGGTGTGTTTATTTTTGTTTCTTACACTAGTTAGTTGATATATATGTTAAAACCATAAAAATATTTGCTTTCAGTTGTTATCATTGTTTCTACAGTAATTTAGTTTTCGGTTATTCCATTGAACTCTTCCTTATGCTCTGGATGAGCTAAGGTTGGTGCATCTGCATGTAATAGGGGAGAAATCGCCATTACAGTTTTGCTGAATCCACTTGTTGATCCATACATATCTTTGTTTTTGCAGGTTTCCATTGGTTTGTTCCTCTCTTCTGCCCACAACCGTCATAGATCGGACCCCCTCGTGGCCGATCCGGACAATTACTGCGTCAGTGCCTAACCCCCCCCCCGGGGCCCTAGTCGGCTCTGTTTTTCCAAAACATTTCCTGTCCAAGCTAAGTTGCTCTTATCCGGTCGAAAGTCGTGACCCGGCCGCTCCTTTCTTCTCAATAAGATTGACTTGGCTTAAAAACCCAAATTGCTCCTATCTAGGATTCCTGAGAGACCCCAGTTGCTACTATGACTCGGTTTCGAGCGACCCAATTGTGCTTAGCCCTCTGTTTTGGGTGATCTCAGTCTCTCGACTGTTTTTCTGCTCAAATCGTGATTGTTCATATGTTCCATACGACCCAGATCGTGCATGTTCCATCGACAGGTGTGACCTATAGTTTTCAGTCTGTTTCTGTGCTTCAGATTCCTGTTTCAGACCCCCTGTCTCTCCCAGACCTTGTTCCAACCTATTTTCTGTCGAGATCTAATATTTTTACAACCCCTTGGTATGTTTTGAGATCCCACCTGCTTGGTTTATGAGATGTTCTAGTTGAGCTTTGTGGTTGAGACCCCATGCATGTTTCCTATGTTTGATTAGTTCCTTTTACTACTCATTTGTTTCAAGTACATTTTATTTCTAGAAGAAAAAATTATTTTGCAGCATATTTACTGTTCTTTACTGCATTATATTTGCATCCCAGTAGTGAGATTGGAACATATTTGTCATGGATTCCTGGGTTTGGCATACACATCAGTTGCACACATTTCACACCATATAAGTGAAAAGCTCAATTCATGACCCCAAGAAAGCCTTAAAATTAACTTAATACAACCAACATTATAACCTCTTTTGAGGACAAAACAATATTGTAGATAAGTTAGGACTTTGGGGATGGCCATCCAAACAACACCCCTTTGTCACGCACATCTTGAGATGTAGTTTTTGTCCATTAGGGGACCAAAACCCTCTTCTATTTGATGACACTGTCATAGCCAGTTTGGCGGGAGTCCCCCTACTCAGCAAGAGTAAGTCGCAACGAAGGGGTTTCTAAAGTCAAGGTGGACTACCACACTCCATCTTGTACCAAAGGCTAAACCTCCATAGTTCTCCTCGTGCATGACAACGTATACTGGGTGTCAAGGGCCAAAGGGATGAAGCGTCAGTAAACTGAACGAACATGTCATGAATGAGGTATCCTAGTATCCATTATTCTAGGGCTCTTTTACCCAAAGGTCCTTCTCGGTAGTGGGATTCTCTTAGCCTATATTATTCTTCCATTTCGTATTGTCTGGATGGGATTTCATCACCCTGCTGAGGATACGATTTGTGAGGGGCTTCCAGCTTGTAGTTAGGAGCTTGCTTACACTCATACCCCATAGGTTAGTGAGTCATTTTTATTTTAAAGGTAGTGCTTCTTGTTGGCTTTTTGGCCACCTTGTTGTAGACTCACCTTTCTATGACCCGTTGTCGCGGTTTGGTTTTAAAGATTGTTGTTGTCCTGTGAGCCTCCATTTCATACGCTCTTCTTCTACACACTTGGTTGTAGTTGGGTTTTGAGTCTGTGATCAATCCTCTTGAGTTGTCATTCATTACACAACACTCCATATAGTCATCATAGCTCCACCATGCTACTCACATAGGCTTAGGGGGCACACCCCCTAGTTCGATTCTTTGAACCGGTATCGTCGGAGCCATTTTTGATGTCACTCACCACCTTTGGAGACACACACGGCCTCTAAATCTTATTCGGATTCCTATGATTCCGAACCCGCCTTGTTCACTACTCCATCTAGCCCCATGGCTGGTACACATCCTGGCCCCTTTCAAGGGGCGATTGTTAGTAGTGGGCTCATGTCCATTCCACCTATCATCACAGGTATCCCTTCTACTGGGCCTATAGGCCCTGGTCCTAGTGGGTTCGTTGTCACTGCACACACTGTTGTTGGTTCACTACCCATTAGTGGTAGTTCCATTCCAACCACCGTTTTCACTACCACGCCATCTTTTATACCTAGGGGCAGTGGCCCTTCCACATCGATTCAAACTATCCCTGCCATACTATTGAATTTTCCTACTGTCGAAATTCAACCTCATCCACCCCCTGTTATGCACGGGAACTACGTTCCTGCAGCTACCGGCACTATTGATGGTCCTTCCCGAGCCAACCTCGGCTCTAGCTTACCTTTTATGGCTAGTCTCAACCTTCCAAATTTGGCACGGTTAACCAATGACCCCATTCATCACCACCCACAATGGCCTCCTATTCCTACCAAGTTTCCCTCAGACACCCCTAAGTTTGAGGGAAAGGTAGGAGAGGACTCTCAAAATCACATCATGTCATTCCACCTATGGTGTTCATCTAACAACATTGTGGATGACTTCGTTCGATGGAGGTTGTTCCAGTGCACACTTACAGGTGTTGCGGTCAAGTGGTATATCAAATTACCTCATGCTATGTACCCTGACTTCTCCTCACTCGCTTCGATGTTCCTTCAGTACTTCCAGTTAGTCGTTCGTTGTGACGACAGAGTAGAGATCCTACTATCCTATCGCTATAACATAGCTACCCACATCATAGATCATATCCATGAATGGCATCGTCGTCATAGTTTGTGTAATATCCAGTTAGAAGATAAGATCTTCCTCGATTGGTTCCTCAAAAATTTACTCCCCCCCATAGCCAAGGATGTCACATATGAGCGACTGCAAACCGAAGAAGAATCCATTCTTAAGGATCAACAATTCTAGCTAATATACACTAAGTTGGGCTATTTGTATACCGTCATACCCGATGCTCCCCGGGCCGGCACCTCACGCCGAGATACACTGGGGGAATCCCACACTACTGATGGAGTTATCACCTCTATTACCCAGCACCCTCAATTTTACTCGGGCTCTCCCATGATGCCACTGCATCCTGGAAATACCCATAGTGTTTCCCAACCAAGTTACGCCCTCAATTACTCACGCATGATGGCTCAATCCGGAGCTACTTCCTACTATGCACCTCATGATTACACCCCTGATTATTCATGTGTAATGCCCCAGTCTGGAGCCATCCCATCCTACGCGCCTTCTGCACCAACTCCTCATGTTCATGGACTGACTTGTTCGTCACACTCATTTTCTGGTCAAACGACCGGATTTGCAACCCCACCAGCTCCTTCGGTATATTATGCACCACGTGTGCAACCCACTCCGACTCTGGCCTTGACTCCTCATGTTTCTACGGGGCAGGTATACACACAGCAGAAGCTCCCTAATGAACCTGCCCCCTATAACTAATAGGGGCAGGGAAAGAAGAAGAGAGGTAGGAATCAAGGAAACAACCAGCCCTAAGGAGGCAGCCAGTAAGCCAACCCTCCAAACAACAACGACATTGAAACCCCTGCACAGAATCCCCAGCCTCCCGCTCGACCTAGGAATAACCCACAGTTGCGAACTAATCATCTATGTGGTATTTGCAACACCTACATCCATTACACTCATCGGTGTCCTCGCATGGCTCACGTCCAACAACTACTCCAAAATGATAGTCAACGTGATCCCAATGCAGCTACTCCAGCTCTGCCAAACCCTGCACCACCAATTCCTCTGCCTATGGTGCTCCAGAACCCCATCCCACACCAACGAATGGTTGCAACCCAACCCTTGTCTCCTCAAGATCCTGCAACCACTGCTGCAGCCCAACTTGCTGAGGCTGGTGTCCATCATCCACCCATCATATTATGATGTTATCGTCTGAAGTCAACCTCCATACTTGACAAAACCAGCATGGCTCCACCACAGAGACCACTGACCCATCAACGACATATACATCTACCACTCCTAACATGTCTCTGTACTTACCAAGACCCCCCACAAACGGGGCATCCATATTCCCACGGTTCCCTATTCATTGTGTCACAAACAATGCTACTGCCAGCTTTTCCCTCAACTACAGTATAGGTGATGACTTGGCCCAGTCTCCTATAGCCATGTTCGCTCTGGAAGTGCTTAAAAATTTCCCATCACAGCGTAAAATGTTGTTGTCCGCGCTAGGTGTCGTTGATCCCTCTAATTCTAGGTTGTTCACCTTTGCCTAGATCAAGGAGAACCCAGGATGCCATCCACCGTCGCATTCCAAGTACCAGTCACAATTCAGAATTTGGTCGTACATCGTACATTAATGATGAGGGGGAATCCACCTGCGTTATGTCAACCTTCATTTGGAAAAAACTTGGATTTCCCATCCTTCAACCTTCCACCACCTCTCTTCGTGCCTACGATGTCCGCTCTACTCAGCCCCAAGGGATTCTTATGAACGTTCCTATTGAGTTAGCTGGAAAAACGATGTTGATTGACATTGAGGTTGCCAATGCCCAACTTGATTACAACCTCCTCCTAGTTATTGCCTACATGTATGCCATGCGAGCCGTGACCTCTACCGTATTTCGACTCCTAATGTTCCCTCGTGATGGGAAAATCGTCAGCGTTGACCAACTGACATACTACGATCCGAGGGGCCAGCCACACCAGAGCTAAGGTTGGTGCATCTGCATGTAATAGGGGTGAAATCCCCATTACAAGTGGGTCAGATAGCTAGTTGGTTAGTGGGTTATCGTTTAGTGGTTAATGGGTTAGTGGTTTAAACATTAACCATTACCGGGTCAATGGGTTACAAGTTAGTGGCGAGTGGAATAGTGAGTTATGAATTAGGGGTTAATTGTTGGTGAATTAAATGTTAATGGCTTAATGAGTTGACATGTTATGAATTAGTGGCTTAGTTGTCAACAATTAGTGAGTTAGTGATCCACTAGTTATGGGTTAGTGGTTATTAAATTAGAAGGCATTGGAAGTTAATGGATTAGTGGGTTTGGTGTTAGGGAGTTAGTGGTTAGTAGGTTAGATGCCATTAGGAGTTATTTGGCCAGTGGGTTTGGGGTTAAGGAGCTAGTGGTTAGTGGATTAATGTCTTAGGATTGCAATCTTTTACACTCAACCTAACTAATTGCTAAATAAATATTACTTTTTTATCTATTATTTTTAAATAGTAAAATTATTTAATTTTAATTTTTATGATACAAATGTTAACGAGGGTTGTGAGCAACAAAGTCCCTGCCTTAGAAAAAAAATTGAAATGAAAATTTACAAGAAAATTAAAATAAAACAAAAATTGCAATTGCATGACTTCAAATCAAAATACAAAAATGTTGAAATAATTATTTTATAATTCCATGAAATATTGGACTGTAGACACAAATAACTCTATCGTGTTCGTATGTTGGTTGTACATCATCATGCCATATGATTGTCCTCAAGTTGCATCCGAATCGAACATTGTTGTGAATTGCCGAATTAAATTACTAGATACCTTACTTTTTAAAACCTTGAAACATACACGGTACAAATAAGACCTTGAAGCCTACATAGTACAAATAGTCAAAATTCTTTGAACACAAAGAAAAGTAAGTACAGTACAAATTGCCAAGATGCGTTGAACACCAAAGTACAATACCCATGAACTGCATCCTGGAGTACATAAATAGCTCTATCTTCCCCACAATAACAATGTAGATTCAAAATATTTGGCCTTTTATCCAAAAGAGTTGGATTTCTCGCCTGAACTACAACCTAGAGTACATAACCAGCTCTGTCTTCTCTGCAATAATGATGTAGATTCAAAATATTTGTCCTTTTTATCCAAAAGAGTTAGATTGAACTACAGCCTAGAGTACATAACCAGCTATGTCTTCTCTACAATAACGACGTAGATTCAAAATAATTGGCCTTTTTATCCAAAAGATTTGGATTTTTAGCTACATATACTTTGAACGGTGTTTATCCAACCCCTGTATACCTTAAAAATCCATGAGATATTTTGGAAGTATGAGTTGCTTTGAATTAAAAAAATTAACAATAAACTTTGTGACAAATATGAAATAATGAAGAGATGGTTGTAGTTGGAAGAGAATATTGAATATTAAAAGCAAAAATCAATCTAAAAAGGAAAAAAACATAAAAAGTAGGATACAGGAGTAGCATTTGGGAAAGTGCAGCCTTTGGGAAAGTGAACCAATAATAACAAAAAAAATGAAACTAGAAGCTTTCCTAAACATTTGTCATAGTAGTTTGGCATCTAAGGAAAATTCTAGTTGGTAATTTTTTTAATGAAATTATAAGCTTTCCTAAACTTTTGTCCTTGCATCTAAGGAAACTTCTAGTTAGTAAATTTTCTTTATGAAACAGAAGCTTTCCTAAACTTTTGTCGTTCCGTATAAGGAAATTTTTAGTTGGTAAATTTTGTTTTCATTCATATTTTTATTAGTAATTTCTATGGTATAGCACCAATCATAATCAAAAGAAATTTGATTCAGAATTAAAATAAATAAATAAATAAAGAGAATTAACCAACACTTTAGTTAAACTTTACAAATGTTGAAATATTAAATCTAGTTCTATGCAATTAGTGGAAAAAACCAGAAACAATAGTCTATGAGTACCGGAGGGACTAATAATGATAGGTTTTGTAAATAATTTTAATAATTTCTAAATGTTATCATTTCTAAGAATGCTAATGTAACATATTAATTTTACATGTTTATTGCATTTTTTAAGTTTAGTATCTAATTATCATCGTTACTTTCTTAATCATTAAAAAAAAGCATAGTCAATGTTTTTTTTAAACTAAATCTTTATTAATTGTGAATTTTTTCAGTTTTTTTAAATAATGAAAATATCAAAAGGAAAAATTATTATTTTTAAAAATATTTAAATTTTATGGACTACTCATAATAAATTAATTGTAATAGAGAGTTAAGCAAGGCTATCCTTTATCCCCTGTCCTATTTGGTATTTATATTAACATGTTAGAGGCATGTTTGAAAGGACCATATTGTATTGGCACTACTTTGGTTGGAAACGTAATCAACTTTCTTCTTTATGCATATCATATTGTTATTTTTGCTAGGAGCCCATTTAATCTTGACAAGCAACTAAGAATTCTCAATGTTTTTTGTTGTAGCTCTGGTATGTTGGCAAACACTAATAAGATAAAAGCAATCCAACAAAATTGCTTACCTTAGTTTTACATATGATAATAAAAACCTAGAGGAAGTTAATTTGTACAAATATCTTGAGGTTGAACTTCATCACAACCTTAAGTGGAACTATAGTGTTGATAAAAGAGATTAATGGAGGATGGAAAAAGCCTATTTGGTATTGATAATAATTGCAAAGCATCGTTTTTTGGCTCTGGGAAACAAAATGTCATCTTTGAATCTGTTGTGATTCTAGCTATGTTATATGATTATGAAGATTGATGTTGCAACATTTCGAGAAAAATATGGGGGAAAATCAAGTAAATCAAGAACAATTTTATGGTTTATAATCTAAAGATTAAAAACAATACACCTCATCCAATCCTCCTCTCATACCTTGGGCTTCCACCCACTAATAATAAGGATATAATTAGATATATATTGTATAAGCATAAAATAATTAATATAAGGGGTAAGAGGCTTCCCAACATTGCTTTGACTTCTAGTAAAGTCACTTGAGGCATAAGAGAGGGTGACACGAGGATGTTGATTCTTAGATAAACCTTTTGAGGATAAAGGGAGATGCTAATTTACAAAATAGATACCATTTAAAGCATTATCATAACTAATTTTAGAGCAAATGTGGTGCAACAATTAAATATAGTATAATAGAAAAATGAATCAAAATGGTGGCCTTCAAAAACAACCTTATCTCCAAACATAAATGTTCACCTCATAACATTAGCATCTCAACTTAGAGAGATTACATTTTGATTGAAAATGGTATTTAGATGGGTGCATTTTTATAGAAGTTCATATGTTAGGTTTTTATTTATTTATAAATTTACATCATTGACTAAGCCAAGGAACAATGAGTCGAAGCCCCGGTCATCAAGCACCAAAACAATTTTTTTCTTGCATCTTTTAAGGTGGTCAAGCTTAAGGGTTCCCAAGACATTTGATATTTCCTTGGGCCATCCTAAATTTTGGCATGGGATTGCTTTATGAGATGGGGAACCTCCCTAATGCTCCCAAGGGTGTCCCCTTCCATTTTGGCATGATCCCTAATTCCCTTGGGATGAGGAATTTAATAGACAAGTCCTTAAGGAGTGTCAACACATCCTCATGTAACCATTGTGTCAACACTCATGTAATCCACTTCAATACATGGATTAGCATAAAGAGATTTTTAAGCTCAAATCATAGGATCATTAAGTCTCCAATTTTTAATAGCATCAACCATTATGGACCTACATGAATTTATAGTATTTAATGCATTGCATCATGAGACATTATTAAAGAACCTAGATGAGGTCAATGTTCCCATATGAATTGATGATTCTTTCTGTAAGGCATGCAACTGCTAACTCTTTGGCCTTACAGTGAAGCATAACTTAGGATGTGTACTCCATTATCAATTATATGTGCAAAGCTTCCAATATCCATTTATTTGGCCTTTACAAATGTAAGGTAAGCTTGTTTTATGTGTAAGAAAGGTAACTAATAAGGTAAGGATTTTATCCTAAGTGATTAAGTTTTTGGTCACATATGCATAAGAACTATGAGAAAAAGGTGGTTTATACGGCTTTACTGCACCAAAGGATTTGCTAATACAGAAGTTGGATTTTAGGTGCAAGTCCGTGGATTAATTTGAGAACATCTTCCCTCATTTCGGTACAAATATTATTAACAATTTCAATGCAATGCCTTGTAGTATGTAAAGACCTATCCCATACTTTGATAACAACAACAATTAGATGTAAGGATCCAAACCACTCAACAACAATAATAACAACACCAAGAAACTTCTTCAATTTCTATTTGTTACAATGAAATTAACCCACATGCATGAAACTATCATTTAATAATTTATTCAAAAGTAAATACCAACAATATGAACCTCATTTAATCATTTGAAAAAAAAACAGATTTAGCTCAAAATAGAAGAACGAGTCATCAATTAACCGTTAATGTTAATAGTAACCAACAAGATTACATACATATAGGATCAAATCTGTCATTACAATTACCAAATCTACAAATAGTTTAAATAACTGCATGTATTAGGACTCAAGAAAAGCTTGGAGGAATACATGTAAGTAGCAAGTTGAAATTTGCCAATGTGCAAAAAAAAAATAGCCATAGACTAGCTTTCACAAGTAGCAACAAACATTAACAACAATTGTGGGGGACAGACTTTCCTCCCAACCAACCCCAAAATCAAAGGTTAATAACCCTCAAGTCCTTGATATTTAAGGTAATACCAGCTAACAATGAGTACCTCCCAGCAATACCACAAATCTCATATATCAATGTAAATAAAAATATCCTTAGTTACAAGGTGAAAAACAATTCAAAAGATGGAACCCCTTAATGCTCCTCGATCCTTCATATATCCCAAATTTAGGCACAACAATCAAAATTAAATATTATTTTATTGATGCGCACACATCCACGTGTCATTCTCATGCAAATAGTTTCTTTTTTATTTCATCATCAATCATTTTTTAGTGTGCACGTATTATTATTGTTGTTGACGACACCCAAGGCAAACCAAATTCTTTAGGGCCTCAGACTAGGTTAACATCTCAACCAGAGTAAACACATGAAGGCATTATTTACTTGTTTCTTATGGAAGGCATTATTTTATATGAACAACCATAAAATATATATATAATCACAACTCCATAGGAAAGTATAAATCCATCCCTTTTCTCATACTTTTCATATTAGAGGAGGTAATGGAAACATTGGTATTACATTAGTGATTGAGTTTGTCCCATCCCATTAAGTGATACTTATCTATAGATATTTCATTTGTGGTTATGGGCTCACATGAGATCTTTAATGATTTGGCCCTCTAGGGCCATGGAGTGGTTCCCCTATCCAACTCCAACTCATACCATGAAACCAAGCAATAGTTATAATCAAAATGTTAGCATCTTATTGTGAATATAAAAGAATTACATGATATCATATGCCATCATGAGATCATAATGTGAATAACAAATAAATGTATGTTAGTTGTCACATTCCATCAAGATAACATAACATCCTCATAACACGATATCGAAGAATATCATGCTAATTGTTGCATGCCATCATGAGAACATATCATCATCGTCATATCATGAATATTCAATAACTACATGCTAACTGTATGCCATTATGAGAACATATCATCATCATAACATCACGAATAGTCAAGAACTACATGCTAACTACTACATGCCATCATAAGTACATAACATTAAAATATCACCATGGATATCAAAGAACTGCATGCTAAGTATCACATGCCATATTAAGAACATGACATCACTTGAGCATAACTGAACTACATGCTTTCAACCGCGTATCATCATGAGTAGCATAGACCTACTTGACATCATAATAAAAAGCATAAAACTACATATCATGATAATTAACACAAGAAATAACATATGCATAAACATAATAAATGGTAATACACTATCATATATACAAATGAGAATGCATTTATCACATCTAAGGCCATAGTAGAAGATCATCTTCAATATTATCTTGGTATTCAAGTCGGTTCATGTTAGGTTCACCAATCCAATTGACTATAACAAAGATTAGACATTACATGCACCCCACCTTCAAGATACTTCATCTTAATGTTATAACAGATGTTCTCGTCCCCTTGAGGTTAAATCTAATTATCATAGAACCACATCTTATCAATCACATGTCCTTATTAGCAACATAACATTAACATGAGTAGAATAAAACCACATGGTATGTCATTATTAGTAACATAACAACAACGTCATAAGAGATATATTCTAAATTATAATATTCATAAAATTATTAGCTAGTGACATAACAACAACATCATAAGAGATATATTCTAAATTATAATATTCACAAGATATGGCTATTACTTTTAAATTTATAAATCAACTACTACAGTAAATGGTAAGTATTTAAAAATCCTTGTGGTTAACCAAAACAATTTGATCAATATCTCGATCTCTAGACATAGCATTGGGATAAAAATACACTCAATAGTGTGGAGGTCTCAAATTCTCTTCCCATAACAGTCTCACTTTTAAAAATAAATGTTAAATTCCCCTTTGATATTTGGCACTAACAACTTATGCTCATCCCAACTTCACATGAACCAAAGAGGTTCTTTTTAAGCACACATGAAGATAGCTTAAATATATGGTAACATAACATGTTGGCTCAAAACAAAGCTAGAAAATATTTAGCTTGATACCCTAAAACTTGACCTCAACATACAGATTACGAAAGTCAACAATCTCCCATCTCATCATCAAGAGAGAGACATTCCATCTTTATCCTTGTATAAGTTTCTCCTAGAGGGTTTTCCACGGTTTCAAGAACTCCTTTAGAAGTTCAATATGACATGAATACATGGAAGTGAGAAACAAGAGATTTCATTAGTTGTTTTCAGACTAAGAACTCCATATGGTTTTCATCCACCCTAAAGCACCCATCAAATATGCACCTAATCTCAATATCTTTAATAGCCATCAGACTCTATATAAATGAGTTATTTGTATGCAACTTGCTATTTTGTAATAATTTTCTAGTTAAGACCATAAAGTCTCATAAAATGGCCTTGTCACTTTTCATGTTAACTTAATATTTAAGCTAGTGTTTTTATCTCTTTTAATATAAATAGTGATTCACCCGTGTGTTCGTATATTTTTATTTTGTGGATAAAATCAACAAGTTTATTTTGGGAAATCTTTCTCCATTATCTTGATTCACATGTACCTTTTGTGAGTATTTATTATTACAATGTATAGTTTTCTTTAGACAGGGAACTCACATACTTAGTTGTCTTAACTCAGTTGGCAACTACCTCAACACAATCATCATGTTATGATATGTTTGTTTTCTCTTCTTTGATATATGGCATTCTTACCAAGGAATCAGTTTCTATCATACACATTAATGACAATTACTCCAATCATGCAAGTTTAATTTAATTGCCATATCTTAGTAAATTGGTCATGCTCTCATTGACTAGTCAATTTGCTTCATCGAAACCCAATAAATGGATGTCATGTTATCGATTGCATCCAGTAAGTGATGAATATAAGAGCAATCCACATATCAATGAATAATAAGTTTAAGTTCACCCTTGTGTATTCATCAACCATAAGCAATCATATTCATGAAGAACATGTAACTAATTTCATTGCACATTTATATCATCCATTCAAAGATCTTAAAATCCATGTCCTTGATGTTATGGGGAGAAGGTATTTAGCTCTTGTTCATCTATATTGGCCCAAATATTTATAATTACTCATTATCAAGGTAGTGTTTTACTGTTGAGTAATTCACTTAACTTACCAATCAATTTTTAAGAGGAGCATATGAATAGAATCAATATAGCAAACCTTATAAATAAACCTTAAGTGTCCATGCTCTTTTGGTAATTTCCACTATTCTCGTTGTTCTTTTGTAGACTTCCATGAACCAAGTTTACATATAATTCCCAACAATTGCCCAAAATCTTTATCAATGAAGGTTCTTATTCATGACCAACTTTTAAGTTCATATGATCTAGCAACTCTCATCAAACATTAATTACCTTTCTTGACATCCGACATGTATTTACCTTTCTTGATATCCGACATGTATTTTATATGAATTTATATGAAATAAGGAAAATTCTACTCATGTTCATCGTTAAGTAAATTTGTTATGGTTCCATCTAAAAAAATACTCCATGTTATAAGTATATTGGTATAAACTTATAATTGTTTTTCAAACATCATTCATGGAATAAGTTGCACCAACACGGAAGTGCAACAACCTTCATAAACTACAAAAGATGTGCTCAACTTTTAGGAGTAGTATAAGCGTTCACCAAATCGCCCCCGACTCGCCGGAATCCGGTAGAGAATATTTTGCTGAAACAACGATTTCGACTTTTTAAATTACAATTTGGGCAATCTGGGTCGTTTTGAAATAGGCCATTTCGTATAGATCAACTAAATCTAATCGCAGAAATTTTTTAATTGAAAAAATAACACTTTCCGTTAACAATCTAGACTGGTTTCTATACAAAATTCGTCGGCAAAGCGGGGCGATTTGGTGAACGTTTATCCTACGCGCAACTTTTACATCCTTTCTCCGTAACAATGCAATCATTGTCTTTGATATTTAACATGTGCCAAATTCTCACCTTGCAATGATAAGAGGAGATTCGTGGCTCTTTTATCTTGTCAAAAGTAGTCAATTGTATTAGCTACATCATAATTGGCTTTTAATCAATGCGAGACGCAATAACCTGAAATATCATTATCTTCTATAATTTTAATGAAAATTTAAAAATTTAAAATACCTCAATTAAAGATTAACAATAACACTTTAATAAGTTATTATTGTTAGTATTTGAAGTAACCTCGTAGCTTATCATTAACTTCGCTTCATTGTCACCTTCAACAAAGTTGATGTTTAATTTTCAGAGACTTGTTCAGGCCCATCTAACTAGAAGTTATGTTATGGGGTTGATAGGATCAATTAAAAGAAAGTGTATATCATCATAATTTTCTTAGGCAATAAAAAGTAGTAGTAGTAATTTGTTATGTAGTCATGATCCCTTCCTATGTTGAGACATTAACATGTTTAATAGTTATGGGTTAAAATGGATGTATGTTTAATCTATTTTTTTATATGTTTCTCATGAGGCAAAGTTCATCCGTTCAACACAATTTTAAATTAGTTTAGTTTACATATGAGACTTTTTCCATGTTTTAAGCTAATGATTAAAAAAATTAAGTGCATCAACTTAACTTGAGTTTAGAAAGAAAAGAAAAAACTTATTCAAAAAAGAAAATATTCATTTATCAAATCTTATTATAATATTATACAGCTTTTGAATTAAACCCATGGTGAAATTTCCCTTCATAAACTTCCATTTGGCACATAATACACAAATTATTGTTTTTTCCTCATTTCAAATTCCCTCCAAAGAACTTTCCTAAATAAAATTAGGAAGAAAAGGGGATTAATTGCAATAAAACTCCCTCGTTTCCTCGTTATTTCCACACTTTCTATTCTCACTCGTCATATTCCCTTCTCGTCTTCTATGTGTCATTCTCTTTCCTTCTCATCTTCTTCATGGTTAGGGTCTATAGGGTTGCATTCTATTTCCTTCTCATCTTCTTCATGGTTAGGGTTTATAGGGTTTTAAAGAGGTAATGAAGGTTAGGTTTCAAAAGGCTTTAAGGAAATAATTTTATATAAGGATTCATTTTTTTCTTCTTCCTTTTCTTTTCATATCTACATCTTTTTACTATAATATCAATTGTTAATCAATTATATTGGCTTGTTTTGCATCGAAAGGGGATATGGAGAGATTTGTTGCTTCATGGTTTTATGGTTATTTGTTTTGTAGGGATTTTAATATGTTTTGAAGTTTGTAAGTAAAATGCCTATTGTTTTGACAACTCCATAGTCATTGATTCGTAGATGTGGGGACTACTCTGAGGATTTCCATTAACTGTGAGGAGAATGGATGATGGAGGTCAATGGAAAAAAGCACGGTGGTGGGGAATACAAGCCCCCTCAACTAATGGGTGGATGGGGTCTAGATCAAGAGCAGTTGGGTTCCCTTTGATGAAATGGGAGGAGAGGGATCAAGGAATCAAGAGGCAAACCTAAAACAGACACCTAAGGGGAGATGGCCAAGGAAATGCATGCCCAAATCATATCGGATCCCATTGATGCAGATCAGATTGAGCAGAATATGAGAGTGTATTCAACACATGAAAAACCATGCCCTAATTGGGAAATTTGTGGGTATGTTACCTTCTAAAAAAATACCTAATCTAGTGGATTAGTTCTACTTGGAAGTCGAGGGGTCATTACGATTTATATCTGGGATCGAAAGGTCTTTTCACCATTAGTTTCATTAGTTTGGATAATTGTAACCATGTGATGGATGGAAAACCCTATTTCTTCTATTTAGGTGGCCTCATTCCACGACCATGGAAGGAACACTTTGATCCAGATAAAGAGGATATGAGAACGGCTCCAGTGTGGATCCGACTGCACTCCCTCCTAGGGGAATACTGAGATCCGGAGATGCTTGAGTACATAGGGAATAATATGGTAATTTTCATTAAGATGTCAGAGCAGATAGAGGTGCAAAGGTATACAGCCTATGCAAGGAGATGTGTCTATGTGGATCTTAATAAGGAACTACCAGAGCCCATTAACCTAACTTGGGAAGACAAGGACTGGACCCAACCCCTGGATTATGAAAAAATCCCCTTCTGATGTCGAAGATGTCATGAATATGGACACATGTTCAGTGACTATCCCCAAAACAACCCACCCCCTCCACCCAAACAACCAGTGGAGGTTGTAGAACAAGGGTTTACAAAAGTTCAATCACTCAAGAGAGGACGACAACATCAAGGAGCTCCAGAGGTTGATAAGAGGATATTTGTATCTAACAAGTTTGTGATACTAGAATACAAGGATGAGAAAGGTGCGAAAGGAGAAACCAACCCCGAGAAGCAAAAAGACAGGGATCTTCTTAAACATAAGCAACTAACTTTGACTCCCAAAATCAAAAGTATAAATGGATTGGGGTTGCTATGGACTTTAAATGAGGCATCCAAAGTGATTATAGGCCCAATTGAGGATTTTTTTCCAAAATAGAATCCCTAAAGTTTAGGAATAGGGAGAGGAAGGTAGGGAGGAGAAGACTAAGAAGAACAAGGCCCAATCTCTGAGGAGATGGAGACAAAGGAGGAAGCGGAGGACATGGGAATTGGTGATTTTCCTCTAGACAGAATAGAGAAAGCATGCAACAAAAGTGTAAGGGATATGTCGCTCAAGAACAGATATCCCTTCTCCAGCAGTATATAATCAAAGCTTAATCCATTAGTCCCTTGGGAATAATCCCAGGACCATAGAAGGACAACAAGAGGAAGCACGAGGAGGTGGCAAAAAAGCCAGGAAGGAAATCAAATTCCTAGTGCAATGCAGCAACAAGATTGAAGCTGGTGGAATCATGTAAGTACCCTACTATTAGGGTTGCAATAAGACTCTAATCTAGTTTGTGTTATGAATGAAAATTATAACCTAGAATATACATGGGCTCAACATCCCCCAGAAGGTTAGGATACTGAAAAATAAATTCCAGAAAGAAAACCCTACAATTATGTTTATCCAAGAAAATAAGTGCTGTGAGAACCATGTCATAGAAAAGAAAAGGAAGACGTGGAAAGGATGTGAATGAGTAGGTATTGATGCTACAGGATAGGCAGGAGGATTAAGCATTCTTTGGGATCCTACCAAAGTTACTCTATTAGGGTCCATGGATAACCCTAGTTCCATTTTTGTTGAGGTTCAAGTGATTGGGACTCCAATCATGGGAGTGGTAACTAATGTTTATGGACCCCATACCCCACAACAAAAATCAAGCGTTGTAGATTCTATGAAAAAGATTCATGAATGGGATGGTGGGAGGCACTGGATCCTAAGAGGTGATTTTAACCTAATTACCTCCTTAGACGAAAAGAAAGGCAGAAGAAGACATTCGAAGGCTGAGAATAATCAATTTATAGAAACTTTTGAGGAGTTGAAACTTGTGGGTATTTCATCTGGAAGTGAAACCTTCACTTGGAACAACAAAAGAGGGGGGGGGGGGGGGTGTTTCATGTTTAGTCACGGCTATATCGCTTTTTTATTCCAGAATCAATCATGGATTTAGGAAGTGATATCTCAACCTTGGTCTTACCGTTATTAGGTTTTGGCCACTGACTACATTCTTTGGTGGAGTGTCATGCGTTCTTAGTTCAAAAAAAACTTTAGGTTTGGGAAATTTTGGCTCATCCATCCAAAATTAAAAGACAAGGTGCAACAATGGTGGGTTGAATGGATAGGGGGGATGGTCAGATCATGTATAAATTCCAACAAAAACTCAAGGTGTTAAAGGGGAATATCAAGAAATGGAACAAGGAGGAATTTGGGAAATTTTATCTGACAAAAGAAATATGGATTAGAGAATAGAAGAAATGCAGAATCAAGAAATGCGAGAGGATTTTTCTACATAATCATGGCAGAGGCTACCCGAACTCAAGCTAAACTAGAGGAGAGATAAATCAAATAAGAAATATTGTGGAAACAAAAATCAAGGCTGAAGTGTTTTAAGGAGGGGGAAGGAATATCAAATTCTTCTACAGGGCTACTACCTAACAACGAATTCAGAATGTGATTCTAAGAATCAAGAATGGGAATGGAAAAACCCTAAAAACAAGGGAAGAAATTGAGGGGGAGATTTGTCAATTATTTCAAGACATTATGATGGGTCCCAATAGGGACAAAGAAAGGACAACAACAGGATAACTCAACATATCCCGTCATAGGTTACTCAGGATTAGAATAATCTCCTAATGAAACATGTCACTCTAGAGGAAGTGGAATAGGTTGTGGAAGAGATGTATGATGGAAAATCCTCGGGACCGGACGGTTTCACTATGAATTTCTTTCATCACTTTTGGGACATGATCAAGAATGAAGTATAGATGATCATGGAACATTCAAGAATATTGAAGCACGTTCTCTCAATGTTCTAAATGCAACTTTTCTCATGCTTATCCCAAAAAGTGCGGTAGCTGATTTACCGGGAATGTTCATACCTATAACTCTATGTAATGTTATTTACAAAGTTGTAACAAAGATTATTGCAAAACGGATTGAAACCTATTTTCCCTAATCTGATTTCCCCTGAACAAACGGGGTTTATTGAAGGAAGACAGATAATGGACGGAATCATTCTGGCTCATGAAGTTATTCACTCTCTAAAAACTGAACGAATCTCGAGGGTGATGTTAAAGCTCAATATTTCCAATGCATATGACAAAATAAGCTAGAAATATATTAGGGAACCCCTAAGGGAATTTGGAATCAAAGAAGACCGGATCAGCTGGATTATGGGCCTTATCACAACTACCTTCTTCTCCATGTTGGTCAATGGGGCTCCCACGGGGCTTATCAAACCATCTAGAGGTATTAAATAAGGAGATCCTCTCTCCCCATTCCTTTTTGTCCCAATAGTGGAGGGTTTAGGTTGATACATCAAGGAAATGAAAACCAAGGCAGCTTTCCAATCCCACCAACAATTTGTAGATGACACCATGATAAAGGGCCACCCCTCGGTTCAGGAAGCATGGGCTATCAAACGGTGTCTCATGCGATTTGGTGTGGCTTTGAGTCTTGAGGTCAATGAACGCAAATCCCATGTGTTCTTCTTCAACACCCCTAGGATAACAAGAACTGATATTTTTCGTATTCTAGGATTTCAGGAGATCCCCCTTCCATCCAAATATTTAGGGGCATCACTTGTAGACTCCATAGTTCGGAAAGGGTATTGAGTTGATCTGTTGGATAAAATGCAGCAAATATTGATAAGTTGGACATTCATACCACTCAATTTAGTGAGTATATTTGTCCTAGTCAAATATGTCCTCCAAGCCATGCATATCTATCTTTTATCATCCATGGCATCTCCCAAATCGGTGATAAAGGAGACTAGGAACTTTCAAAGTAAATTTGTCTAGAATGGGGGAAATGACCAGAGGAAACTGCCCCTGGTTAAATGGGAGACTATGTGTGCTCTAACAAAATATGGAGGGATGGGGTTACAACACCCTAAAAATATGAACTTCGTCTGTGGGGCCAAAATATGGTGAAGATGGGCAACCCACAACATGGATCCTAGGGATAAACTTTGGCATTGCAAATATGCAAATGGATGTGATAGATCAAACCTAATCAGGTAGTCGAAGGACAAGTAGGGATCCCATATTTGGAAAACGGTGAATCTCAGAAGAAATTTGGTTTAATAAAAATGATTTTGGGAAATCCAAAATGGGAGCTCGACATTTTTATGGGAAGATTCTTGGCAACAATTTCCAAACATAGGCCACGTTATGGATGTTCCTTGTCTTATGGAAGAAGGCACTAGAAAAGGGAAGTTACAGGTCAAGGATTATTGGGATGAGACATAGAGGAATATTGAGTTTCAAGCTTGGAATAAGGAGGAATGGTGGGAACAACTAGGGCCCATAGAAGAAGTGAATCTAATGCTAGACATGATCAAGGATAGAAGAATATGCATTCACGAAGGAGAGGATAAACCTCGTTGGGGGTATAAACTGAAAGGGGATTTCTCAATTA
This sequence comes from Pseudotsuga menziesii, assembly GCA_001517045.1. NCBI lineage: Eukaryota > Viridiplantae > Streptophyta > Pinopsida > Pinales > Pinaceae > Pseudotsuga > Pseudotsuga menziesii. The sequence goes on from LPNX010505564.1 coordinate 478,661, forward strand.
AGGTGGTCTATGAGATATGGGTGGGGTTCAATAATCCCCCCCAAGATAACATTTGGAAAATCCTATGGGAGGCTCAACTATGGTCGAAGAACTCTACCTTTGTTTGCCTCACAATTAAAACAAGATTATTAACTGGAGGCAAACTAGTAAAAAGAGGGTTCTACAGACCATACCAATGTTGTCTCTGTGGAAATGTTGAGGAAACCCTAACCATATCCTAGATCAATGCCCATTCTCCTTGTAATTGTGGGACAAAGGCTCAACTACATTCAGAGGATCTAAAAGGCAGAGAGGCAGACAAGATGTGACATTGAAGCAATGGTCCAGAGATCCTTTTCAAAACCCTCTTATCAATAAACTCTGGCAAATATTCCCCAGCTTTCTAGTCTAGGGCGTTTGGAGAGAAAGGAACTTTAGATATTCAAGGGGCAGTCCAATTCATAAAATAGGTTTTGCGATATTATCAAATTCAAAATCATGGATACCATTAGAGCGCAAACATGGGACAATAAATATTGGGAATCTGGTAGGAATGTGACCCTCATCTTGCGAGCCTAGTGAATTCTTGGACCTTTACAATGCTATGGTTGACCTTAGAACTAACCTCTCGCCCCTTCCAATCCTTCACACTAGTTGGCCCCTCTTGTCGATTTATTTAAACTTAAATTCGATGGAGCGTCAAAGGATTATCATGGTCCTGCAGGATTTGGGGCAATTGTTAGAGATCACATTGTGGGGATGGTGGGTTACAACTGAGGATACATTGGAGTTGATACGAGTAATGTTGGTAAGATTGAATGGATGATCCATGGCTTGCTTATGGTTCAAAGGCGACATCGGACCTCCTCATTGTAGAAGGAGACTCAAAGATTATCCTAGACATGGAGAAGTGTATCCACAATGGAATACCATACTCTAAGGTGGCTTCGAACTGAAGGTTGGGATGTTGACTAGAGAGGCTAGCTAGCCTCCTGACTTCTCATCTGGTCATTTAATTTTTCCACGTTCAAAGGGATTGCAATACAGTTGTAGACTTAATGGATAATATCGGAACCCATAAGCATAGGAATATCAAGGCTAGTTCATGGGAGGAATTAACTGATGTAACGCTCTAAGAAAGATGTGAAGGGAAGTTGGCCCGCCACATGTCTAAGAATATGAAGGAAGGGACAGGTGGTCACCAGGGGAGTCGGTGATTGGCCCCATGGTGAAATGAAGGAGGTACCCGCACATCATCCTACGAGGTGGGCATGTATAGAGGAAAGAACTAAGGCCTTACGTGACATTAAGAGGATACAAATAGTAGTCAGTTTGTGGTGAATGGCCATAGGAATGACAATGAGTATTCATGCAGGTGGATCTAAGTACCTAATGGATTGGATCTAGGGTATTGCTTTTGAGAGGTGGAGTTGCATCATGAAATGCAAGAGGACAATTATGGTAACGTTCTATTTAAATCAAGGAAAGTTGGCCAACTCCCTCGACATTCTGGTAAAATATCCATCATGCACCTTGTGTTTTTCCTATTTAAAGAGGGGTTCATTCTAAAATCTAGAGCTATCATGGATGAGGTGTTGAAGTTGATGGGAGAAGTGTCACATCCCCATCCCAATGAGACTACTAGTTGACAATGTTTCACCCACTTACTAGATCCCTAGGTTGGGAAGGAGGCACTAAATCATGCAATAAGGGATCTATGGGACCCAACAGAACCTTAGTTTGTTATTTAAACATTAAATTGGGTCATACAAATAATAAACATGGAGAAAATAAAGTGGTATTGCTTCAAAAGGACATTTGGAGGTTCATGGATACCTTGGGTGGCTAGATTATTCCTTACACATATCATGACTTAACCCCAAATTTGAAATTATGAGTAATGGAACATTCTTGGAAGCTGAAGAGGTTTCAGGTAACATAACATGAGCCCAAGTATTTGAATGGGTGAAGAAGAGTAACTCCCCATAGAAGAGGAAGAGGCTAGGAAGAAATTAGGTGCCACTTCGAGAGAGATTCACTGCATTTTATGACAACAATGATGGAAGATTCTATGAAAAGTCAAACCTGATTTCAGACCTATTAAAATATGACATTTCATGTCTAAAAATATCCTCTAATAGGGCACATTCGAATTTGGTGGCAGCAATTCGTATTTGGAGGAAGATGAAGGGTTGAGGAGAAGGACAAGTGGCATGGAGGTTACTAAACATCAGGGATGAGTTGGAGGAATCCTTAAGGGAGTGAATTAAACCTTGGAGGACCTTAAGAGGGTTATAAAAATGTCTCATGAGGAATTATAATGGATTTTTATCATTTGATAATTTTCCTTTGGCATTTTTGAAAGCACTAGCTTGTCCATTGCAGGGTCAGTGCTCACTTACCTTGCTAATGAGCCAATTTCGAGAGTGTGATTCTCATACAAGATGGTTGTGGTAGATTCCACCTTGACCTCTCATTTGTAGCTTAATGGATATTTTTTACTGCATATAGGAGGCTTCTACTATTCGTTACCCCTCCCTCCTCCCATTTTCTCAATCCCCACTTCAATATTTCCATATTTCTTTATGATGGCGCACTTGTGTGAATGGTGGTTGCGCCCCATTTAGTCCATTTAATGCCAAAGCATGGGTGAATTATTTATGGATCTGATATATGTCTCCCATATTCTCTGTAAGTCGAAATCAGCAGAAATACATATGCAAATGTCCACATTTCCAAGTTTTGTTGTGACTAGTTTCCATGTGTTGATTTCCCATTTCAATGGAGTTGTATATCCGATCTATGTTGTGGCTTGGATCTAATGTTATATGTTTTAAGTGAGCTATTAATATGTTTTAATGGTATATATTCATTATTCTATGTTCTGGACCATTATATACACAATTTGTGAGTCAAAGTTTAGCTTTTACATGTCATTTCCCTTAAGCAAATATCACTGAATTTATGCATTCAAATATGAAGCTTTACACCTCTGTTGCAGAACTATTAACCATACCAAATGAAATTAATTTAAGTCTAATACCAGTCCCCATACTCTATTTGACAATTTTGGAGGGTCTCCTAGGATTTGGAGAGCCATTTCTTCTCACACCCTAGGGGGAATTGCACCATAAACTACCAGTAACTTTACCATTTTTTTCAATGTTCCAAAATCAATTCGCATATGTATATAACCTGTCATAAAGTTATCATAGTTTCCATTTAGTGGTCCTAAGACTCACCATATCATTCCGTACCAAATTTCAAGCCCTATTGTGCCATTCGAATCCCCTAGAGTCAAGACTAGTCAAGACAAATTTTCCCCAAATTCTACCTTTGTTGGGAATTTTTGAATTGGCTCATTACAGTGGTATCATAACATGATATTAGCACCTATTTTAGTCCTATATTTTTTTTCCTTATGATGAATTCCCTCCATTAGAAACCGATACTAGATACATTAATAGTGGAAGAGAATAAAGTGAAGAAATCAATTCTAGGTACAAGGAGATTAGAAAAGAACTAGGATTTGGAGACATGGCTGATAAGGAATATCATGAGGACCTTAATACAATCATTAAATCATCTCTTGAAGGGTTTACCAAAAATTTTATGCAAGGTTTCGAATTGTTGGCTAGCCAACTTGGGGGCAAGTCAACACTAGGTAGTAGTAGTAGTTCACCTCTTGTTGAGAAGAAGACCAATGGGGAAACCATTTTTTTGAAGACCAGACCTCATAACCGACCCCATGAGTTCAAGAATAAAAATGGACCTGCAATACCTAAGTTTTTAGTGTCCAATTAAGGCCCTTACACTACTTATGATGTGAGGGAAGCAACAAATGATTGGCAGCAACTAAGTGATGAATGTAGGAAAGACCTACCTTTCGATCAATTCATTAGAGCCTCTCTTCAGTTTAAGCAAGGAAGAAGTGGGAATAGGGAACCTCATATTAATCATGAATTAAAGTACACCATGGGAAAAGTAACTATTCATTCCTTTGGTTGTTCCTCAAAAATTTCTGATAGTGCTTGGTTGCAAAAATTAAGTGTGTATTTTGAGTTAAATCCTATGGTTGAAGAAGATGCATTGAAAATGGCCATTTTGCATCTTGAAGGGGAAGCTATTGATTGGTGGTTCCATGGTATTAGAACCTTGGTACATGATCAAATTTTATCTTATGAGTGTTTCCCTGATGCACTAATGGAGAGATTTGAGAGGGAAGACCCCAAACTTCCTTTCAAAGAACTAGCACAATTGAAGCAAGTAGGAACTCCTGAAGCCTATATGTTAGAATTTGAAAATCTTTCAGTAATGGTTTCTAATGTATCTATGGATATGTTGGCTTTATTATTTACCAGATTATTGGCAGAACCTTTGAGAGGGCTCATGAAATCCCACAAGGCAACCACATTGAAGGATGCCATGAATTTGACAAGAGATTTGCATAATGTGTTGCCAAGAACCAAATACCCCCCCAAGCCAAATTTTCCTTCCAAGTTCAATAAAGGTAAGAAACAATGGCAAAAGGACTCCTCTACCAAAGAAAATAAAGGAGGACCAATCAAAGAATAACTTAGAAGAAAGAATCTATGTTTCACATGCCAACAACATTGGGTTCTGGGACATAAATGTGCCAAGGGGAAGGTGTTAGCATTATTAATCCTCCCTTGTCCAAATTTGGTCATATGTCTAAATTGGGAATCATGTCTAAATCGAGAGTCCATCCATTCTATTTATAGTCATTAACACCATTGGGTCCACTTGACCTAATTGGGGCACATGTTTCAGTTACTAAAGTGTGGCGAACACTAATTGAGGCTCACTGCCACTGAATGCACTTGATTGCATCAGTTTAGGAGCCTCCTAAACCAATCCCTACAATTTAGGAAGCCACTGGGAGTGCTGAAACCAACCAAGGTCAGTTCACTTCAATTAATGACTAGTCGAGCTAAGTTAGGAGTCAGTTACATTCAGTTCTAGTCCTCTACATTCAGTTAGCACTAGGTTTACTTGACTGCACACATGTGGGGCGCATTTCTCACCTACCACAGTCAGTTAACCTTAGTCAACACTGAATGTAACACTTGAGTTGTGTTTTAGAGCTCTGATGAACTCCGGTTATGGTTTAGACAAGGTCAGTTAACTACTGAGTCCTCCGATAGTGATTTAGACAAGGTCTTAGTTACCTACAGTCAAGTAGAGTCTATCAATTCGAATCTCCTCATGTGGATTCGAATTTCATGTGTCTATTAAAGCCATTTTACTTCATTGTAATTATCATCGGATTACTTTTTTATTAATGAAAGCATTCACAGCTGCAAGCCATTTTTGCACTGTTTCATTCTTCAATTGTTGAGTAAATTGTGAGATCCACTTTGTGAGTTGTGTATTTGTCTACAGATCTATGTGCTCAAATTTACATGGTATCAGAGCCTCGGTGGAAAAGAATCCTCTCCTCCTCAAATCTCCATCTGGATCATTTTTTTTGGCAAATTGCTCTTTCCAGTACTGCACCAAAAGCGGAGAATTTACCACTTAATATCCCAAGTTAAGAAATTGTTGATCAAGCTTGCTTGATCAACTATGCTGGGTGTGAAGGAAATTCCAAAAGTGCAAACTGTCGACCTTACTTTGTATGCTTGATTGTGTGACAGGTTATCAGCTTTTCCTACAGCATTCACTACAAGCAGCCCCTTCTTCTCACTGGATTCGCTACAGTAGCTCAGTTCTTCCTACTACATTCAAAATGGGTCGTTCAATAGAGCCTCTCACTCCCTTCAACTATCACCAGTGGAAGGCAGACATGGTGGTAATGCTTCACACCAAAGGGCTCTTCAGACTCATAGAAGAAGCAGAGGAAGAGCCAGATTCAAATAAAGACAAAGCTAAGTACATGAACAGGCTTGATGAAGCCCATGGACACTTGCTCCTCTCAATCTCTAAAGATCTTTGATTCCACATCCTAGAATTGAAGACTCCCAAGCTGGTTTGGGACAAGCTTGCCTCCCTATTTGATAAGCATGATGAGATGAGGATCCATCAGCTAGAAAATGATCTGATTACTCTCAATCCATCCAACTTCAAATCTCTGAATGAATTCTTCACAAAGTTCAAGAATCTGATATATCTATTGAAGCAATGCAAAGTGGATAAGGATGAAGATCAGCTCATCCTTGTTATTCTCACAAAGCTTAATTCAAACTACTCAGTCTTTATATCCACCTTCCAAATAGTAAGGCTCACTACTCAAAATTAGAAGATGCCCACTCTTAATGCTTTCATCCAATCTCTTATTTCTGAGAATGATAAATTGATCTAAATGGGGATCATTCGATCTCCCAAAGATCTAGCTCTAGTTTCAAGAGGAGATAAGGTAGTGGATGACAAAGGGAAGAAAAGAGATGAGTCCCTTGTGAAGAAAGAGCAGTCAAAAGAACCTTCAGGTTCGAAGAGAAGCAATAAGAATGGCAAACACAAGGTCCTCTGCTCTTACTGTGGAAGGGGCTTCCATTTAGAAAGCTCCAGTATGAGAAGACAACTTGATGAAATGGCTCTTCTCTTGAAAAGGCACAACATTTTTGTACCTGCTAGCGCAAGGAAGGAAGACTCTGAAGAAGAAGAAGAAGAATACCAAAGGAAAGGACATGCACTGAAGTCTTGCTACACATCACCACCTGTCTTCCTCATTGATTATGGAGCTTCCAACCATATGGCTGCATCCAGAGAATCATTCTCTTCTTTTTAGTCCTTTGATGGTCCTAGTATTCAGATAGGAAATAACACTAAAGTCAAAACAAAGGGGAAGGGCTCTATCCAACTTGAACATGGAAGGTTCAAAGATGTGCTATTTGTTCCCTCCCTAGCTTCAAACTTGTTATCTGTTTATCAGATGACCCATACTAAATCTCCAAAGCGAGTGATCTTTGGTCCTGACTCAGTGGAGATCATAGATATCTCTACTGGGAGCATCATAGCAAAGGGTACTGCAAATCATGCTTCAAAAGCATATGAGTTCTCACATTTCATGCCTCCTTTAGAACCAGTGCACTCTCAGCAGCCACCTGCAAGGGAAGGTAAAATAATTCCATCTACTTCTTTTACAGCTTCTATCTGTATTGCAGATCCATCTATATCAATTTATGACCTTGAGATTCAGGGTGACTCAAATCTAGATTCAGTCCCTACTTCCAAATTGGAAGCTAGGAAGATGACTGGAAACTCACCTGACACTCAGAAAGGAAAGACTCTTGCACTATGTCATGCTATTTTACCTCCTTCAGGGAGATGCAATAGACTTCCTAAAGATGCAATATGGCAAGGGCTCAGTATTACTACATTCAGAAGAATGGATATGATCATACACCTCTTCATTCAGCAAGGGACAAAGGTTACATTCCTCCTTCCTCCCATCATCATTTTTGGAGAAGAAGTAGAAGTCTACATGCCAGGCCCCAGAATACCTGTGCACAGCACACCATGCATGTTGCTTCACTACCTCACAGAGATGAATATTGCAGCAACATATTTTCAAATTTTTCAAACTTGAGACCTGATTCTACCTGCTTAACTAGAGGGAGGTATTTTTTCCCATGTGGTTTTTGCCCCAGCTCCTTGTATTAAGCAGTTACTTTATTTTACTTGATGTAATGGGTGACCTATGGTCTTAGTTAGCAGGGCCCACAATTTTTCCAAGTTAGCATTCAAGGGGGGTGTTAGGATTATTAATCCTCCCTTGTCCAAATTTGGTCATATGTCTAAATTGGGAGTCATGTCTAAATCGAGAGTCCATCCAGTCTATTTATAGTCATTAACACCATTGGGTCCACTTGACCTAATTGGGGCACATGTTTCAGTTACTAAAGTGTGGGGAACACTAATTGAGGCTCACTGCCACTAATTGCACTTGATTGCATCAGTTTAGGAGCCTCCTAGACCAATCCCTACAATTTAGGAAGCCACTGGGAGTGTCGAAACCAACCAAGGTCAGTTCACTTCAGTTAATGACTAGTCAAGCTAAGTTAGGAGTCAGTTACATTCAGTTATAATCCTCTACATTTAGTTAGTGCTAGGTTTACTTGATTGCACACATGTGGGGCGCATTTCTCACCTACCACAGTCAGTTAACCTTAGTCAACACTGAATGTAACACTTGAGTTGTGTTTTAGAGCTCCGATGAACTCCGGTTATGGTTTAGACAAGGTCAGTTAACTATTGAGTCCTCCGATAGTGATTTAGACAAGGTCTTAGTTACCTACAGTCAAGTAGAGTCTATCAATTTGAATTTCCTCATGTGGATTCGAATTTCATGTGGCTATTAAAGCCATTTTACTTCATTGTAATTATCATCAGATTACTTTTTTATTAATGAAAACATTCACATCTGCAAGCCATTTTTGCACGGTTTCATTCTTCAATTGCTGAGTAAATTGTGAGATCCACTTTGTGAGTTGTGTATTTGTCTACAGATCTATGTGCTCGAATTTACAGAAGGCACACTACATTGAATTTTTCTCTGAAGATAATGAAGAGGAGGGGAGGAGAAGGAAGCACAACTTGCAGCCCAAGAAGAGGGTTACGAAACAATAGAAGAAGAACAACCCACTCCTGAGACAGGAAAAATTGCAGTACTCTCAGGTGTACTGGGATGCCATGCCTTGAGGCTCAAGGGTAACATACAATGCCAAAAGGTCACGGTTATAGTGGATGGTGGTGCCACTCATAACTTCATAAATGAAGCATTAGTGGAGAGGAGAAAGTTACAACCTGAAACTTTTGATGGTTTTACAGTCATCATTCCAGTTAAAAATTCTATGGACTTCACTAAATGGATTCTAAAGCTTAAAGTTACTATAGGAAATCATACTACTGGAATTTTTTATGTAGTGAATGTGGCTGATACAAATGTGGTTTTGGGAGTACAATGGTTGTATTATTTAGGGAAGAATATAGTGAACTATTAAGTCCCTAAAATGAGGTTCAAATATTCGGAAGGGAAACCCATCTTGTTGAGGGGAATGCACACTTACCCAAATCAAGTGGTGTCCTCTCACAACATGAGGTCTATCTTGAGGCATGGAAATATATAATGGACTGATGAATATTTAATTACATATCCTAAACCTCACTTGCATGTTTCCAAGCATCCTAAGGAGAGAGAGAAACTATTGAGAAAGTATGAGACGGTTTTTGGAGACCTTCCCCTAGGAAGACCACCAGAGAGAGGAGTGGAGCATATCATTGAGTTAGAAATAGGAACACAACCTATCAAAATGTATCCCTATAGACACCCCAAAAGGATTCTATATGAGATTAAGGAATCCATTAAAGAACTCTTGGAGTTGGCTCTCATAAGGCCTAGGTCAATCCCATATGCTTCTTCAGTTGTTATGGTAAAGAAAAAGGATGGAACTTTGAGGATGTGCATTGATTTTAGAGAATTTTATAAGAAGAATATGAAGAATAGATATCCCATCCCAAGGATTGACGAGCTCATGGATGAGCTCCATGGAGCCAAGTTCTTCTCAAAGATTGACCTTAGATTTGGTTATCATCAAATTCGAATGAGGGAAGAAGACATACCAAAGACTGCTTTCAGATTCCACAATGGTCACTTTGAGTTTGTTGGCATGCCCTTTGGCTTGAAAAATTCACCTACCACATTCCATTCATGCATGAACAATATCTTCCAGAAGCAACTCCGTAAGTTTGTACTAGTTTTCTTTGATGACATTCTTATTTACAATAAACCATGGAAGGAAAATTTGCATCATCTAAAAGAGGTACCAAAATTCTGCATGATCAATCTTTGTTTGCTAAGCTGTCAAAATGTGAGTTTGGTTTGAAAGAGCTCTTATATCTTGGACACATCATTGGTCAAGATGGTGTGAAGGTGTACATGGAGAAAATAAGAGCCAATATAGAATGGCCTTGTCCCAAAAATCTCACTGAATTGAGAGGATTCATTGGAATTTGCACCTACTATAGAAAGTTTGTGAAGGGGTTCTCCCAACTCACTCCACCTCTCACTGATTTGACAAAGACAGATGATTTCCAATCGAATTAAGGGGCTGAAAAATATTTCCAAAGAATGAAATAGGTAATAAGCAACTGCCTCATTCTAGCCTTGCCTGGTTTTTCTAAACCATTTGTCTTGGAATGTGATGCATCAGGAGAAGGCATTCGAGCAGTCCTAAAACAAGGACACACCCAATAGCTTTTGAGAGTAGGAATTCATAGCCGCATGAGAATCTTTACTCTGTTTATGATAAATAAATGTTAGCCATCATGCATGCTTTTATCAAGTTTGGACAATACTTGGTGGGGAACAAATTTGTGGTCGAAACTGACCATAACAACTTAAGGTACTTCCTCACTCAAAAGGATCTAAATGAAAGGCAGCAAAAGTGGTGAGTAAGATTCAGGAATTTTACCTTGATATTGAATATGTGAAGGGAAAAATAATGTGGTATTTTATGCCTTATCTAGAAGACCTTCTATTTCTCTAATGGATGTAGCAGAAAATTGGAAAGCCACATTAGAAGTAGAGTATGCCAAGGATAAGTTTTCTTGTGAACTTTTTGATGGGAATAACAATAATGACAGGTATAAGGTGTTGGAAGGAATCATCTACTACAAATATAGAATCTATTTGGTCCCTAGTTCGAGTTTGAAGGAGAAAATTTTAAAGAAAGCTCATGATTCTCCTCTAGTAGGTCACCCCGATTTCTTCAAAACATACTGAATGTTGAGGGAAATATTCTCATGGAAAGGGTTTAAGGCTGATGTCATGAAGTATGTTAATGAATTCCCCACATTTCAGCAAAATAAATTGGATCACACTTATCCAACTGGCCTCTTACACCCCTTGCCTATTCCAGAACAAAAATGGGAGAGCATTTCCATGGACTTCATCACTAGTTTTCCCAAGGTATTTGGTAAGGATTGCATATTTTTGTTGGTGGATAGGATCACTAAATTTGCTCATTTATTTGTTGTTACTAACACTTTCACTGTTGCACAAGTGGCTGAACTATTTTTTAAAGAAGTTTCCAGATTGCATGGGCTTCCTAAGAGCATTGTTAGTGACAGGTATAGCAAATTTTTTAGTGCATTTTGGCAAGAACTCTTCAAAATGGTGGGGACAAATTTGACACCTAGCACAATCTGACATCCAGAAACTAATGGCCAAACGAAGAGGGTAAATCAATGGTTGGAAGGCTACTTAAGTAACTATGTTAGTGGGCAACAAAAAGCATGGATAAAATGGTTGCATTTGGGTGAATTTTGTTACAATAGTACTTTCCATATGTCCATTGGCATGTCTCCTTTCAAAGAAATTTATGCTTATGATGCATCCACTTTTATTGACCACATTTTTTTTGATAGTAGAGCTCCAAAGGCTAAGGATTGGATTGAAGAAAGTCAATAAATTTTGAAGGTTTTGAAAGATAACTTGTAGGTTGTCCAAAATCAGCAAAAACAATATGCAGACCAACATAGAGTGGAGAGGCATTTCCAAGTGAATGACATGGTGTATTTGAGGTTGCATCCATACAAACAAACCACCATAAACGGTAAAGGTTTAGAAAAATGCAAACCAATTTTGTATGGTCCAAAGTGATTCGAAAGGTTGGAGAAGTGGCCTATGAATCGGAGCTTCCCATGGGAAGTAAAATTCATAATGTATTTCATGTTTCATGTCTAAAGAAGGTTATATGTTAGCATATTCCAGTTTCAAATACTTTACCTCCTTTGGATGATGAACAGAATCTTGAGAACAAAGGAGAGAAGGTTAAGAATCATAACAATAAAAGAATCCTTGGTACAATGGAAGGATTTTCCTAGTGAGGAAGCCACTTGGGAAGATGAACAAATTTTGCAGCATCCAAAATTGGCATTGCTTGAGGACAAGAAATATTGGGTGGGGAGGATTGTCATGTCCCCATCCCAATCAGACTACTAGTTTACAATGTTTCACCCACCTACTAGTTCCCTAGGTTGGGGAGGAGGCATTAAATCTGGAAATAAGGGAGCTATGGGACCCAAGAGAACCTTGGTTTTTTATTTACACATTAAATTGTGTTAGATTTTTATCATTTAAGCAATATGATCTTAGGATCTTACCTGAGAGAATAACATGCACAACAATCAATCACAAGAGACAATAGACACATAGATTTTCCTCGGGGAAACCATAAAGGAGAAAACCTCACAACTTCCTCATAGATAGAATGAGCACCAATGGTAGCAGTAAAACCCAAAGATAGAAAAATCATCTCCAACAACTATTCTCTCTCTCACTTGTGTGAGCTCCTCCTCTCTCACCTATGCGCTATAGCTGAGTGAGTGTGTGTATCAAATAAAGATGCTCACTCTCTATTTATACTAGTTTTCGGCTTGACAATAACTTACCAAGGCCGACTGAGTCTAGGAGAGTCTAATAACACTAGTGCCCCACAATTGTGGGGACTTTACCCCTGACTTACAAAGGATGGTTAATCTCTATGAATTTACATGACTTGATTACATTAATGAATCTCTCGATAGGAACATCGAGGACCAATGAAATATACAAGTGAATACATTCCGAAGTTACAAATAAATCAACACTCCCTATTAACTATGAAGGTATTATCTTGACACAATTCATTAGCACAAGTCTTCTTCTCTAGATCATTATCAAAGATGGATCATCACTGGATCATCATCATCACTGCTCCGCTATCTCGATCAAATGGTGTTATCTCTCAATTCTGCTTGTCACAGGAAATTCTTAAGAGCCATCCCTTTTTCATGCTGGTTGTAGGCCTAGCCTCCATGTAGGTATTCATCTTCTTTAGCACTTATATCTTACCATGGGAGGAACACATCCAGCATCCATGTCAGAAAGGCCCACCCAGCACTTATATCTGACCATGGGAGGAACACATCCAGCATCCATGTCAGAAAGGCCTGCCCAGCACTTATATCTGACCATGGGAGGCCCAGCTTGTCACCATGTTAGAAAGTCCCAACACTTATATCTAAACCAGTCCAAAAGGCCAAACACTTACATCTGAACCAGTAAAAAATGCCCAGCACTTACATCCTCTAGCATGGTAGGACATACCATCTACCATTCGATGAAAGGACCAACACTTGCATCCTCTGGCATGGTATCTACCATCCGAGGAAAGGCCCAACACTTACATCTGACCCAGTTAGAAAGGCCCAACACTTACATCTGACCCAATCATAAAGGCCCAGCATTTACATCTAACCCAGTCAAAATGGCCCAACACTTACATCTAACCCAGTCATAAAGACCCAGCACTTACATCCTCCGACATGATAGGACACACCATCTACCATCTGAGAAAATTCCTAGCACTTACATCCTCTGACATGGTATCTACCATCCGAGGAAAGGCCCAACACTTACATCTACTGGCATGATAGGACACACCATCTATCATCCATAGAAAGGCCCAACACTTACATCTACTGGCATGATAGGACACACCATCTATCATCCAGAGAAAGGAATAGCACTTACATCCAATGGCATGGTAGGACACACCATCTACCATCCAGGGAAAGGCCCTGCACTTACATCTGACCATGGGAGGAACCAATCCTACCACCATGTAATAAGGGCTATGCACTTACATCTGAGCATGGGAGGAACCAATCCTACCACCATGTCAGAAGGGCTCAGAACTTACATCTGGCTATGGGAGGCCCAGCCTACCACCATGTCAGAAAGGATTTGCACTTACATCTAACCATGGGAGGAACCAATCCTACCACCATGTCAGAAAGGCACACAGACTCATCACTTCCCCTTGGAAGGAACCTCGATCTGGAGAACACCAAGCTTCTCCCTGAAGGACTCAAACTTCACTCTAGCCATTTCTAGCATAGAATCACATCAGGGTTGATTACGTCCAAGGATAACTTGCGAGCTTTGCCAGGACCGATTACATCCGAGGACAACCTACAAGACTATTTACGTCTGAGAAACCTACGAGCTTCACTAGTATTTTATGCTTGGACAACCTACCTCACCGGCTATGCTAGAACTCCCTCTTTCGAGAGATCTCAATCTGGATCACAAACTGGAGCTTCACTGCTCCTCTTTCCCAAGTAGTCGAGCAAGTGGCAACATATTTTTCCTCGACTGTACTTAGTGCCATGCAGGACTGCTTCCTGCTAAACCATGAGATCACGCCTGATCCCATACTGAAGCAGCACCCCGAAGTGCTCTTATTATCAATGGCACTTCCTGCCCAATCCAAATGCACATAACCCTCCAGTTTAATCTTCTGATTCACCTCATACTTGAGCCCATAGTCAATTGTACCCTTCAAGTACCTCAGAATATGCTTTGCAACAATCAGGTGAACATGTCTCAGATCTGTCAGGAACTAGCTCAATGTGTTTATAGCAAAGCAAATATCTGGTCTCGTGTTCGTCAAGTACATCAAGGAACCAATCATCTGAAGATACATTGTAGCATCAACCGACTCCAATGAAGCATCGCTCAATAGCTTCAAGTTCAATGCCATAGGTGTGGCCATGTCCTTGCAATCCATCATCCTGAACCTCTTCAGGATCTCTACTACATACTTCCCTTGTCCAAGGGAAATTCCATTCACACTCTACCACACCTCCATGTCTAGAAATTAATGCACCATACCCAAGTCCTTCATCTCAAACTCGGTAGCTAGTCTCATTCTTGCAACTTTAATGAGTTCCACTTTCCCTGTCATGAACAAGTCATCGAGATATAACAGGAGCATCACTGGTCTTCCAACTTCAACCTTGAAGCAAAAGTTGGAATCTGCTTTACTCTCAGTAAATCCTAGAGTCATCAGTGAGTTGTCCATCCTGTCGTACCATGTCGAACATCAGGATCTTCTACAGTCACTCTCTCTAAAGCGGAGCATCATTCTCCCTCTGCCTTCCGTACTCTATGTAAGGGATTTTGATTCTATGTCTGATGTTATGTATGTCTTCATGTTCAAAGTAGGATTAAATTTTGTTATGTTTCGGGTTTTTAAAAGGATATGGGTTGATGGTCTTCATTCTAGTTCTAGTCTGTGTAAGAGGTCTTTATTAGTTGATGTATGTATTCTGATTTTGGTTAACTGTCTTGAAGGGATATGTTGTAAACACTCTATGGAGAGGCAGTGGGGACATTTTGATGGGTTCGATTATTGTATGGGTTTTGTATCACTTGTCATAAGTAGTCGATCTAAAGTCATGTGGATGTAATATTTTATCTTTAATATAATATAAAACTTCTTACTTACAAAAAAAAAATGTTTGTTGTTTTAAGATATTAAAATATTTATTTGCTTTGGGTTTGTTGACCCAGATCTCTATTTTCAAAAGTTATATTATAAAAAGGATGCAAAATTGCATTGACCATATGTCCCCTGCATACTCAAAACTTTCCTTGTCTTCATTAAATTTGAGAGTAGGATGGGTAAACCTTGATTCTAATGATTGTGTCAATGTATGCTTCTAAAAACCATCTATTAATTATAAATTCATCAACATTGAACTACTAATAGTCTAACACAATTGCTTATGATGGCATGCATAATTCAAGAGAATTAAGTAATAGATCTCCAATAACTAACAAATTTTATGGAGAGTTGTAGTACAATAGATGTTCAAAAGTATTTCACATTTAGAAGCAGTTTCTTTTGTGTTATGAATCATGTTTTAGATTATGTAGGACATACAAGTCTATGATCTTGAAGCATTAGAATTGCATGTATAAAAAAAAATTAATAGCTAATACAGTTCTCAAGCAATGCAAAAATTTGATTGATCCATTCAAGGATTTTTCACATTTAGAAGTTGTTTCTTTTATGTGTTTCAAATCATGTTTTGGTCTTTGTAAGCCATACAAATCAATGATCATGAAGTGTTTTGTTATCTCCCAAAATAAATTTATTTTGATAGTATGAAGAATTTGATTTATGTAATAAAAGATCTCAGGATGACTAACAAATTGAAGGTCTCTGTTTTTTATATGGTTGAAAAATTTGGAAGTTATAGCTTTCTGTGGCTTAGGCGAGGCTTTTAATAGCTCATTAGCCACCGAAAGGCTATGTTTCAACAGTTAACGGTTTAACACAGGATAAAAATAAACCATCGAAAGTGGGCCCGAGCGAGTAAAATGGAAAAACACTTTCAGTGGCTTAGGCGAGACTGCAAATGACTCATTAGCCACCGAAAAGTATTTCTTTCGGTAGCTTAGGGAGAAGACCAAGAAGGGTGTTAACCACCAAAAGTAGATAGAAAGCGACATTGGTAAAGGCGCTTTCGATGGCTTAGGAGAGACTCGAGACAGCTCATTAGCCACCGAAAGGTGATGCTTTCAGCAACTTATCAAACAATTCAAAGCAGATTTTAACCGTCGAAAGCAGGCAAATAAGCGTCGGGGGAAAAGCGCTTTTGGTGGCTTAGGCGAAAGTTTGGACATTTCATTAGCCACCAGAAGGACGGGTTTTTGGCGGTTAAAAGGGTTTTTCGATAAGGCCGCTATCCGCCGAAAGCTAGGTTTCACCGTGACACTGGGATAATGGTTTCGGTGGCTTAGGTGAAAGGGATATCACTTCATTAGCCACCGAAAGCTATCTTTTCGGTGGCTAGCACACAAAATTCCAAAGGCTATTAACCACTGAAAAGGTAAAATGTGGAAATGGTTAGAAAGCAGTCAAATCAAACCCCGTCAGCAAGATAAACAATTAGTGAAGGGCGTGACAAACCACCGAAAGGACTTGAGCCTGCATAACCGCGTGTGGAAATAAGTGAAGGAGGTCGTTATAGAACTGATAAAGGACTGATAGGATTGGAAACCCTCATTTTTCTTCCACCTGTCCAAAAGAACAACAGAAAGCTCACCAAGTACCCAGGCTGATTTGTAATATGATTGTTGGGAAAAGGAAATCGAGAAGATCAGCTGATGCCATCACCTTATGACCTCGACATCCTTCATGACAGCAAAAACCCTCATAATCAATGCCAAAAAAAACTCCAACACATTTCACTTTCAATCTTAGCATTCCTCTCCACTAGGAAAACCATCTCTGAGAAAGCATCCTACTAACACACTATCATATAGAGCTTAGAATTTTTTTTGCAGGTATCCAGGAGTGGCATTCATCAAGATGAAGAAGGTAGGACCTGCTCCCAGGCAGGAGTTGGGAGATATCAGCTATTTGGAAGCACAACCAGAGGTCTGTAAACTCTTCCAAGATGTTGGCTGCTACAGGTTTTGTGAGAAGATACAAGGTTCCCATCAGCAGGTGGTTGAGGTATTTGCCCTCTCATTTGATGGTTCAAAGGAAGTCATAGGCAAAGAGGAATTTCACATAGATGAAACCCTGATCACTGAAGTGACTGAACTCCCTGGCACAGGAGAAGAAAAATGGTTCAAAACCACCATACCAAAAGATGTAGAGTTTAGGTCTTACCTAAAGCCTGAGCATAGAGGAGTGGTGTGGAAGAAGAGTGTGCCATCATCCTAGTTGGAAGAGAGGTGGCAACAACTACTGAAGGCCATTGTGGTCTACCTAACATGTGAAGGAAGATATAACTGAGCCATGATATACCATTTCAAGTTAATGAACCACTTCACAGGTAAAATCCCACTAAATTTTCCCTCTTACTTACACAGAAGTTTGGGAAAGATGGCACACCAAGTGAAAGCCCAGCCAACCAAGATTGCTGGAAGACTATCTCACCATGGCCTTATCCAACTGCTGATCCAAGAGTTGTTGAAAAGAAGGAATATGGCATGGCCTTATTTCTTGTTTAGGAATGGATTTGATACAGGCCTTCAGCCATAAGAGAAGGGGAAGTCTCTTGCCAAAAAGTACAGCACACCAAGGAGTGGGAGAAGAAAGAGGAGGGCTATATCCCCAGCAGCAGCAGAACAGCCTCCCTCCTCTTCCAAAGCCAAGAAGGTAAAAAGGAACTTGGACTTCAGTGAGAAGGGACAAAAAGTTAAAACACACAATCAGAATATTTTGAATCTACCCTACTCAGATTATGAAGAGGAGCAAGAGGAAGGTGCTGACCTAACTCTACAAATTGTACCAGTGGCTGAAGAACTACCATCCCCCACACCAAAGGAGCAAGAGGAACCAGCAGAGAAGGATTCCTCCAGCAAGCCCAAAACTCAAAAGATAAATCAATTACTGAGGCAAATTTATGAGATGGAGATTTTGGAAAGGTAAATAAAGAAAAATAATGTTGCATTGACCAGTAGGAACAAGTTGCTACATAAGTCTTACTTAGAGCAGAGAGAAAGATATATTTTCTTAAAGAGAATGAAAACAAGGTACCCAAAAGACAATACTAGATTGTAAAGGATGATTAGGCTCCAGAGACTACAGCTGAAGGAGGCCAAGGCAAACCCTAGCAGCCACCCCACATTGGAAACCCTAGCTGAAGCCGTAGTTAGCCTTCATCCTCCAGAAACTGGCCAGGTTGCTGTTAACCCTTCTAGCACAGAGCCTGCTGAAGAAGAAAGCTGAGCAGACATACCTAAATTAACATTTTTGGAAGAAACCTGATAATTTTTGGAAAATAGGGCTTTCGGTGGCTTAGGAGGACGCTGTGGCAGTTCATTAGCCACCGAAAGCACTGCTTTCGGTAGCTAACGGTTCCAATAGTCTTGCCTCTTAAACACCGAAAGCAGACAGAGGCTTAAAATTAAATTTTGACTCGCATGACCAGTTTTGGGCGAATATAGATGGCTCAGGGACAAAGTCTGAAGATGAAAGACACAGAAGAAAGCATTAGGAAAGGTCTATTTCAATTTTTCTATGACATAACAGTGGAAAAGGTCACCAACACCTAGCTGTCAAAAGAAAACAGTGACTTAACCAGAAAAGGGCCAGTAGCAGTGATTTCCAGCAGTTACCTCAGTTATCTGAAGGTTCATACAGTGAACTAATTCTTCAGTTAGTTCGACAAGAAGTTAATTAGGGTTTTTTAACCTAATTTGCAAAAAACTATTATTTTGTTTATTTTTTGTAAAAACAGATCCAAGTTTTTAGGATCTGTATATTTTGTAAAGGCTATAAAGCCTAAGACTTATTTTATGAAAAGGGATCAACTTCGGGGACTTGTAGACCAATACTATTGTCAAGCTTCTCATATTGCTCATGACCTAATATAAGCTCTTTTGTTATCATATGTTCAACTTCCATTTTCTGTCTTATATGTGCTTATGCTTGAATGTGTTATTTAGGTTTTATTCGGATTAATTGATGTCCTATAGTTGTCGCCCTATTGGCATATTGATATGATTTGAATTATAAGTGCTTTGCTTGTCATGATTAGCCATTTATATATATCTATTTTATGTATGAATCTGCCAGCATGATAAGTTCTCCATCTCTGCACCATATTGTCAACCTCTGAACAGTGGTAATTAGAAGCCTTATCCATGATTGAGTTTCATGCATGTCTTGAGAGTGTGAGGTTTATAGGTCACCTGACTTGATCCACTTAGAAAAACAAAAAAATATTTAAGTTACTAGGCATCCTCGAGCTGCAACCTAGAGGAGTTTCCTCGAGTGATAACATGTTTTTTTTTCCTTGGAAAAAAATCGCAATTTATATTAGATAAAAACCACATTTTTTATATGGCCCCAAGCCATACAATTTTGAGTAATAAACTCATGACCATAAAAAAAATTAGCACGGTATAGTCTCTATCATCTATCATTACCAAATGAGCATTTATAGAGTACAAGACACAATACAACACATATATTATGTAAGGGGGTTGATACCCAGAACATACATGTTCCCACCTATGCATTTCCATTTTTCTCAATTGCCTTCAACAATCATCATGCCTTTCTTTGATAGTTGATATGCCCTTTCATTTCATTCACGAAATATATGGTGAAAGCTAGTGTGTTGAAAGGATGCTTTGATCCTACAAATATCCTCATAGATAGTAAACAAGGTCAAGTTATGTGGGTCCTTGGCATAAGTGAAACAACCAATAACCAACTTGGAAACACCATATATCTAAATCTTTTGAATGGCCAAAGAGTGAGATAGGATCAAGGTATATTTGGCATCCATAAACTCTGCTTGGTTGTTAGTAGATACCCCCAATCCTGCCTCAAAACTATGCCACTTTTTGTCCTCATAGAATATAATTCCCCCAATACCTCCAGTGTCGGGTCGGCCCTGCACAACCCCATTGAAGTATGCCCAACAGATAAATTCGTCAATGATTTCTTCGTTAATAATCCCACGCTTCTTGACTACAAACTATGGGAATTGTTAGAGAATAACCAAACTTTAGGTACCCCAAATTAACAGGGCAGGTAGAGCCTTATATTTTGCAAATTCATTATTATGTATCCAGGATTGAAAAGATTCTTGCAACCCGAAGCCACCCCATATAAAGTTTTTGCTATTGATCATAGGCAGGTGCTGCCACATTCTCTACAAATAAGGGAAAGTAATGAAAATGTGTTTGACGTTTTCAACACCTTTGTAGCATAAAGGGTATCTGCAAAGCCCACATGCAAATATTTTTGTTGATTTTTCCCATACTGGCACCTTTTTTTTAACACAAACGGATAATATTTTTTATGAAAAAATTCCAGGTCTGAATTAGCAATTGTCGAACCAACCATTTACACACAGAGCATAATTAAGACTACGAAGCGATCAAAGAATGTACAATTTCTTGCAAATAGAAGTGATACCTCCCAGAGTAATCTCGCTTTAAGGAATTGGTTGAAATGCACTAGGTTCTCAATTGAGGCTGAGATTACCTTGTGCCGGCAGGAAAGATTTGTTTGCCAAAGAATCTGCACTTTTATTTAATTCCCGTAAAATATGGAAAGAGGCAACATTTTAAACTCATTCAATAAATTTTAGATTCTCTGGAGAATTTTATTCAAGGCTGAATCATAAAAATGACCTTCTGAGTTTAACAGTTTAATCACTAGCTCTGAATCTCCAAAAATTTAATTGACTTATACCTGATCTCCTTTGCAATCTGGCATGCCTTGAGGAGACTACTATAACTTTCTACCTAATTATTCGACATTATTCATAGCCCCCAGCTAAAGCAAGATTCAATATCTGTATCATTTGAAATAATCAGACCCCCGACTCCGGCTGTACCAGGATTTCCCTTGGACGCACCGTAAAAAAAATGCTAGCAGAGGAGGACTTCTCCCACTAAGCTAAAAATTTTACTTCACTATAGCGTATTCTCCATGAAGGGGAGCTCACTAGTTTGGAGCAGGTCATTCTTCTAGTTCCCATCGAGCAATTACCAAGCCACGTTTTAACCTCTGTTGGCAATAATGAGAGATAAGTTGAGCTGCATATGGATTCCAATATGAGAGTTTTAAATTTTTTTACTATGTTGAAGGGAGGTGACGACATGTTGTTGAAGATCCCATCATTCCGTGTTGTCCACAGCTTCCACCAAATGCATTTCGGGACAATTTGCCAAAGTTTTTTCCATTCAACATTTTTTACTTTTGTTTTTGGAATCCGATCTTGCCAGGATGTAAAAAGAGAGACTATTGATATTTGAACGGGAGCAGAAGAAGACAGGCCATTGAGGACCAGCTCCCACACCAATTGAGAAAACACACAATCAATGAAAATATGGTCTGACGTTTCAACGGCAGCGTTGCAAAGGCAACACCGAAATGGTCCATGGAACCCGCGTTTGTTCAAGTTCTCTCCTGTCAGCACCCTTTTGTGCATAAGCAACCATGTGAAGAATTTCACCTTGGAAAGACAATAGGAACACTAGATAGATTTCTAGATCGCTGGAGATAAGCTAGAGACAAGGGGAATTTGCAATTCAGCGAAACCTTGTGTTGCTGAGTATTTTCCAGATCAACCCCATGCCCATTCATCTTTAGAGAAGCAGTTAACTAGTACAAGTCCTGGTAAGGATAAAATCAGCAATTTTTGTTGATAAAGAAGATGTTTCAGGATCTCAGGAAAAACCCATCCAACCTAATTACCAACGTTGTCCTAGATGCTTGCGAGATGTCTGTTAAGTCACAAAGAATTTTAATGTTGTTGTCTTTTCCAAAGTTACGTGGCAGCAAGCACATAGGATAATTCAATGCTACTTGCGTATTTTCCAACGTTTAATATTCCAGTGGTTGTTTTTCTTATGTTTT